>CM052799.1:149207903-149405615 GCA_028533885.1 Nasua narica
TTCACAGAAAAAAGAAATTTGACAAAAGATATTTAATGTTTCTTGAAATTAGGGAATTTGCATTAAAACTAACTTCAGATATATTTCTTGCATATCACACCCCTTGGTTGTGGAAAAACATGACTCATGCATTGCCGGGGGAATAAAAAAAATGATACTACTCTGTGGAGGGGTACCCTTTGACTCAGCAATCCCACTTCTAGGAATGTATTCCAGATATACATTGGTAAAAATTATGGAGTGTGTGCAAGACTATTTATTGAAGGTTCATTAGTAATATAAAAAAAATGCAAACAATGGAAGTATTCCCCAAAAGGGGAATGATTGAGTCAGTCATGGTGCGCTCACAGAATGGAGTACAGTGTAGCTGTAAAAGGGAGGAGGCTGATCTCTACATACATATATGGGTTGATTGCCAGCATGAATTGTCAGATGAAAAAAGGCAAGGAACAGAATACTATTTAGTATATGCTATGTTTTGTGTAAGTGCAGGAAATATGAAGATATAAACTTATATGTGTGTGTGTATGTATGTATCTAACTATCTGCAATAGATTTTGTTACATATATTTATTTATATTTCAGCAAGAAATGATGGAAGGATAATTTTAAAAATTCACTAATAATGATTACCTATCAGGAAGGAAGCATATAGGATAGAGGAGAAGATAGGATTAAAGTATGAATTTGTGCTATAATTCTGTCATTGATGCGATATAAATGTTTTATATCCCTGAGGAAAAAAATACATTAAATAGGAAGAAAACATTAAAAAAATAGGAAGAAAACATTTAAATTGAAAATGAACTGAAGCAAGTGATGTCAACTATTGATTATATAACAACACAGAGACAAAATTACTTTAGGTTAAAGAAAGCTTCAAGTGACTACTTTTAGTAGTAGATACATTGTTAAGTTAAAACTACAATAGTTATATTTAAGATAAAAATAAGTAATTTATGTAGTTAAAGAAGAAGTTTTTCAGCGTGAAAAGACAGATTTTCCACTGAAACATTCTAGGGCTCTTGGTGAAAGAGCTGACTTCAGCTAGACCTGGGGCAGAAATCAGAAAGATGAAATTGAGACATCTTATTGTAATAAGATATAAGGAATTTATCCAGACCAATGGCTTCATATCAAAAGAAAACAGAAACCAAATGAAAAGGGTGGGAGGGCCCACTGGCCTAAAATAGGACAATATATCAAAAAGAATAATGACTACCATGAATTGGAACAGACAAAATATGTAAAAAAAAATTTATTAGCTTATTAAAATTCTTAAGAATACTCCTTGGTCACCATTTGGAACTCATTAGACCCAGTTTCTTTAAAAAGTGATCAAGGAAGAACTAGACATCTATTCTTCCTTTCCTGTGCAGACCTTATTTTAGGGTAACCAAGTAATTAATGTGTGAATATTCTTCTCTATAGAATATTCTCTGATACATGCAGAAAAAATGATAGAATTAGAAAATTGTCATTTTGCAACCATTAAATTATCAATGAAACTGAAAAAGATCAGCACTGAACGGTCAATCATTCATTAATTTCAGTAGGAAACTTCATGATAAGCACTTTGAACCCAAACCTGATCATCACTAAAGGACTACCACATAACAAGAGTTGGTGAGGATGTAGAAAAATTGCTACCCTTGTGCACTGTTGGTGGGGATATAAATGGTACAGCCATTGTGGGAAACAGTATGGTAATTCCTCAGAAAGTTAAAAATAGAAATGTTCTATGCTCCAGCAACTTCACTTCTGGGTATGTACTCAAAAGAATTGAGATCAGGGACTTGAAGAGATATTTGTACACCCATGTTTATAGCAACAGTATTCACAATGGTTAAAATGTGGAAGCAACTCAGGTGGTCATTAATGGATGAATAGATAAATAAAATGTGGTATGAACATAGAGTGGAATATTATTCAGTCATAAAGGAGGACATTCTGACATATGCTATAACACAGATGAAACTTGAGGACATTATGGAAAGTGAAATAAGCCAGTCACAAAAAGACAAATAGTGTATTATTCCTCTTATATGAGGTACTTAGAATAGTCAAAATCATAAAGCCGGAAAGGGTAATAGGGGTTACCAGGGGTTGGAGGTTGGGGGAAGAATGGGAAGATGTTGTTCAATAGGTATGGAGTTTCAATTTTATGAGATGGACAGAGTTGTGAGAATGGGTAGTGATGATGACCTCATACTGTTTAATACCACTGAACTGTACACTTAAAAATGACTAAGACGGTAAATTTGATGTTATGTATATTTACCACAATGTTTTAAAAAGTGAGACTACCAGATATGTGTCTCCCAGTGTGAGACAAAAGGACTACGTATCACAGCCTATAAGGGATATTTGCCTAAATAATTGCACCTAAATCTACTCAAGCATCCAAATTTAACTACCAATTTACAGGGTGTACAGGGCAACGAATGAGTTGAATTTGGAATGATAAGCAGGATTTTATAGTTTGACAGGAGGTAGGAGGGATGGGAGGAAAGCATTAGATGCAGGTACTAAACCACAGGAGCAAAGGAGGAGCAAGTAGTTCCCATGGGAAATAATAGGCAGTGAGCTGTATTCTGGAAGACCTTGAATGTCCGGCTGAGAGGTGTATAGACACAAGCCAATAAAAATAACGGCAAACGCTTACGAATGCTTTCTAGAGACGGGGCACTGGGTTTCTTGCACTCGCTTACTTCCCATAACAGTCTTTTGTGGGAGGCATTATTTTTATTGTTTCACAGATGAAGAACCTGAGGCTTAAGAAAGGTTAAATAACTTCCCCCAGGACACCCAACACTTACAAATAGGGAAGTTTCCAAAGGTTCAATGTCATTGCGTTCTTAACTGTAGAATAGCAAATTCATTGATGAGTATTGCTTATATTGCTTATACTGCTCTAGCTCATGCAAATCACTCTTTGTGATTTGTCCTTGGCTTATTTATTTATCGCAAACTATATTTCATTCATTCAAATGTCATCCATTTTAAGACTTATAATTATTTTATGTACCAGGAAAGAAAAATGCTCTCAATTATACTACAGCACAATGTTTTATCATTTAGAATTTTTATTTGCTGCCTTCTGAAGGAATTCCTATAGTATTATTTAGATATTCATTTTGAATTATATATCACTATACATAAATTGATACTATTAGCAAACTATGTTGGCTAGGAGGTCCTAAAATTTCTTACTAGACTAAAAAGTAATTTTCCACATTGCTCTTCAATTCAGTCATCAAGGCCTACGTTTTTCCACACATTTTCCTTTGTACCATCAAGAACCAAAATATAATTAAAGTCCATTGGTGCTGGACTTTTAAGTCAGTTTGGCAATGATACAGAGAGAGGTAGCCTACCTTTGAGTTCCATTTGGAACTTATTCAACCCATTTGGTCCATGCCTTTCCTACCTCCTCCTGCAATTCTTTATATCCTGCAGGTTAAAAGAATGTTTCTGATTTTCCTCCAATGTACTGAAATTTAATTTTGTAAGTTTCAATGCTGAAACTTTTCACATTTTCTTATAAAATGACAACTGTGTCATGATTGCTGCCAGGCAAAGTAAGGAATCATTGGGCATAACTTGTATCTTGATTACAGAGATGTTAGAATGTGAGAAAGCAAAATGCAGGCCTTAGGATCGCTGAATATGGTCATTAGATAAAAAAGATTCACTTAACGTCATGAGCATATGGAGACAGATTCTAATAAGAGCAGCTAGTTGAGTGCTTGGCATTCAATCCTGTCTTTAATGACTTACCGTTGTGTGTCCAGAGGCTGTTGCCTTCTGTCCCTGTCCTCTCACTGTCTTCCCTTCCCTCTTTACTCCATACGTTTGCTGAGTGTTGATCATGAACTGGACATGAGTATGGGTGTTCAGAAGTCATTAGAAACTGACTCAGTTAGAAACTGATTAGCAACTCAGAAGTCATTAGAAACTGACTCAATTAGAAACTCATTAGAAACTGAGGATCTCAACCTGATGCAGTTTGATTAGTCTTAAAGAGAAACATGTGATAATTATAGGGGAGGGAAAGACATTTTAGATGAGTGGACTATCAAAAGCAAGTCAATAAAGTTGAAATAAAGATGTATTTTTCTCACCACTGCCAATGCAGGCTCCTTAGAAATTACTTTTCTAACCTTCAAATTCTTTATTTGCATATAACATAAATTGTGTGTGTGTGTGTGTGAGTGTTTTGTATGAGTGTATGACCCTTTAAAATCACAATCTGGATGGAGTCATTCTCTACAGAATATCACTGTTAGGGTCTGTGATCAAAGGAACGAGACCGATACAAAGCGAAGGTCAAGCAAAGCTTTATTTCGCGCCAAGCATCAGGAATCAGACTGACCAGCACACTGACCGGTCAAGGCCGTCTCGAAAGAGAGAGACCCCGCCTAGTCGTACAGGCTATCTTTTATAGGGCAATACCACAAACCTCACCGCAAACCTCAAGTGATGTGGCTCTTAGCCGATTGGATGTTTCCACCTGTCTCGGCCTGCTAGGGCCGGTACCCCGGAACTGATACCAGGAACTGATTGTCTCAGCCTGCTAGGGCGGCTCGACCTGTGAGGGCGTCTATTCCCGGAATGAAGTCGCTTAGATGTAAACAGCAATATGGCTACTTAGGCAATATGGAGTCGGTCTGGCTAAGCAGGCCCTAGCATTCCCCCCTTTTCTTTGGAAATTAGTCAATTCCTTGACTTTTGTCAATCCTATGTCTTCCTGTTGTAAGGGGTTATTGAGCCTGTAGGACCAGCATTTTTATTGCTCCAATTCTTTTGTATGAATGACATTAAGGCGTTTACAATGCAGGGGCCAAAAAGCAACATTAGTAAAAGTAAAACCAAGGGGCCTACAATTGGTGATATTAGGGAAGTGAAAGTCTTTTTAGTCTTAGCTTTAATCCTTGGTCGGCAGGGTCCATCTGCAGCGGCTTCCATCTTTGGAGGGCGTCCTTGTTCTCGGCTCATTTAACGTGGCATGCGTGAATCCAGGTCCTGATGCCTTCTATTTTTACTGCCGTGGGCTAGTCAGGATGATAGTAAATGGTCCTTTCCAGTGAGGCTCCATGTTTCCCACTTGGTGGGAGTGGATCCAAACCAAATCTCTGGGTTGGTAAGGATGCGGCTTCACCTCTGTTTCAGTGTGGGCAGCACGGACCCCCGCGTGGGTCCTCTTTAAGACAGATTGTAGCACCTGCAGTGACTGGAATACGGACTGGTCAGTCATTTCTGCCAAGGCAACCTCTTGTAGCCACGGGCAGAGCGGAGGGGGTCTCCCAAACATTATTTCAAATGGGGTAACCTTGTTTAAGTAGGGTGTGCAATGCACCCTAAGGAGGGCGAAGGGAAGGAGATCCACCCATCCACCGCCAGTCTCCAGAATTAGCTTTGTCAAAGTTTCTTTAAGGGTCTGGTTCATTCTTTCTACTTGTCCGGAGCTCTGAGCCCAGTAGGCAAAACGTAATTTCCAATTTGTGCCCACTGCCTTGGCCAATGCTTGTGAGACTGAACTCACAAATGTAGGGCCGTTGTCTGACCCAATCGTGTGAGGCAACCCAAACCTAGGGATTATTTCCTCTAGTAGCTTTTTGGCTACCACCCCTGCCGTCTCATGTTTGGTGGAGAAGGCCTCTACCCACCCTGAAAAGGTGTCTACAAAAACTAACATATACTTGTGTCCATATTTTCCCTGTTTCATCTCTGTAAAATCCACTTCCCAATAAATTCCTGGTTCCCTGGTCCCTCTCTCTCTTTCCTCTTCCCATTCTGGTTTTTCTTGCATTTACCGCCTGACATTGAGCCCATGGGTCTACCACATCCTGAGCCATACGCCCTAGCTTAGAAACCTGAAACTGCTTGCCCATGAGCTCCTTAAGCTTGCGTGTCCCTAAATGAGTGCTCTGGTGTATTTGGCTTACTAGTTTTTTCCTAACCTTCGAGGAAGAACTAACTTTCCTGTCCCAGTCTTAGCCCAATCCCCTTCATAGTCCAATTTAGTCCATTTTTATAAATATTTTAAATCTTTCTCCGAATAGCCTGGCTTCTCTTGTACGGCTGGAGCTGGGAGTGCAACTAGTTCTTGCGGCGTTTCTTGGGCTGCTTGTTCTGTGGCTCGATCTGCTAATTGGTTTCCTTTTGAAACCAGATCAGTCCCCCTTTGGTGTCCCGGGCAATGCATAACGGCCACCTCTTTTGGGTTCCAAATAGCCTGGAGGAGAGCCAATATTTCTTCTCTGTTTGCACCGAAGTTCCGTGTGGCAGGGCCGCCTTCCAGAGTTCCTGCTCAGGAGAAGCCCCCGCAGCCCCCGCGTACCTCTTCAGCCAGCTCCTCCGGGAGCAGCGTAGCTGGGGTCAAGATGAGATTTCTCTCGTGTCCATAAAAAGTCAATTGATTTCTTCTCCACCTCAATTTTAACCCGAGGTTCGGGGAGGAGCTTCGAACCATGCATGGCCCCTTCAGTCTTTGGTGGCCAGCATTGCTGTTTTTTTCCTAGGGCACTCCCTGGCCCAGTGTCTTTTTTTCTTTGGAATCTAAGAATTCCAAATCTGATCAGAATCTAAGTCTTCTCGTCTGTTTTCTCCCTTCTTTTTTCTTTTTCATTGGCCTCTTTCTCCCTGTCTTTTCCCTGCTTCTTGTAATGCTGTCTGCCTCTCATCCTCCAATCCCTGTTGTTAAATACTTTTTCTGCTATGTCCATTAATTCTGTCAAGTTTTTTCCTTCAAATCCCTCTATTTTCTGAAGTTTTTTTTTCTTATAGATTGTGGCTGATTTGCTAGCAAAAGCAAGGTTAATTGCTCTCTGGTTTTTGGGTGCCTCAGGGTTGATTAGGCTGTACATTTTATAGGCTTCAATAAGCCTTTCTAGAAAAGCCCCAGGGGACTCATCTTTACCTTGAGTCACCGCACTGATCTTAGATAAATTTATGGGTCTCCTTGCAGCTGCACGGAGTCCCCCCAACACAGCCTGGTGGTAGAAATGAAGGTTCTCCCTACCTTTATCAGTGTTTGGGTCCCAGTCGGGGTTGAGGGGTTCCTTTGGACAGAGCCTTTCCATATTCTGGGAAACTCAACCAAGTCTCTCGCTTATCGCCTAAGACAGTTTCTAAGAGACTAATCAAATCCTGGGAGTGGACAGAGAAAGGCTTATGCTAGGCTTTCTAGTTATAGATGTCGCAAGAGGAGAAAGTGATATAGGTATGGGCGGACGCCCTCTCCCATCCAGTGGAGCCACCTCACGGAGAGGTAGCATGGGCGCCCTTGGAACCGGAGGGGTAGAGAGCAGCAGAGGGGGGTAAAGGGAAGGATCAGGGCGGTCTTTCTGCTCAGCAGTCCCATAGGCAGCTCCTGACAGTGTATGAGGTGGGCTAGTAAGGGTGCCTTGGGACCCGGAGTGAGGTCTAGGGGATGGATAGGGAGGAGCGGAGTCCAGATCTTCTGTGTCCAATGGAGGTAGAATGGTCTTTTCAGACTCCCCCTTATTTTCTTTTTCTGGTTTTGGGGATCTGACCTGCCTCAGAGGGAGAAAAATAGTTTTGTTAGAAGATCTGGGCCAAGGCAAAGGTTCCCTCCGGCGGCCATCCTGTAGAGAAAGTGGGCCATTCCAATTGGCAGTGTTTTTAGTTTTCCTGGGTAAACTTTGTCACCCAGCTGGGTGGCTTTATCTTGAAAATCCTTAAAATGCTGGAGAACAAGATTCAGGGGTGTCACAGGTCCCTTACTCCCTGTCTGCCCCATCTCTTCACACACAACAAACAACACAAGAACTAACAGGAAGACAAGACAAGGGCAACCACAAACACAAGACAAAGACAACCGCAGACCCAGCAGCCCTTCCTCGACAAGGTATTAAGTCTAAGGGCATACAAGATATATTTCCAACTCAAAAATACAACCTGCCACTGGTGGGGATTTTCTTGGTCCCCTGATGGCCCAGGGGGACTCGAATTCCCTGGTGATCTACCAGAGGAGGGATGGGGCGTCCCCGCATCCACTCCGGGCCTGGAGAGCAATGCTGCGTCCAGTTTCTCCCTGGTGGGCCACTCCCTTGGAGCTCCGCACACAGACAGACCAGGATCTCAAGACTCTAGATCTTACCTCTGGAGTTTTTTCCCAGGATTCTGATGCTGGCTCAGTCCTCATCGTTTGATCCCGGACGAGCCCCCAAATGTTAGGGTCCGTGATCAAAGGAACGAGACTGATACAAAGCGAAGGTCAAGCAAAGCTTTATTTCGCGCCAAGCAATCATGTATTCTTCAAGGTGAAGAAGAAAAACTTCTACTGAAAATGATGATCAGTGAAATGCAAAAAGGGCAACAGCATGGAAAATGAAACATAAATGACATTTATAAAATGATCTTGGTTGTATTTCTCTAAGGTGTTGTTTGCAGCCCAGACGACCCTCTTATTTAGCACATGAGTTCTTGGTTAACTAGGTTGCCTTTGGAGTTCCTTTGCTGTCATTCATGTGCATTATAGATTTTATTTTTCCTCCCTTAAGTCCACAGAGAATATATATCATTCCCAAATGCACACAGTCATTTTTGAATTTGAAATATTTCCTTGGATTCTTCCTATACGAACAAATCTATTGTTTTGTGCAGGGAATATTTTTCCTTTGCTTGATATCACAGACTAAGGAGCATATCATTTTCAGCAATTTAAATTTAAATGAATCAATGTGCTCAATCTGATTTGCGTCTGTTCCTTCACAGCCACATAACAGTAGTTTGCATTAATCAAATTAATAGTAAAGGGGTTAAAATTGCTAGCTTCTAAGGGAGGAACATGTCAGTAGTATTAAATGTTGAATTTGGAATGATCGTCCTTGCATGTTAATTATTAGCTGCCTGAGATGCAGAAAAAACTCAAGGAAATGAAACTCTAACCATGTGTTACTTTAATTCTGGAAATGATCCTTTAAAGGATGACTTACATTGCAATGTGCTTTCTAACCAGACCACAAATTAATTTAGATCAATGACCCCAAATCCTTTAAACCTACTATCACTGGCAGTAATTGCAGGAATTCTACGAGGCTGCTTAAAAAAGTTTCCTATCAGAACAAACAGAAGATGGATTCGTTTACAAAATCGAATTTGTAATTGTTTACAATAGAAAGCTCATCTCATTAGCTGTAGTGGTGATCAGATAATTTGTGTCGTTCTGTATTTGGCGGCGTGTGTAAGATTCACAAAATGGGAGAAAAGTGGAAGGATATTACCCCTAACATAGTTCTTGTCTACAAATACCTGATTGCTTCCAGTAGCCTAAACAACGTCATTTATGGACTCCACAGTGCAAACGATCATTTTTCCTTATTAAGCTGAGGTACGCAAGTAATAAAACAGGAAAAATTAGCAATTGTCTTGGTCATTGTATTGCCACTCAATAACTCTCAGTCTGAAGGAGCAGACACTCAAACAGAAAAGAGCCTTATTTTTTAGTTCCCTATCCCTGGATGAAAACTGGAGCAAGATTCATGAGTTTTTGTTTCCCTGAGATGATAGTTGGTTCTTTGTCACTTGAAATCACAATACATAGTCTCAAATTAGTAAGAGTGTTCCGTGCAAGATATTAGCCATTTAATCTCCATTGTGACATAAAGCTTTTCTTTTTTCTATTTTGTTCTAAGACTTGGCTACAGAGTTGTGGTGTGCCTATCTTTTTCTCTATTCCCACCCCATCCATGCTTTGTTTCACTTCAACTCTCTGGATTTGGAGCATGGGGAAGGAGGAGAGAAAAGGCTGACGAGGTAGGAAGTTTCTTACTTGCCGATGGCTTTAAGTTCTCTGGCTTCAGAGGATATTTAAGGCTGTTTATTTAAGGTTTTTATTATGATTATTTTTCTCCACCATAAAATACAGGCCACAGAGTTACAATAGGCTGAGATACAAAGGAAGCAAGTAGCTAAACTGATTGAACTGAAAGAGGTGGTGTGACCCCAACAACGCCCCATCAGTCTTACCTATACTGGGCCATGTCTGTCCACATTACTGCTAACTGCAGCAGAAAAGGACAAAATTAGATGAACGCTGTATATGGATGGCCCAGTCCACAGAAGGCACTGTGGTCCCATTGCCTTTGTCACGCCTTGACATGGCCATCTCTTCTGCAGAGAGCAGCACAGACCTGACTTCGGCTAAAATGAACACTGTGTCCTGTATGTGGAGACCATTTCCAGGAACACCCATGAATAGCGAGGCCAGTGTCTGCCCAAGGACTAATCTAATGGATGAGATCAACCAGCGAGTGTGGTGCCATGACCTCAGTGGAGCTCTCTGACCCTTTGCTCTCCCGTTGTGTGAAAAGATACTGCTTTTAGTTTGCATATTTGAGTAACACCTATCTCTTGGCTTACTGACTCCCTCTTGGTAACCTACACTCTGTTGAATTGGGTTTTCCCACCCAGCAGTTTCTCTAATCTGTACTCAATAGTTGGACAGTGTCATTTTCTCCTTAACACATACATTTTATTCCTTAAAGGACAAGAAGCTCTGAAGGTAGTATTGCTGTCATTTTACAGATGAAGTAACTGAAGCTCCAGGGTTTTGGTGTTATGCTCGAGACCTCACAGCTAATAAATTGCAGATCCCATTTGGAAATCCATTTAAGTTCTACTCCTTTCTACAGACTATAATTTTTCCATTAAACCAACAAGCATACTTGTTCCCCCAAAATGTCTTATGCTATTTGGGGGACACAAAAAACAAAGTACCCATCTCTGTCCTCACACCACTGCCCCCATTCCATTGTACCCAGGATGCAGTGGATAGTCAGCATTTGCATGGCTTGCAGGAAAATTTGGCGAGGGTGTATGTGTAGGTGTGTTTAATAATGTCTCCCTGATTGTTTTTCAAATAGTCTCATCCATATTTCCTTCTCCTTACATTGAAACTTCCTACTGAGCAATTGTATAGGTCTAAAGAATCCTTGCCTAAAATGCAAAAACATAAGAAAAAGGTTAATGAAAGCAGTGAGACTTTTGATTTCTTTTAGGTTGTTGCCCATGATCTTTTAGATTCACTTTTCCATTTAGTGCCTCAGCACCTGAGAGCCTGCTGATTCGTATGACTGTCCTAATGACCAATGACATGAATTACTGAAAACCTAATTAGGCCTTTTGAGCTGAGAATATTTTTAAAGAGACTCTGACATTTGTGAGGAATGTGGTGTCAGCAGAATATCTAGCCTGAATATAATTCCTAATTTGGGGAAAGGTATTGGCATGTAATTATGTGGGCATACAGAGAGAGCAATTATAAGAACCTGTCTTGAATGGTGAACTTTCAAAACAATGAAAAAGGACAAATGCAGACCAGAGCCAGACAGAACACATAATGTGTCCCATCTGCCAAGAGACTTGTATATGATTTATATAATTGAGAAATAACTCCAAATAGCTACCTGGCATTACTACAAACAATTCTTACATGTCGACACCAAAGTACATGTAATAGCATATAGAGGGTCTAGGGGCCCCGGGTAGGGAACGCTGGCCCCAGGGAGCTCAGGAAAGAGGGAAAGATTTCAAAAGCACAGAAGTCTAATTGTCACGGCACTAATAAAAGTGTCTGATTTTTTGTGGAAGGACTGTTCTTGATATTTTCCTGTCCTAATAAACCACCAAGGAAACTCAGTTGCCCCTGAAGAGGTATACCAGTTAGCTCTTGTTGCCTAAAAAACATTATCAAAACTCAGTGGCTTAAAACCTGCTCTGTGTGTCCTCAACCTCCTTCTGGCATTAACAGGCTTGCCTTAACTTGTCCCTCTCACGGCAATGACAGAGCAATGACAGTGTAAGAGGGCAAGAAGAAACATGGTAGGCCACTTGAGGCCTAGACTACCAACTACAAAAGTGTCACTTCCACATGATTTTATTGGCTAAATCAAATCATGTGGCTGAACCTAATGTCAAGGGGTGAAAAAATATGGTCTGACATTTTGTGGGGAAAATTGCAAAGACACATGCAAAGGGTATGGAGACAGGTATGGAGACAGAATTAGGACATCTAACACAACAAAGAGACCACAAAAGATACAGGAACAGAGTGTTTTTTACAAAAAGATTTAATTTTAGGAAGCATCTTCCAAAATACAGAGTAGGATGGAAGGAGAGGGCTGATACTGTGCTACGGCTAGAGGGGTTTCTAAGAAGAAAATATGAGCCAAGGACAAAATCAAAGACTGTGTGACCGGGCGCCTGGGTGGCTCAGTTGGTTAAGCAACTGCCTTCGGCTCAGGTCATGATCCCGGAGTCCCGGGATCGGGTCCCATATCGGACTCCTGGCTCTGCGGGAAGTCTGCTTCTCCCTCTGACCTTCTCCCCTCTCATTCTCAGTCTCTCGCTCTCTAATAAATAAATAAAAAAATCTTTTTTAAAAAAAAAAAAAAGACTGTGTGACCTGTGACTGACATGCTTCATCACCCAAAGTCATCTTTGAGGAAAAGGTCAGTTAACTGTAATTACAGACATAGGTGCTCTGAAAACTTAAGCTCATTTGGGGAACCAAATCATAAGTGAACAACTCCCTGTATTTATCCAACCTTCCATTCGCTGTCCCGGTCTGGTCCATCATTTCTAAATTGGGATGTACACTATTTTGGTAAAGCCCATTTGAATTTGCTCCCAACCACTGGGATCAAATGCTTGGAAAATCATTTTAAAGGAGAAATTGAGAAGCAGATTTCCCAACCCCTAACCTGTACCCACATACATACCCTACTTCCAACAGTAAGAGTGGGACACAATGGAGCTGAACAGCAAAAAGTGCCTCCCAGCCAGTTTCTCTTCAGTGTAATGCCAAGTCACTGGGCATTGGTACTGAAGGGATTCATGTAAACTTTACTCCATCTATTTTGCAGAAATCCCACAAAGACATCAGCATCAATATTGATAAATCTGCACAACCCTCTGACTTGAATACTCATTTGCACACCTTGCATTACCATCAGGACAACAAAAAATATATTGAGTCCTGTGGTGATATCTGTGAACTACATATTTGATATTTTAATAACTTTATTAAATTGTATTACATTTAAGAAAAATTAAGCTCAAAAGAATGAGAGTGAGGTGTCCGGATGGCTCAGTCGGTTAAGCATCCTACTCTTGATTTCAGCTCATGTCATGATCCCAGGGTTGTGAGCTCGAGCCCCATATCCTATAGGGCTCTGTGTTCAGCAGAGAGTCTCCTTGAGATTCTCTCTCTCTCTTTCTCTCTCCCTCTGTCCCTCCCTTGTCTAAGTGACACTGCAGGAAGCTATTTAATTGTATTTCTCTGAAAACAGATTGTTAGGAACATCGGGTAAGGTCTATTTGTTGTTGTGGTGTTGCCAATATGACCAAAAACCCATCATCTTCTAAATAGCTTATATGCAACTATTATGTAGGAAAAACAAAGCTCTCTAAATTAAGAAAAGTCACAGAAGATTACTCCTGTAAATAAATTTGCAAATGTTTATAAAAATAATCTTTCCTCTTGGAATCAGATTCTACAATAGATAATGTCTATTTGCCTCTCGATACAAAAAATATTTTAAAGTTTTGGTGGACAATGCCAATCAATCTAAGAACAAGGAACTTAGTGTTATTGTTGCCAACAATGTAGAAACCAAAATTTTCTGAGTAAATTGAATTTTTAGTAACAGTTCAGCATCCAAGGAATGACTCTTATACTTAGACATAAACCTTTCCTTAACAGAAAATATTCCATTTCCTTAATGAGCCATTCCAAGGAGAGTGCTGTGAATCAATTTCCAAGCAGTAACTACATCTTATTTCACTAATAATGTGGTTTCCTTACTGATGAGAATTCAAAGAAATGTGTAGAGCTGCCCAAATTGTCACTATTATTTCTGTGGAGACGAACATCTCAGGTGGTATATGAATCAAACCATCAATTTAAACAGCTAATTGAAGCTCAATTTATCCTGACGTATCTGGGAGAAAATAATCAGAAAAAAAATTTACAGGAAAAGTTGAGATTTCATTTTGATTATCTCACAAATAGTCCAAATTGAGTCACTGCCAGCTTCTAATGGCACATTTTATCAAATGGTGTGCCTTCTGGAGACCACAGCCTCTCCTCTCTGATAATGCAAGTTTTCCCAAAGAATCTAGTAATTTATTTTGAATCTCTGTGATGTTGAGACCCTCATTCATTTCTTCATAGTATAGAGTTTATACAATTAGGTTCACTCATACAAATTTCATTGCAACAGTCCAGTAGTATGTGCTACCATACCTGTTTGTTACACTTATGAGTGCCTGTCATCAAATATTATGACTATTTTAACCGCTTAGCTGCTATTTAAAAATTTTTGTAGTCCTTCAGAAAACCCTTTTTCTGATAAGCAAATTCTATGTCCTCCCTTCCAGCAAAATGGCATAAAAGAGCCCACAAGGTGCACACACATACATAAACCTACATATGTAACTGACATCTTTTCTCTCATTTAGCTGCTTGGCCATCATAAGGTGAAACCTTTTCCAGAGCTAGCTAATAAAAAGGGACAAGATAGGTAACTTGAGAATGGAATCTGCTTTTGGAGCTATATGCCTGTGTGCTCATTCTCCAATGACTATTTTTGCATATGAGGAGCATTTATAAGGAAAAATGAGAGAAGAACAGATTTGGGGAAGAAAAATAAATTGTATTAGAATAAGGATGATAACTAGGTGAAGACAGCATGCTTGGGAAAAATGAGCTTCTTTTCTGAATTTGTATTACCCAAACACAGTGTGTTTTTAAAATATTTTTTAATGAGGAGTGCCGGGGTGACTCAGTGAATTAAGCATCTGCCTTTGGCTCAGGCCATGATCCCAGGGTCCTGGGATAGAGCCCCGCCTGGAGCTCCCTGCTCAGCGGGGAGTCTGCTTCTCCCTCTCCCTCTGCCTGCAGCTCCCCTAGCTTGTCTTCTCTCTCTCTTCTCTCAAATAAATATATATTACTTTACATATGATTGACCTTAGTTACTTAAGGGGATCAAGTAGCTTATTTAATATAAATCTATCTTTTTGGTAGCCTCCCCAAGCACAGATAGATACTTGTTCTTATAATAGAGATAATAAACAATATAGTGAATAGAACTTGGACTTGAGCGTAGGTCCTGCTTCAAACACCTCCTGTGCCTATGATTGCAGATAAAGTTATTTACATTGTCTTCATCTGTAAAATGGAAATAGTGGCTCCTGTGGCAGGATGTTGAGTGGATTAAAGTGAAACCATGTAAATAAGACAAGAACAAAACACCTGTCTCATAATAGGTATTTAGTGTATGACAGAAATATGTGTATGCTTAAAAATGTAATGTGACATTTTTATCACATGTATATTATATCTGCAATGTATGTCATTACACTTTTAAACATAGATGCTTTAAACATACATATATAATTATGTCTCATGAAATATCCAATCATCCAAATACAGTTGAAAAATTATATACTGGCCTATTATATGATTTGAACATGTTAGAATAATTCTTTAAAGATGATATAACCTTTTCATGTGTCACTTAATATTTCCCACTTTTGCATTTTATGAAAAGAAGGATTTATTAAGGAAATTTGGGGACTACAGTAGATTAGGACGAACATGGCCCTTAGAATCAGGTCCAGTTTAATATCCAACTTACCTACTTAGAAGTTAAATGTATTTGAGAGTTATGGGACCTCTCTAAACTGTAGTATTCAGCTATTAAATGGGGGGCCATTTACTACCATTTACAAATATTAAGGATTAAATAAGATAATGCAGGACTGGCCCTAGCACATAGTATTGGCTCAATAAATATTGATCTCTTCCTCTGATGTATACACAGCTGGCTTTATCTTATTTTGAAGGGAACTTTCTATGTAAGTCATGCCTAGGTAATTCCAAAGGGCAAGCTGAATGGTGTGTTAATGGTGGAAGTGAAGAAATAGGAGAGTGTCCTCTTAATTAAGTTTCTAGGACAGCCACATGGGAAACCCACAAGAAGTACGATCCTATCATTGAAGATCGAGACATATACATTATGGAACCAATCGCTGTCGAAATCTAGGACTAGATAAGGTGCTCTGCTTGACATAATAGGATGGCACAGGTGATTTTATTTTGCCACATTCCCTGTCCACAGCTATGGAGAGTCACCATGAGTTTTGCCCCCCCTTTAATAAAGACAACTACTTTCTACACAGAGACAGCCTAGTTTAAGCAAGAAGAAGACAGCTGTGAGAGAGATGTGAAGACATATCTCATTTTTATTATCTTTTAGGCATAGACGGGTATGTTAATCCATTTCCACATACAATTCGTGTAATCACAGATAGGAAGTGAAGCTTAAACTGGCAAAACCTGTCTCCTGTTGCCAAAGAGTTACGTCAGAGAGATGCAACCTCAGAAGGTGAGGATTGTGCATTATCTTCCTTCCCAGACTTGCTGCGCGTCTGGCTGCCATTACACAAGGAAACTGCTTTTTATCCAGGCATTGATTCAATAGTAATAATGCTGTCCCCTTTTTCCCCGGCAAACTTTCTGCTTTCTGTCCAGAGCTCTGAGTTTTGAAGGTTCTGCTCTCTAGGTTCTGACAGTTGTTTTTGGACTTAGTTAACTGTAGCAAGTGGAAGCCAAGAAATCTTTGTAGTATTACCCTCTCTATTGTGACATTGCTTCTTTCTGTAAATATATCTCAGGAGTTAGACTTTGAATCTTTGATCTCCCACACCAAAAGAAAAAAATATATTTATAGGGAAGTAATTTCATTTTAGTGTTCTTGGTTTATTGTGGAAAGCAGGTGTTTAAAAGTTTTAGAATTTCTTTAACAAAATTCTAAAGAGAAAAGGAAAAAAAAGAAATCACAGTATTTACAGAGATAACAGAATGGCTGAGCCATGTAAAACAAATAACTTTGGTTTTTTCCCCTTTCACTTTGGTTTAAATATTGACCAAGTTTCAATTTTTTTTCCTGCCAAATAAAACTTCAATAAATCAAAGTTTAGAGGCAAAATAATATATTTTCTTTTTCCCCATAATATTTTATACAGCATTGAGTCTAATAGGATATTTTATGTATTTAATCCATACCAATGCACTACAGGAAGCTTTTATTAAACTGAGTCACTACTGCTCAGAACAATAAACAGTTTACTAAATGTACAATAACATGTGTTTCTAAATAATGCAGAAGTGGCAAAATATTATCTCCAATCTCCTTCTGATTTTATCTTCTATTTATTTTTCATTGCCTTCATAATTTTGTATCCCATCAGTTTAAAAAACACCAGTTTTCTTTACCTGGAAATCTGATGTTTATTTTTATTTTTTTCCTGCAAAGTTATGTAAATCCTGGGACCAAAATGGCTGTGCAGGGTTCTCCCAGAAACCAGGCTTCTGCTTGAAAGAGCAAAGTTTAAAAGTCTAGTCACAAGTAGCTATTGGCCCTTATCCGGTCTACTTCAAAAAGTTTCCAATTTATACTACCACCCTAAAAAGTTCCTCAAGCATAAAACATGTTTATAAAGTTACAAATTTGAATGTAACTAAAGATACATAGACATTTTATTATTACACTTTCATGTACTGCTTGATAAATTATGTACCAGTTAAAAACACTAAATTATCTCAAGGTGCATTCAATATCTGTAGCGTAGTTAACAAAAACACACACGAAAAAAATATATATTCTATATTCTGTGGAAAATAACACAGCTTTGATAATGACCACTGTTAAAAATCTCCAATTCTGACTGATATCTTTTTTTAAAGGAAATAGGTAAAATTTTAAGGCAGTGGATAACCCAAAGGATTTAACACCAATTTTTAATTACAGTGATTTACATTGTGGTCTATGAAAATGGGAATATTCTCCATGATTTTTCTAAACTGTCTCTCACACATTGTTTTCTTTTTTTCCTTTTGACAGAAAACAATTTATTAGCAGGTGTCTCTAAAGGTAAGTGCTACCCAAATTCTGTGTTATATCTTGTTTAGAATAGGCAAAATTGTCAGTTTGGGAGTACCATTACTATGTATGTGTGTTCATATGCATGTGTGACTTACTTCTGAGAGTCAATGGGTGGCAATGCGCAGAATCGATTTATCTGTTGCTTATCAGTCTGACTCTCTGCCTCCCCCTCCCTTGTGATAATAAATCACAGTTTTTGAATAGAGCAATGTGTGTGTCGCCAGTCTTCGCAAGCTGCCACCTTTGGGATTTAGGTGCTTGTGAGAAAATGTGGGGGCATTACCGATAGCAATCAGAATCAGAAATGTATCTGCTCAGATTACCCATATAAACAATTGAAATAAAAACATTACATTATACATCAGATTAACAGCAACTCCCAGAACAAAGCTTACAGTGTATAAAAATAGCTACGTAAAAAATTTACAGAAAAGGCAAACCAAAAAGAAATCCTCAGTGCAGACATTTACAGAAAAAAAAAAATCAAACCAAACACAATATATGACCTATTATCATGGCTGCCAAAACTTGTTTTTGTTTGTAATTTCATTTCATTGTTTTACTTGAGATAATTCTCTAAAATCCTGTGACAGCTTGGTAGAATGAACTGCTTAATACTTGAACCATGAATTGCTGTCAATGTCTTTGTATATGTATTAAATACAATCCACGTTCATGCTTCAATTGGTCTATATAGGTTTTTTTCTCTGAAATGATGAAAAAAAAAACAATTTAGTAAGTTACCATAGCGATCATTTTTCACTATCAACAGATGCTTTGTACCAAAAGTGATAGGAATTACTTTATAGGAGCCTTTCATAAACCCATCTGTAGTCCCAGGCACTGTGGCCCTTCTACAGATAATTTTTTGGAGTTGTTGAGCATCTTTATTTTTATGAAAATTGCTGAATTCATATGAAGATTAGGGAGTTTTTCAGGAAAATATTTCATTCTTTGTCTTTAAGCTTTAAGCTATTTCATATTTGTCTTTAAGCTTCATTTCTCTTTGAGAAATCACTCTATCTAATTTTGAAGAAAACAGAAGGCAAAATCTATGTTTAAAAAGGATGGAGGAATGAACTCTATAGAGGCAGAAAAAAAAAAAAATCAGGCGAGGATGTTGCCTACTTGGCTTCCAATGGACAGCAGGATGGGGGGAAGGAACCGAATTCTTACTTCTTTCACCCGATCCACTGGAAGTCCTGGTTTTCAGATTTCAAAAATGTCTTATTGCAGTTATTTTATTTTTCCTTCCTGTGTGCAACCTTTGAATTATAATTCTTTCCCATGCTTCCTCCCTTGGGTGACCCACTCAAATTGTGACTTGTGCTTTATTTATAATGAACCAAAGTTTTACTGTGGTTGTTGGGGATTTTTTTTAAATTAATTTATTTATTTCAGAGACAGTGAAAGTGAGAGAGAGCTTGAGAGGAGAGAAGGTCAGAGGAGGAAGCAGACTCCCCGTGGAACTGGGAGCCCGACGTGGGACTCGATCCCGGAACTCAAGGATCATGACCTGAGCTCAACCAACTGAGCCACCCAGGCGCCCAGTTGGGGAATTTTACATCAGAGGAGCAAGCTACCGCAATGGTTATTCTCAAGGACACACAAAATCATTTGTCCAAATGGCTTCTCTTTTTGGCTGGCTCAAGAGAACATAAATAAAAATGAAAAGCTCAAATTCCAAGTGGTAACACCATGGAAGACTTCTTTTTGAGATTGTCTTTAAAAATCATACTCATATAGCTATTATATATAAATATATGCAATGTCTGTAGCATTGATATATACATTATACACACATGTATGTGCACATGTAGATGCCTATATGTCCACACACATATATAATATACATACTATCTGCAGAAGTTTTTACGGGTCTACACAAATTTGTTAGGCTTTTCATGAAAATAGTTTGGGAAATGGCTGCATATATACTCGGACACTTGTAAGTATTAAATCCCTAGATTAAAATTTTTATATTTAAAAGTTATTCTCATAATTGCCTTTTAAAATAAATTTGAAGTAATAGAATTAGCTCTCATCCAAGTAAAATATCAATTTATAAAATTAAGCTTCTTTGCACTCAGCAAAATTTTTGGCATTAGAATACAAAATGCTAACTGAATATTACAATCTCAAAATCGACCTTAATTATTCAGAGGACAGTGGTTATTTTTTAGAGGATGGGGAGATTTAGATTCCATTCTAATAAGAACTTTCTGAGTTACCCAAGTGTCCTCCAGAGGAACTCTCCTCCTGTTTTGAAAGCTGCAATTCTGTAGTGACTTAACATCAAGGTTTTCCCTTTCCTCTCCTGGGATATGTGACATTCGCCTGGGAATTACTTCCAGAAACCTCACGCAGCCTACCCACCTGGACAACAATTACAAAAGTTTCTCTCTTAGGCTTCTGTTTTGTGATTGTTTTCTTCTAACTTTTTGTTTTCTTCCAGATTACCAAGGTCCTTGTTTACATGTTTTGATGCAGTCCTGTAAGAAAATTAAATAAATATCATCACACTGACACATGCGAATATAACTTTGTTTTTCTTCTTAATTTTAGGGTTCACGTTAATGTATCTTTGAAAAGCAAACATTTTACATCTAATACAGGCAAACCACTGTGGCAAACAGCTCCACAGCAGTGAGCCTTCATTGGAACAGAACATATTCCAGTGCAATTACCTTGGTAATGGAGTTGCATTAAATATAACGTAGGAGGAAAAGCAATCGATTATTTTGAACACCGACAATACATACTTGGTTGTGTCACGTTTTTGGCTGGGTTATTTTTCTCTCCACCTTCTGGCAAGTAATCATTATCATTTAATAATCAAAATCTTCCTTTTGGGCAAAAACTTGCCACAAAATTTTTCCAAGGGAGTTTTATTAGGGCGTTTCTCTTTTAGGGTTCCCTATTATACATCTGGATTGAGCTAATGCTCTGTATCTTGGTTTACCAATTGTTTTATCAAATAAAGATTATTTACTTATTTATTTGACACAGAGAGAGAGAACACAAACAGGGAGAAGGAGAAGCAGGCTCCCCACTGAGCAAGGAGCCTGACATGGGACTCGATCCCAGGATCCTGAGTTCATGACCTGGGCCAAAGGCAGCCGTTTAACCCACTGAGCCACCCAGGTGCCCCTGTTTTATCAAATAAATCAAATGCAAGATTAGAAAGGGACCCAAGTTTATGACAGAACATTGGCAGCAGAAGCTAGAGCAGCTCTAACATGGTGATTCTCAAACTGCGTCCCTAGACCAGCAGTATCAGCAGCCCCTGGGAACAGGACAGAAGTACAAATTGAGGCCCCACCATAGAACAGTGAAAACAAAATCTCTGGGGAGAGGGCCAGCAATCTGATAAACAGGACCTCCTGGTGGCTTTAATGCATGCTACGGTGTAGAAACCAGTGCCCAAGTGGGTGCCATGGTTCCACATGACTGGGTTCTATCTTTTAGGAGCTGAAATCAGGTTTTCGTAAGCATACAGCTAAATCCCTTGTTTTGGGGATGACTCAGGAGAAATCATAACCGCATTTCAGAAAGTATGCCATTGGGGCTCCTGGGTGGCGCTCTTGGTTAAGCATCTGACTCTTGGTTTTGGCTCAGGTCAGGAGCTCATTGGTTGTGAGATGGAACCCCGGCACTGAGCTCTGCACTCCGTGCGGTCAACTTCTGATTCTTTCTCCGCTCTCTATCTCTAAAATAAATAAATAAACCTTAAAAAAAAAAAAGTGTACCATTTCCTTCCTTCTTTCATTCCTTCCTTAATTAACTTCATTAACTCCTTCCTTTCTTCACTTCCTTAATACCCTCCCCCTTCACCTTTGGTATAAGCACATCAGCGGAACTGCCATAATATGGTACTTTAAATTATTATTGCCATATAATTTCAAGTAGTAGTTCTATTTTAAGAAAAAAATATGTATATCCAGATGTGGTAAGAAAGCTGAGGAGAAAACTCCATTTTTCCTCTAAAAGTATTTTTACTTTTTTTTTTAATTTTTTACCAGTCTCCCCCTAAAAGTATGTCCATTATGGAAATAGAATTCCTTAACTCATTTGCTAAGAATCACAACTTTACTAGAAAGAGATACATAATGGTATATGATATATGTACGAGTGAGATAAAGACATATGGCTCATTTAAACTGGGACACTCATTATATTTAGCACAAGTTTAATTCAATTTGTGATTTAAAAATCCTTAGTTTAGCTTAAACTACAGCCTTCTAAGTCCATTCATAAGGCAGGAGAGCAAGTCCAAACTCTGCCAACATGACTAAGTGCTAAAATATGTAACAGAATTTTACAACAGACATTTAAAAATGTAAATAAGACATGCTGTAAGTTTGATTCTATGTCTTGACTTAAATTATCACATAAATATTTTCCATCTTGCAGCAAAATGGTACATCACGGTGAATGACAACTTCCTTATCACATGTATTTTCCAGGCAAATGGAAGAATGAAGTAGATGGTGTCGTTCTCACTCTCATGTTTTATATGTGAAATATATATTATATAATTAAAAATATATAAAATAATTTTATATATAAAGTATAAGATACATATGCTGTCTACACTGTATGTATCGCACTAGATGTATCACAGATAATTTGAGGTTTAGTCCCTTTGGCTAACAAATTACTTAATAGATAACAAAGTTTTAGTAACCTCAACCGTAAAATGGAGGGATGGTGAATTAGGATGTTCTCCAAGGACTTTTTATAGAGCTTGAACTTTCTATGAATCTACGAATCATTTTCTTTTTAAAATAAATCTATGAATCCTTTTGAGGTGCCTGAGTGGCTCAGTCAGTTAAAGTGGCTGCCTCTGGCTCACATCATGATCCCAGGGTCTTGGGATTGAGCCTCACATTGGGCTCTCTGCTCAGTGAGAAGTCTGCTTCTCCCTTTTCCTCTGCCTGCAGCTCCCCCTGCTTGTGTTCTCTCTGTCAAATAAGTAAATAAAAATCATTAAAATAAAATAAAATAAAAATAAATCTGAATCCTTTAAAAAATGGTTTTGTTGGGGGTGCCTGGGTAGTGCAGTCAGTTAAGTGTCCTACCCTTTGTTTTGGCTCAGGTCGTGCTCTTAGGGTTATGGTACTGAGCCCTGTGCTGGGCTCCATCCATGCTCAGCGTGGAGCCTGCTTAAGATTCTCTCTTTCCCTCTCCCTCTGTCCTTCCCCATCATGCTCACCAGCACTCTCTCTCCCTCTCTCAAGTAAATAAATCACTCTCTCTCTCTCAAATAAATAAATCTTTAAATAAAATAAAAAGTCTGATTGAACACTAACATCCATACAAGGTAATGTATCTATCATAAGCATACAATTCAATGAATTTTCAAAAACTGTATGCTTGAATGTAACCAGTACAGCTCAAGATACAGAAGAGCTGCAGACCCAGAAGTACCCCCATTATACTCCTTTCCAGTCACTACCACCCTCTCCAATGGTTACCACAATCCTGAATTCTCACAGAAAGCTTTACCTGTCCTTGTACTTTGTATATAAGTGGAATCATACCACATGTATTCATTCCTGTCTGCTTTTCATTTAAACTCAATGTTTGTGACATTCACAGATAATGTTGATTGTAGCTATAGGTTGTTTGTTTTCATTGCTACAGAGCTTATGATTGGGTGAATACATGATGATTTACTTATTTATTTTACTGTTTATTTATTTTACTGTTCTTTGTGGTATATTACTTATACATAAGCTAGATCTTCGTGTGCCCCATGTTTCTCGTACTCTTACGTGCCTTATCTATTCTTTTTTCCTTTCTGCACTTTAGTCTAGGTGTTTTCTATTGATCTGTATTCCAGTTTACTTCCCTTGGGTTCTGCTGTGGCCAGTTTGCTTTTACTTTTTTATTTTTTTAAAAGATTTTATTTGCCAGAGAGCCAGCGAGCGAGCGAGCATAAGCAAAGGGAGTGGCAGGCAGAGGGAGAGGCAGACTCCCCACTGAACATGGAGCCCGATGCGAGGCTCAATCCCAGGATCCTGAGATCTGACCTGAGCCAAAATAGAGTTGGCCACTTAACCAACTGCACACCCCGCCAATCTGCTTTTAAATTCACCCACTAAAGGCTTATTTTCTAAGACTTTATTTTGCTAGTCTAAATGTCAATTTGATTTTAAGATATTGGTGAGTTGAATCTCACCAAACTGAAAGTCCTTGGCAAACACATCAGTCTTTCTCAGAAAAGCCAACGAAAGACTATGTGTTGAGTCTCAGTATTCAACCAAGACAGACATGCCATATAAAATGTAGATGCCACCTTCACAAAATCAAGGAAATCAGCCAGAAGTTTAATTGTCTGCTAGAAAAAATAATCCATATCCTTTAGAAAAATACAATGGAACACGGAAACTCTACAACATATCACCACAAAAAGACGAATATATAATTTTTTAAAAAGTTGCCATACATATGAAGAATAAAAAAATGTAACACAAAGTCCAGAGAGTGTCTTTGGATGACACAGACTTTGGAAATAGCAGGGAAGAACTTCAAATCAGTTATTGTATTACATATTCAATGACATAAAGACAAATGTGACAATGAGAGAACAGACAGAAATTTCAGTGCAAAAAAAATGTAAACAAAATAATTCTACCACTTAAAACTACGATGAACAAGTCACTGAACTGTCTTGTCATCAGACTGGAGGTAGCAGAAGAAAGTGTCAGTGAACTTGAGGACAAAAAAACCCATAAATTTCACATTAAGCTGACAGAGGAAAAAAAGATCTTCAGTGGCTTGTAGGGCACTACTGAACAGTCTAATATATGTGTAATTAGAATCCCAGTAGAAGAAGCTAAAGACAATGGGGCAGAAAACATATTTGACAAAACAATGAAAAATATTCCCAGATTTATGGAGGTCCATTAACTTGAAGATCCAAAATGCTCAGCAATCCCCAAGGAGGAATGATACAAAGAAAAACAGACCTAAGTATATCATAATCAAACTAACTAAAAGGAAATATAAAGAGAAGGACTTAGAAGTAGTCACAGAAAATTTGTGCAGAGGAACAATGACATGATTTACAGTTGACTGATTCATCAGGAAAAAAAAATGCACAGCAGAGATAACCAACCATCTTTAAAATACTAAAAGAAAAATACCTCAACCCAGAATTTTTTTTATTAAGTTTAATTAGCCAACATATAGTACACATCATTAGTTTTTGTTGTAGTGTTCAATGATTCATTAGTTGTGGAAGGAGCCGAGATGTCCTTCAACAGATGAATGGATGAAGAAGATGTGTTTCAGGGGCGCCTGGGTAGCTCAGTTGGTTAAGCATCTGCCTTTAACTCAGATCATGATCCCAGGGTCCTGGAACTGAGCCCCACATTGGGCTCCCTGTAAAGTGGGGAGTCTGCTTCTACCTCTGTCTTTGCTCCTCCCCTCTGCTCCTGCTTTCTCTCTGGTGCTTTCTCTCAAATAAATAAATAAAATCTTTAAAAAAGAGATATGTTTCATATATACAATGGAATATTACTCAGCCATCGGAAAGGATGAATACCTACCATTTGCATCGATGTGGGTGGAACTGGAGAGTATTATGCTAAGTGAACTAAGTGAAGCAGAGAAAAACTGAATGGGAACCCAGAATTTTATATTTAGTTAAAAGACTTTTTGAATTAAGACAATAAAGACATATTAAATTGGATGAAGGAAAATTGGAAGAAATCTTCACTAGCAGATCTGTGGTAAAAGAAGTATTAAAAAGGAAGTTCTTTGGTTGAAGGGAAATGACACTCCGTGGAAACTAAGATGTATAAGAATGAATGAATGCAGATTATACGTATGTGGTAAAATTTAAATACTATTTAACATTTTTTTATAAAGATAACCAATCATTTAATGTGATATATACAGCATTATAAAAGACCCTTGAAACATTATAATTTCAGGGAAACCTGGGTGGTTCAGTCCATTAAGCGTCTGCCTTCAGCTCAGGTCATGATCCCCCGATCTGGGATTGAGTTCCACACTGGGGTCCTTGCTCAGCAGGGAGTCAGCTTCTCCTTCTGCTTGCTGCTCCCCCTCTCTCTCTGACAAATAAATAAAATCTTAAAAAAAAATTATAATTTCATTTAATTTCCTCCACCCTTTTTTCTATTGCTGTAAAATCCATTACAACTACATATATTACAAACCTCAGGCTATAATTATGTGAAAGAGGTTAAATACATTTATAATGTTTCAAAGATTCTAGATTATTACATAAGTAGATTGTTGTAAATTAGAGCTTTTATTATAATTCCTACAGCAACCACAATTAAAGAATACAAAGAGGTACAGTTAAAAAGCCATTAGAGAAATTAAAAGGTAATATTAAAACTTATATGAATAACTCAAAAGAAAGCAGGAAAAGAGGAAGAGAGAACAACTAGAAAACAAATAATGAGATGGTCGTCTTAAACGTAATTATGTCAATACTTAAGTCAAGTGTAGCTTGGTTAAATCCTCCAATTAAAAGGGATTGTCAGACTGTACTAAGCAAGCAATATAACTAAATGCTACATTCCGGGGGTTAAATTTTTTTCTAGAAGGTCCAGATAGTAAATATTTTGGTAGGCCATATGGTTTGTGTTCCAACTCTTCAACAGTGGCCTTATAGTGTGAAACAACACAAACAGTATATAAAGAAATGAGCATGGCTGTGCTACCATAAAACTTTATTTACAGAATCAGGCAGCAGCCTGAGAGTCGTAGTTCCATGAACCTTACTGTATACGAGATATACTTTAAGTATACAGAGATAGAAAATCTAAAAGAAAAGGATAGAAAAAGATACATATGTAAACAGTAAGCATATGAAAGCAGTATAGCTATATTAACAACAGGCAATGTAAAATTCAACACAAGGAACATTACAGAAATAATGAGAGATTTCATAGTTATAATAGGTGCAATACATAAGGCAGTCATAACAATTGTAAGTGTATGTCATTAGTGAAAACATAAAACAAAAACTGACCGAATTAAAGGGAAAAATAAATAGGCAAATACAAAATCTTATTTAGAAAATGTAACATCCCTGTTTCAGAAGCTGACAGAATTAATGGACCAAAATCCCATGTACATAATCATGGTGAAGTAACTAGTACTGAGCTAGCTCTAATACCACAAATGCACTATCGAAGTGATTGCATATAATTTGAAAAAAAAAATCTGTAAGGATAAGAAGGTATAAATAAACTATTATCTACCTTAATCTGACATAGAGCTATAGAACACCGTACCCATCAACCACCTAGTATTTTCTTTCAAGTGCTCATCTAGCATCCACCAGGTAAGACCACATTGTTGCATGGCAGGCCAAAAAGAATAGATCTCAATGCATTTCAAAAGACTTAAGGCTTGCATAATCTTAACAAAACAGAAGTCAATGAGAAATGTTTGGAATTTAACACTGCTTGGACTTGCATGACTCCAAAGAAACCACAAAGGAAATTCAAAAACATTTTGAGCTGAAATGAATATGAAAATACAACATACTGAAATTTGTGGAATGCAACTAACATAAAGCTGAGAATGAAATTCATAACTTAAATGCTTGTGTTATGAAAGAAGAAGGGCTAATATCAGTTATCTAAATTTTTAATTCACTTTATGAAATTAGAAAAAGAAGAGAAAGTTGAGAACTCTAACAGGAAGAGAATAGTAATCCTAAGAGCAAAAAGAATTAAAATTGAAAATAAGCAATAGAAATACAAACAAAACAAATAAGAAAGTCATTTGAAATTTTAAGAAAATTGATTAATTCTCTAAAAAGACTGAGCATAAGGGAACAAAATACAAATTAACGATCTTAGAAAACAAAGTGTTATCAGTACAGAATCCGAATTCTGTGGGTAACTTTTCTTTTTGCAAAAAGGTCAACAACTTAAAATGAAATGGACATTTAATATTCAATAATCAATCAACATAATTTATCAGAATAAAGACTAAAAGAAAATAGTATGGTTTTTTGTACAAATAATGTAGATGTAATATAGATGTAGAAAGAGCACTTGAGAAAATTCAACAGTAATTTGTGATAGAAACTCTTAGTAACCTAGGAATATTTTAAAAATTTCTTTAACCTGTTAAAGGACATTGTGTAGTAAGGAATTTGGTCTTGCCCCAAGATAGGTCTGGGCTTTGTCCTCAGTTCCTGGGAGATCATCTCTAAATAGTTAGAATAATCTGAATGCTAGGAGTGGCTTTCTTTTCCTGGTGGGCCTCTTCAAGCACAATAGATACTTTAAGCTGAGAAGATGTCTCAGGATAGGTCCATCAACACCCAATGGCCCAGAGCTGGCCACACTTGAAAGAGCAACTATAGGGTTTAGAACTTTAGGTCATGTGATATCAGCCTGATTTCTAAGGAAGGGCGAGGCTGGAAACTGAGTTTAACCATATGGACAAGTAGTCAATCAATAATGCCTCTATAACGAAGCCCCAGTAAAAACTCTGGACAGCAAATCTCGAGTGAGTTTCTCAGACTGGCAATACTCCATGCTTTTGCCACACATCAATGGCAGTGGAGTAATCATGCCAGTGGTGTCACATCCCTGAAGACAAAGGAAACTTCATATTTGGAATTCTCCCAGACTCTGCCCTACACTTCTTTTCTTTGGCCAATATCCATTATTTGCAATGAACCTAAATGAGAGTATATTAGGGTCCAGTAAACTCTGTATATCTAGCAATTGATCAAACCTGAGTGTGATTTTGGGAAACCCTCAATCTGAATTGGTATCAGAAGCGAGGGTGTTCTCATGTGGACTCTCTTTAACTTTGTATTTGGACCCCCTAACTCCTTGCATCTGGGGTCAGAAGTCTTAGGCAGCCTTGGCAGTTGGAAGGGTTGTACCTTAGCCTCACACTTTGGCTAACCTAGGATAGGCACATATGAAAAACACAGAGCCAATATCATACATAATAGCAAATATTGAATGTTCCCTCCTTAAGATTAGAAATGTAAGGATTTCAACAGTTCTATTCAACATCGTATTAGAGGTCTCTGTGAGTGCAAAAAAGCAAGAAAATGAAATATAAAAAGCATACAGAAGGGAAAGAAAGAAGTAAAATTATCTCTATTTTCAGATGAAATGATTGTTTATATAGAAATCTTAAGGAATGCACGAAACAACCAATAGCAAATTTAGGATGATGGTTGTACAGATTTCAATAACAACAAATTATCATATAAAAATGGAAAATAAAAATTGCAAATAATTGCATTTATAATAGCTACAAAGGAAATAAAGCATAAGAATAAAATTTGTAAGACATGTCAATATCTACATTAAAAGTTAAAAAATATTGCTAAGAAAAAACGGAGAGTAAATGGAGAAATATATGATGTTCACATATTGGAAGGCTAAATAAGAGGTAAAATTTAAGATTCAAATCTACTCAAATTCATCTATAAATTCAAAGCAACCATAATCCCACAGAGCTCTTAAATTTTGGTAGATATTAACAAGTTGCTAAAATTTATATGAAAATGCAAAGAAATAAGATTGCCAACACAAGCAGCACATCAAAGTTGAAGGACTTACATTATTATTACAACTACTACTATTATTATTATTATTATTACCACTACTACTACTACTACAAATGTTCCAAAACAAAGTCCTAAAAGCATATGGTGCTGGAATGAGTTGAAAATATATGTATAGCAAAAGCAAAAACTAACCAAACAAACCACCTTTATCTTGGATGTATTATACACTCAAATGTATAAAGTTTCTAGAAAAAGACAGGAAAATATCTTTGCCATTTAGGGATAAGCAAAGATTTTGAAGAGTGAGCATAGAAAGCACTGAACATAATAGGAAAAAGTTCCCAAGTTTTTCTTCATTAAAATTAAAAACTTCTGCTCATTAAAAAAAGAGCATTAAAAAAAGAAAAAGAAGCCACGTCACAGTCACAATATATCTATAACAAAGGATTTTTATATAGAATATGTAAGGAACTCTTACATCATTCACAAAACAACAAATACCAGTAAAATCATAAGTAAAAGACCTGAATAGTCACTGCACAAAAAATGATGGCCCATAACTACATGGAGCTTAAAATCGTTAGGTCTCAGAGAAATTCAAGTTAAAACCAAAATTAGATATAATTTCACACCTCCTGGAATGGCTAAATTAAACAAAATGACAACACCAAATTTAGGCAAGGATGTAGAAGAACTGAAACTCTCAAACACAGCTGGTAGGAGTTGGGAACTTGACAACTACCTTGGAAAGCTGTCTGGCAATTTCTTATGAAAAATATCTACCCTATGACCTAGCAATTCCATTTCTAGATATTAACCCAAGGGAATGAAAACATATGCCCACAAGAATGCTTATATAAGGATGTTTTTAGTCCTATCATTCATAATAGCCCAAACTGGAAACTATCCAAATGTCCATGAACAAGAGAATGGATTCAAATAATCTGACATATTCTAATAGTGGAACACTACTCAGTAATTTCAAAAAATGAAATCATTAATACATGTATCTCAAGAACATTATGTTAAATGAAAGAAGCCAGGCACAGAAGAGTATGTTCTGTATAATTCCATTTATATGAGGTTCAAGATTAGGCAAATGTAATCTCTGGTGGTAACAATCAGCACAGTGGTTGCCGAAGAGAATGTGGACGGTGGGGCTGACCAGGAAGAGAGTCCAAGAGAACATTCTGGGGTGATGGGATGCTCTATTTTGTAACTGGAGTAATGGTCACAAAGGAATATTACATTTATCAAAACAGATTTAACTGCACATTTATTGTAAGTATATTTTACCTTAATACAAGAAGATTATACTAAGAAAAGCTAAAGAATATACACCTTGGGCGCCTGGGTGGCTCAGCTGGTTAAGCAACTGCCTTTGGCTCAGGTCACAACCCTGGAGTTCCAGGATGGAGTTCCACACTGGGATCCTTGCTCAATGGGGAGTCTGCTTCTCCCTCTGACCCTCTCCCTTCTCACACTCTCTCTCACTCTCTCTCTCTCAAATAAATAAATAGATATATAAATAAATTATATATATATATATATATATATATGCCTGTTGCAGCAGCTACTGAAAGAACCAGGCAAAATGTGTGTTGAGAAAAAGCATACCATTTGCATTTCCCTTTCTATTTTCTTTCTCGGTGGGTTTAATGGTCTGGAGATGTAGAGTAGCTTCTATGGTTTCATTAGGTTGTATTAAATAGAAGAAGGAGGTATCAAGGGGACCAGGGAGTGCCTAGAATTATCTCTAGAGAAGCTGTATTCAGGGCAAATCACAGAATCTTTCAACATATTTGTCCAGGTAAATCAGGCTAAAGATCACTGCTCAGAGTTTGGAATTACAAAAAAAGGAGTTGTTAGGGGTAATACAAACTATTTGTAGAAAATGTTTGTTAACGAGAATTGAGTAACTTCAAAAGAGCTGTTTTTCTTATTTTAAAGTCTACAAAACAAAACAAAACAAAACAAAACAAAAAACCACTAAGAAATGGTAAATGAAAAGCCAGTATCTCCCTTCTTTTCTTAATCTCCCTGTCCAAAATAATAACTGCTGGCACTCTCATAATGCCTTCATGCGCCAGGCAGTGCTCTAAGTGTGACATAGATATGAAATAATTTCAGCCTTAGGATATCTCTGTATTCCACTGACACTAGTAAAATTGCTTGTGATCACACAGCCAGGATTCAAACTTCAGGGGTCTTGCTCCAGAATCCATTTACCACATTACACAGTTATACAAATATGCCATGTGTTAACCACTGTGAAATGTACTAAATAGAAATAGAAGTAGTGTGGGCCAGTGGGGGAAGGGGTATTCACTGAGTATACGTATATAAGATTTACATGAACTTATTATTAATTTTTCCATTTTTCTTACTGAGACCCTACTCTCTCTAGCAGGGAAAAGCCTTTAAAATTTATTACTTTGGCTTGGTTTGGAAATTGATGCGGTAAAAATAAATATAAAATGTAACTCTATGAATGTACCTTTTTAAATTCTGGAACATTTCAGAGCTTTGAAAGAATTACATAGATTCTACTACTGGAAGGGAAGACAAATGTATTTAAATCAATCTCTTTACCAAGATATTTTTGGGTCAATTGATTTGAAGGACAAGTTTAGGCATTCATAAAGAATGAGCACTTGAGTCAAAATTTTTATGGTTGTCCTAAACTTTCCTCATTGTTTGGCTTTTTTGTAACTTTAAATATGAGAGAAAATTTAAATCATAGAATCACAATGATGTTGGAAGAAGGCCTGGAGGTCTAATCTGTGAGTCATGGACTAAAGTCTTGGCCTTTGGTCAGTGGGCCTGGCTCATGTCTCAAGTCTGAGCCTCAAGTCCTTGGATAAATAAGACCTCCTCAGAGCATGCTTGCTCATCTATAAATCAGGGATAACAGGATCTGCTAGACAGGGCCGCTGTGAGAGTCAATGTGATGGTGTCTAGGAAAGCCCCTGTGGGTAACACAGGCCTATTAAGGGTTCAACTTGCTTTTAAATAACTTCTCAGAAGATTCCCCAACTTTTTTGTGGTATTTCCCTCAATATTATAGATTTGTTTCGAGATCTCCTTCAAAGGAGGTAGGGGACTAATAATGGTGGTGTCAGCAGAGCATGCCTTCATTTAACTACTTCGAAGTTGCTAAGAGACTAGATCTTAAATGTTCTCACAGCAAAATGAGGTGACAATCATGTGACATGGGAGGTGGTAGATAATGCTCTGGTAGGAATCATATCACGATATATAAATGTATCAAGTCAATATGTTGTACACCTTAGCCAGTGTTGTATGTCAACTATATCTCAAAAAATAATTTCGTGGGGGATAAAGAAGGCTGGCAAAGTGAAGGAGGAGAGTGGCAGGCACAAGCAATACATCACAATCTTGGGAGGTCGTAACATTTGAAAAGATGGAATGTTTTAATAGAATTGTACAGTCGAAAAACAAAAACAATACCCACTTAAAATAATTCCCACATGAAAGAGTTCATAAAATCTTAAGTGTTCCAAAAGGAGGTTTATGTATAACAAATTTGAAAACTCTTCTAGAAGGAGCACCGGTGATCATTAACACTTCCCAGGTAGAGGGACATTTTCTGTGATTTCTCATTCCAGCATGCCTGGCAGATACCATGGAAGGGCAACAAGGCTACCAGTATTTAAGACTAGGATCTGATAGAATGGAATTGCCACCTTCAGCAAACTGGGCATTGATACCTGTGCAGGTAATTTAGGTCATATCCAAGAGAACAGTTATTTTTCTTTCTTCCCTGGTCACAACTCTCAGCAGAGTGAGCTTCCGTCTGGGCCAAGCTTACTAAAGGGTTAGAGGAGAGGAGGGCTCTAGTCCCTGCATCTCAGAAGAAGAGTTGTCAGCATTTTCTGGGCTCGAAGAAGGAAAAGAAGAATAAAGAGTTGGTCTTATTATTACTACTTTCCATTTATATCCTTAGAATTTCTAGGATTCTCTACAGAAGCTCTCCACTAAAATAGGAAATTCTTAAGTCCTCAGCAAAAATTTAAAAAAATGGCCTTTCATTTAGGCCAATAGTAAATATGGGGACCATCCATTACATAAACAAGTGGGAATTAAACATAAAAATTCTGAATATGCACTGCACAAGAAGAGGATGCCACCAACAGGCAACAGCCTCAGAGTTTAAAGTGCTTCCTTAGTGTGGGTAATGTTGGTATAGCACATAGCCTGCAGGGAACAGGGGGAAAAAAAAGAAATGCATGTATACAGGCAGCTAGAAAAGATTTTAAAAATTGAAAACATTTTATTTTGAAGGAAGTCCTTTCCCCTAGAAACATTTCAGGTACTATCTAGCAGTAAGGGGGGTCACGGATGGATGATTCTGCCCTTCGAATGGCCAGTGACCATGTGATTGACTGGATGGGGACCCTAGCATTTCTACATTATCTTATTCCCCCTCTAGTCCACTCTGTTGTTTATGGTTTGATAGAATAATGGGGCATTTTCTTTTCTTCATTCTCCTGATTGCCTGCTGGACTATCGGTAGGGAAAGAGAAAGAACCCAAAATTCGGATTAGCCCAATTTCTAATACGAGCAGAGAGGCCACATCAGTCCTGCACTTTAGAGAACACTCTCCAATCTCTTGCACTATATAAAATGCCAGCAGGCAGTCAAAATCAGAGATGAAATTTTAAGTCCAAGGAAGTTTTGAGGCAGCAAAATATATTTGATATTATATGGGATATGGCATAATATACTACATGCATTATCTTGAATAGGTTAATTTCACAGAGACTTGGACACTGTGAAATAGGTTAATTGCATTTAACTCATTAAATTGTTGAGGATTTCAGTTAAAAAAATAAAAAGAAAAAAGACTAATGGGTGCTTATATAGTGATAAATGAGGGAAGTCATGAAAAATGTGCTATAGATGGTCCTCAAGCACTATTTTCTCAAATTATTCAGTGGGGAGCTATTTTCCCTCACGGGAACATATATTTAATCTCAGAGTAGGTATTGATTGGAAATAGAATTCAGTTAAAATCAACTTTCTTGCAAGATCTTCTTCTATATATCAGGAAATACTAATGAGAAAAATTTTAGAAAGGCTTAATAGCATTGTTAAGAAACAACATTGTTTCTTGAAATTTCAGGGTTATAGTCAAGTCCTCTTTAGTCTTTTTTGCCAATTTACAACCATCTCTGTTTTTTTCTGAGACAGTAGTGGAATAATACAGCATTATACAAGGCAGAACCAACAAGATACTTGTGAGTTTTAGAGTTACATAAAAATTTCATGAAAATAGTCATGAGTTCCACAGTTGCAAAAGATAAATCTCTTGGTAAGTTTCTAACATTCATACAATGTGTATTTTGAGACAACAAATATCTGGTTAGCACTCACTTTAAGTAAGTGCTATAAGTTTAGCAATAAGAAGTATGGTGGTCAGGGGTCTCTTAAATGCAACCAACCTGGAAATTACTGTTTTAACAAATGCCTGAATAAGTTAGTAGTTACATCATGTTGCCTTTGTATTTTCCTTTATCTTTGGCTCTTTGAATTTTTCATTATTATTATTTCATTATTTATTTCATTATTTTTATTATTATTATGTAGTTATTGTACTACAAGGTATGCAAGAGAGGATTTGGAACTCAAATAGCAGCAGATAACTTCCTGCAGAGCTAAAAACAATGTTCAGAGGACAGGATGGAGAGAAATTGAGAAAATAACAAAAAATAATAATTTAATCTGTCCTAGTTCTTTAATGTTCTCCTATTAATAACCAGACATGAATTGGACTTGTCAATTAATGCTTTATGTCTAGAACTGTGAATTAATAACCTACATACATGGAAAATGATCAGAGTCATCCACTTTCATTATAAAAAAATAGCCAATGTAAAGAAAAAAGCTTCCAGTGAGAATTTATATGATTCAAAGCAACAGAGGAATCATAAGACCTTCTCTCCAATGAATATACAGGATCACAAGGCCAAGCACAACTACTAAGCAATTCTTGCTGCAGTTCTCCATATTTGAAATAGATATAAAAATATGTAGCTCATGCCAGTGGAGTGGGGAATGCATGTTAGCTAAGTATATCACTAGGTATGTTAACAAATGCACTCGTAAGTTCCACTGGGGCATAAAAGATTGTTTCTCCCTTCTCTCTCCACTGACTTTTAAATATGCCAATGCAAAGAACTTCCCCTAAATGTTGTTTAAACCTCCCTGCTCTGTGAGCTGTATCACTGAGGCTTATTTAAAAAATAAGATTTTAACTCATAATTTTTGTTCACAGTGTTTGCCATAATGGTGACTCACAAGATCATTAATGGTATTATTTTGCAAGATGGTAAACATGGGGAAATACATCTGGGGGAAAACTCCGGACTATGTCTTTATTAAAAAAATTTCTCCTACCCATGTAAAATGGTGATGAATTAGCTAATGATAGTAATGAAATCTTCATATTGATTTGAAAAATTGAAGTAGGAGAATAGAAAAGAAGAGAGTATACTAGATCCCCAAAAAATGGCCTTAGCAATTCTTAACTTGAAAGCTCTTGTTATAAAAGTGCACTTAATCTGGACACGGGGATTAACAATAACTCGTATTGCAAAAAGGCTGTCTTACCTCAGAGGGCCCTAGCAAGGAATAAACTATCAGGAATGCAGACTACTTAACAAATCTTAAGAGTTTCACAAATTCTTCATAAAAACACTTTAATGCTTGGGATGAGAACTGCAACTTAATATTTTGATTACAAATAATATTAACTCTGGCAAAATGGATGTGCTTTTCAATTAAGTAACAGTTACTTAGGTGAACGCTCAAGTCAGATGGTAAAATCTGCACTTAATTTAATGAGGCACTTTAAAGGAAATCCGTGAAGTCTTAACCCTTGGTCTAAAGGCGCTATGAAGCCAGGTGTCTAGCATTCATTTATCTGTGATTTTAATTTTGGGGCACCATATAATAACCAATGAAGTAACAATAAAAAAAAATCCCACACACATTAATTTTTCTTATTCATAGAAGGATAAATGGCATCTAATGAGATCCTGGCAATTAGAATAGGATGATCAGGAACGTTTGGGGTGTTCCAAAAATTTAGCATTTATTTGGTCATAATGTAGAAAACTGCTGCTTATTTTTCAGCTCAATTCCAGGATACAGAGAAATTTCATTTTTATTCTTTTAAGAAATAAAATTACATTGGAATGCATCAGAAATCCTAAGTAAATAAAATGGAAATACCCCAGAGCCCAAGCTATTAGATTTGTGAGTACCTTATAATGGATTATAAAGAGAGAATAGGATTTTGACCAACAAGAAAGTTATACACATAGAAGGAGAATTTTAATAAGATATTGCCTCTGGGCAACTGCTTGCATTTCCTTTCAATCACATGGTAGAAGCAATCTTCTAAATTTTCCACGGAAACCACAAACACAAGCCCACGTGAAGTATCGGTAGGTAAAATGTTCACTGAGAAAAAGAACACATTTGTCACCACGTGACAGGGGGACTGCTCAAGATGGAGGACTGAGGTGCCGAGATCAGAAGTGACAGTACCCCGGTGTGAAAGCAGATGGATTCAACTACAACACACACCAGGAACACGTTTCTACCTTACATGACCGAAACACAGAGAAAAAGGCATGGTGAGAGAAAATCAGACCTAGTGATTAAGCACGCAGATGCTAAAACAGCACCGTCTGAGATCAAATACAACTCCGGCCCTTGTGAACCGTGTAGCCTTAAGCGTCATTTAACCCTTCTCTGCCTTAACTCTTTCAAATGTAAAATATGAGTAATAACAGTATCTATTTCAGAGATGAGTTGCAGGATCAAAACAGAGCTCAATACGTGCTCATACGATGTGACCTTGAAAACTTCTGAGCTATCGCTTTCCTTCGATGACAGCTCCATTCGAATATTACTCCTTTTACTGAAATTGCTTTCTTTTCAAAGTAAGATCATGGGTCTTACTGAGTCTGCTTTTTCTTTTGATTTTCTTTTAAGTTAACTTACCTGACTTGTTGAAAGGGGTGGTGATATCAGACATCAAGAAAATACAAAATTAAGTCCAGAGTTGCTACTAGCTATCCACATCCCCTTGCGAAAATCAATTTCCTCATGTTTGAAACCAATGGTATACCACAGAATCACTAGGGAAACTTTAAATATGCAAATGCTAGGACCCCATCTCTGCTCACATCCAAATCTGGGGTCAAGGCTGGGGTGATGAGGAATATTAGGCATGTGTATATGTTAAGAACCTTCATTGGTTAATCAGATTTTCATTATAAACCATGGTTAGTTAATTTGTAAAGTTGGTTTCACCTGTATTACTTATGACTAATAATTTTTATTTTTTTAAGACTTTATTTATTTATTTGACAGAGAGGGAGGCAAAGAGCACACAAGCAGGGGGAGCGGCCGGCAGAGGGAAAGGGAGAAGCAGGTTCTCTGCTGAGCAGGCAGCCCGACGTGGGGCTCAATCCCAGGACCTGAGCCCAAGGCAGACGCTTAACAAATTGAGCCACCCAGGGGCCCCACAACTAATAATTTTTAATCTAAACACCATCCAAATATTTTTTTTTAAAGTAGTCCTGGTACATCATCTAATTTTCTTTTTAAGTTGCAGAAAAAATAATGACAAATTTTTCTTTTTTTCCTGAATTAGATCCTTTTATGGACCAAAGTGACTTAACTAGAGCAGAGAAGTGACAAGATAATACTACCTCACCGACAGTTTCACTGCTGGCCAGCCCCATCACCGAAGACACCTGGCCATTCCCACAGGATGTACTAACCACTTTTAATTCATTTCCACCATCCTCAGCCACATGGCTTAGAATAGCTGACCTTTTGGAAGTATACACTTTTTTAAAACGCCCCCTAGGCATTGAAAAGAAATCAAATAATTGAATTTAGACTATAGACTGAGAAAAATAAAGGGACACGTGTGAAATCACACCTCAATTCAACTCTCTGATGCTGTCAAAGCAGTCACTGTGAACTGAAAGCACACATAATGATCAGCCTGATTGGGGGACATGCCTTTCCCATTAGAGAAATCACATGCCCAGCTGAAGTGAGCATCATTAACACACTGTATTAATAATTCTCCCAGGGGAAGCCACTGAATGAGTAAGGTCTTCCTTCCATAACTTACTTTGATTTCTTCATGTATAGCCAGTAGACAACACCAGCGACCAGGGCGGCGAGGAGGAGACCAACGACGATTCCCACGATTAGTTTTGCCTGATCATTCACCTTTTCTCTGTTTTCATCTACAACAGAGAAGAAAAGTCCATGCAATTACAGACACTGCCAAGGATTTCTGAGATGAAGTCAATCTGGTTATTATTTCTTATTAAAAATAATTAAGGCTCACTACTACTATGATTAACATGCAAACTTGTGCTTTTAAAAGATAAAATTTTTAGCATTCTTACTATCTTGTCTCATTTGCTATTTTAGTTCAAGTCAAAATTGTGGCAGCTAAGAAATTACTTATACAATGACACTTCATAAATCTTGAGCTGATAGTTAAGGAAGAAGAGTCGGCAGCGTAGTACCTACCACTTATCTCGTCTGCCTCATCGTGCTCTGGAATACTTACTGAAATGAAAAATGTTAATATGAAATTAAAAACAAAATTTGTTGATATATGAAAGTCACCTTTACCATTATAGTATGATGTAATAATACTCAAAGATAAAATATCTATTCTACAGCTAAGGCTAGAAAAAAAATTTTACATTTAATAGAGCGTGAACTTCCCTACAAAGAAATTAATCTTGTTTTAAGGAGAGTCGTTAAAACTGCAAAGGTATTAATCTACCATAGAAAATTTCACAACTGATAAGCTTTAGTGTTAATCTGAAATCCATATTAATTTCTCCACTATTTACCACCTTTTTAATAGGACTTTTTTTCCTTAAGAGAAACAAGTTGCCATATATCAAATCTACAGTGCAGTGTTTCTCGACTTTTCCTGCCTCAGTGGCAAATTCATTTTTATCCTCTAGTATCAGGGGCTTGTCACTAGAGATGTCCTCACAGTCATGGGGGTAGAGGTTAACACTGGGGATGTCTCAGAGGCAAAGAGGCATCATCTGTGATGTTCGCAGAAGCCCTCCAAGTGATATGGAGATATCATGGTGATAGCACCATGCTCCTGGCGCATTTTAAGAATCGCCAATGTGCTGGATCATCATCTAATATTAAATTATGTAAATATTCTTCTATAGACCTGTACCAGAACTTCTAGTGACATCTGTCAAAATGCAGATTCCCAGACCCCTTCTCATACATACTATATTGGAATTTCAGGAGGTGCTCACTAAATTTGAAAACAAAAATGTTCATCAAGCCACTGCAAGATCTAGAAGCCACTACTCATTCGGTTAGAATAAAGGGAAACGTGTTCAGGAAGAAAGGATAAGTCTTCTTTCTAGGTAGGACAAATCAATGCTTGCTAAATTGAATTTTGAGAAGTCAATGCACCTATTTTTGAGGTAAATTTGTTTGGTTCTTTTCTCCAGTCACGCATTCAGGCTTTTATATTCCAGTCATATTCTGTGAAGGACCATTATCTCTACACAATTATTTTTTCCTAGCTCCAGCTACTTCCTAGCCAGTATATCCCTATCCTGCTAATGTCAAATATAGGAATCCAACTGACTGAAAGGTAGAAGTTTGGAAGGTCAGTTAGCATCCTGTCCAGAACCAAGCCTCATTCCAGGACCTGTCCTGATTTAAGGTTAACATAGCAATAGAAACAATGACAGAATTAAACATGATGGATAACTTCAAATTAAATGACAACTGTTTTCGGACAAAGCTGCTCAGCATGTCAGATTTTTTTCTTTTTCTAGGATAATTTCAGTATGTAATTTTTTAGCCATGACTCAAATATGATATTCAAAAGTAACAATTTTGAAACTTGATTTCATAAATTCTATTATCAGTTTTCCTACCAATTTGCTAAATGACTGTGTGTGTGGCATTCTTATTCAAAATAAAGGTAGGATAAATACCACAAAGAATTGGAATGCAAAATAACAGATTAAAAGGAATTAAAATTTTACCAAAATTAAAACTGTAACAAAAATGCTTAAAGATAATCTTTGAGTTATCTCTATTCTGAACACAAAACATGGTTTAATTAACAACTCAGTTCTTATCCTCAGTTGCTCTTGGGAAATATTCCTACCAGATAAGATCACTGACCCATAAAACATGAAATGATTCAACTGTCAAGACAAGGATAATACAAGGATGGACACCAGGACCAAAAAAAAAAAAAAAAAAAGCCTATGATGATGATACCAGATGCAAAATAAATACATAAAACTTACCATAATGCAGTACAGGAAGATGAAGATTTTAAACTAATGAAGAATAACTTCAAATTTTCTTACTTTTTTTAATGCCAGAAATGAAATACTCACTAGCAGAGACATTCAAGGAGTTTACTGTTCTCTCCAGCTGGTTTTCTGCTGTGCAAGTTAATGTAACATTCTCTTCAGGGGAAATGATAATTTTACTATAATACCTGCCATTGATATAAGGAGATTCCTCTGTCTGGAAAAGAAGAGGGAAGATGGGTTTAGAAAAAAAAATGGTTTAAAACCTTGGAAAGAAGTAATACTGAGTGAAACAAGGGAGGTGCTTCATAGTGCTACCTGGTGTTCAAGGGCATACATAAGGTCATCGATAAAGACCAATTCAGGCTTATATCTACAGCAGGGAGGAAGATTAGTGAATCCATAAGTGAATTTCTGTTTATGCTAAAAACTAAAATTAATTAAACTCTTTTCTTTTGATAGATTCTCATGTTAATTAATATTTTGGCTTGATAGTATTTGTCTCAAAATAATTAGTGATTATCTAATCACCAACTTTCTCTTAATAAACTTAAGAATTTAATTCTTATTTGTAAATTATGTCATTGTTTTTCACTTCAGGGGTTACCTTAAACCATTACATCTAAGTACTTATATATGGATGATTTGCTTTTGGGAAAAATCAAACAACTTTTTCTCATTTTCTGAGCTAAATACAGAGAATGTGTTATTTTTCAGTGACTGATAAGTTCATTTGTTTTTTGTGAGGTCTTAATGAGGGCAACACTACATTTAATTCCTCTAAAAATAAGATATATTCACTTTCTTTTCTCTTTCTTTTAAGTAATCTCTACACCCCATGTGGGGCTTGAACTTAAGAACCTTGAGATCAGGAGTCACATGCTCTACCAACTGAGCCAGTCAGGCATCCTGAGACAATTCCCTTTAATCTCTTCCCCAGGACTTGACTCCTAAATCCAACGGCACTAAGCAAATATGTACTGGAGCTATTTTGTGAGTTGTATTATGCACACCATGCCCACCTTTGTTCTTTATTTGCTTTCTCCTCAACTATATGATAAGGGCCTTGAGGACAAGAGATAGTCTCTTGCTTAGGGTTATTGTCTAGTCCCTAGGGCAGGAGTGCTTAGAGGCATCAGTAGTTATAAAACAATAGATTCACCATGTGATTGAGGAGAGAACAAATAAAAGATTATAGATGGATCAGCACAAACTTAGAACAAGAAAAATAACATATCACCTAGTGGGCCAGAATCAATCCTTCTCCTTGACAATGAAGAATGGCATTGTTATTTTTATCCTCATAGTAAGTTCACATGCTATTTTTCCACTTCCCACTAGTATTTTTCACATGACTTTCTCACTGAGTCTTTGCTTTTGTTTTATCTCTGTAAAATATATTTACTCATTCTTAGAGTGGCCTTTTAAATCTTTGTATCTGTTCATTCATCAAATATTTATTGTGTGCTTATTTTTCTATTTTCTATGCTTGTATTACCAGTACCCAAAGGTTCTTTTTTGCTATAATTATTATTTAATTAAACTAAAGAGCAAAAAGGATAGACTAGAAAAGAAACAGTCATTTTTTTTGAAGATTTATTTTAGAGAGAGAAAGAGTGTGCACACACAGGAGCAGGGGGTAGGGGGAGGGAGAGGGAGAGAATCTCAAGCAGACTCCCTGCTGAGTGTAGAGCCTGACACCACACAGGGCTCAATCTCACAACCCTGAGATCATGACCTGAACTGAAACCAAGAGTCGGACACACGACTAACTGACATATATTTGCTTCAAGTGTGTCCCCCCTTTTGGGGAGCTTCCATATTTGGAGTTATGCAAATCTATATCACTCACAGGTGAAAGAGCCAAACTCCACCTTTTTCTGCAAAACTATGTTGTATAAGCTAGACCAGCAGTCCAACTCCCCTATCAGGGAAAGAAATTTTAACGTCAAACTAAATGCAACTCCGCTTTATGAATGCCTTCCTGGATTTCAACTGGGTCCAAAGGTGGGAAGAAGGCAGCACAGAGGATTCAGATAATCAAATGACCCCTCTGGGTGTTCCTGAATAGTATTTAACTGGCTCCACTGAGAAGAGGGACATGAAGACTATTGTAGAGAAAAATGGAATTAACAAATACGTCAGCAACCCGAGCAAACTAGCAATTTAATGAAATGACAGTTTTAAACCCCTAGTGACAGTCCAGATTCTCTCTCTTCTTCTTCTTCTTTTTTGTTTTTGGTGTTGTCAAAGAAAAAATTATTGGTAGTGTCCCTAAGTTCTTAGCCCTTTACTATTACTAACTATTACTAAAATGTCCTGACAAAGTTACAAATATTAAAGTTTGGTTGGTGTCTACTTTTGTTTAGAAGGAAACATCCTAGACACTATATATTTAGCTAGCCTAACTCTGGCCCTAGCCCTGGCATACACAATTTAGACCATATGTTCGCAAATGGTGACTGTGTTCCTTACCACCCCCCAGGGCTCGGTTTGAGAAAGAAATATCCCTTAACATGCATAAGTAAGCAAAGTAATGGAGGCCACTTATACTCAGATGTGTAAGTTTATGATGCAGAAAAGTGTATACCTTAATGTTTTAATCACCTAAGTTTCAGAAACTAATGACCATGGAACAACACTCAATTTTCATTCTTTTTAAAAACAGATACTGACCACAACATAATGATTCTTCCATTCTCCATGGCCCTGGGATTTAAAATTTCACTTTGAGCCATGTTCTCTCCTTTGGAAAAATTAAGAAGTTAGCAAAAGCTTCCTCTGAGAATAGGCTGCCAATTTCATGTTGCTAACAAGCTAGCCTACAGCATAGGCACTTCCGTAAAAGCCCACTTTGGGCCAAGCGCGGCATTTAGTAAGACAACAAATACTTGCTTGGTTTATGACGCTTCCGCTGCCGGTAATTGTCCACTGTATGGCTGGCTTCGGAAAACCCTCCACATGGCAGATTATTGTTTTAGACAGTCCACTGGGATCAGTTTTCTTTGTCATTTTGATTTGAGGTTTTCCTAAAATATCATTAGAATTAAAAGAAGATGTTACACTAAGATCATAAAAGAAACAGGATATCAAATTCTCAAAGAAAAATTTGCATTGGTGCTCAAGTAGTTATTACCTTCTACTATGAGGGTCAATGACTCTCTTTTCTTTAGGCCTTCAACCTCTTGCAGAGCAGTTTCACAGACATAGTTTCCAGCATCCTGATAATGCAGACTTGAAAATGATGGACTAGATCGAAGCTTGATGTTGTCCTGATTAAGTAAGAAGCTAATTACTTCATATGGCTCAAATACAACTCTCCATGTATTTATTAGATAATCACAGAGCCTGAAATTATTCTTCCAGATCTAAGGAAAATGCAAGTTCCTTTTTTCTTAACTTCAGATGCTTTCAAAAATAGATTTCCCTTTTCCTTTGGAATTTTACACATTCAGAGTTTAATTTCAGACTCTTTCATTTGCTGAATTTATAATTTGGAACAAATTCATAAACTTCAGAGACTCAGTTTTCTTCTTTTTGAAATGGGATAATAATCTTACCATACTGAATTGCTTGAGGACTTAATTATGTAAGTAATGTAATGTGCTCACATTTAGGAAAGTTCTCAACCCCTAATAGCTACTCCTTGTAGTACATATAGATGAACTAGTATTGAAAGACATTGGAGACCTGCGCTATGTTATCAATGATAGGCATAAATGTCAGAAAGCCATCTGATGGAATACATTTATCAAGAGAGGGGATCCATTACAGAACCATGGCAATTATGACAAAATGTTTTTAAAGAAATCATTAATAACAGCTTCCTATCCTAATTTCTATGAACAAAGGAAATGCAGCATTTAATTTAAAAAAACCACTTGGTATACAGAAAATAATGCTACCTTACCAGTAATGGAAATTCTAAGCAGACAACTAAACATAATTCTAACATCATGTAGTCTTTTCCCACTACAAATTTTTCTCCACTCCCCATCAACTAACCAGTAGCCAGGCCATCTTGATCGACACTATTGACATTAGGCATTCAATTAACAACAGTGACTGCAGTTGATGTAGAAACTGGTTTAGACAAGTAAACTTAGTCTCTCTAGTCCTGTAGTGAAACAATTAGGTACTAGTATGATTACTGAGTAGTCTGGTTGGCTAGAACTTGTCTAGCCCTTTGACCACAGATTACTACAAATATCATAATAAATATGCAGTCTACAGAGTGACATTTTAATTATCTGAGTGAACAAGAAGGGTGGTGAGGCTCCAGTTAAAAGAGAATAAAATAAGAAACTGTGCTTTAAAAGAAAGCAAGTCAGAGAGGATCTAGTGTTAAAAGTGATCAAAAAGCAATACAAAATAATGTATATTTTCAGCAAGAAGAAATTCTAACAATACATTTCTCCAAAATTTTTTATAAAGATAATTGTTGTCAACTTCTATGTGGGATGGTTTGTATGTGTTTTGTCAACATGTGTACTGGGTGTTTAGATATACTAGTTGAGGTCTTGAGAGTGGTGGTATTACAACTACAACCTTTCCCTTCGGTGATAACCTTGTCTCAAATCACCAAGTACCAATCCTACTATCTCACTCTAAAAAGGTAACAATGACTGGGTTCTCGGTGATGACTTATATTTCAGGCAATTACAAGACTAGAGGCACTCACTCAGAAAATACTGACCAAGCTCCACCATGTTCCAGGTGCTCTACCAAGGCCCAGGGCCGAAAAGGGATCTCTACCTTCAAGGTGTTACGAATTCAATGAACTCACATTCAGACACATAAGGTCAGTTTCAGGCTGAAAGTTATGTGATCAGAGTACATTTATCAAATCCAGTAAGGCCTGCATTTCAGTCTAACTCTGCTACTTAAGAGCTTTCTGATTTCTCTCACCTCAATTTCTTTCCTAATAACATGGGGAAATAATAAATGTCCTGCATATTTCACAGGATTCTTTGTGTCATGTGAGAATAATGTGGGTTAAAACACATTGAAAATTGTTAAGCTCTAGAGAATATAACCGTACACATGTGTGGGGCCGTGAGCATATGTGTATGTGTAGAGTTCCTTAATAAATAAACATAAATCCCATGTCCCAAAGTATATTTCAAATAATCAATTATGGATGTCATACTGTTGTTGAGTACCTCTAAAATTTTACTGTGACATCATTTATATGATTATAATATAGAGAAAGAGAGCATGAGTGTGGGCGTATAAACATATTACCCATGAGTATACATATTTAGATGTTATAGTAAATGCAAAAGAGTCAAAAAGGAGTCAGTCTGAACAGTGTAATATTACCAAGAAATAGGACTTACTTTCATCCATACCACAGTTGCATTCCTACTAGCAGATATTGTGCATGACACAGGTAAAGCATCGCCAATCTGCTTGGTCACTTCCCCACTTGGGTTTAAGGACAAATCCAAATCTGTGAAGCAGAAAATCTGCTTGAAATGCAAACTCCAGGAAAGGAAGACAGTCAAAATATTTTGAAGAAGAAAAGATGAAAGACGTCCCCCCAAAAAAATCCTTCTGTCTTCAAAATTCAGAATTGATTTATGTGACCAAAATAACTGAACTGAAATAATAAGTATAATCCGTCCACTTTTTCAAGCCATGTTTGAGACCAGGTTGGACAAGGAAATGGTCAATCTACCTGATTATGCATTTATTTGCAGTTAACATGATTGATGTTTTGACTGCATAGAAGTATTCCCTTGGGATCTATTACCTTAAGAAAAACAATTCTTATATCACTTCTGGAAGAAAAGAAAGATGATGACTAGATAAATATTATAAAGAAAAGTTGGTAAGGCATGCAAGGAGAAAATTAAGTATATTTAGACAGCAGGTGATAATCTGAAAAACCATGAGGTAGTTTCTTCAGAAAGAACTGACTATAGTAGTTAGATTTTTTTTTTTAAATGCAATTCCATTTTTCATGCAGTTGAAATTTTAAATAAGATCTATTGTTAAGTACACTGGCAGCAGGCATCATTTTTTAAAAACAGGATAAACACATCTAAGGTGGTATAATCTTTCAGATGGAAAATAATTTCTATAAAAATCTTATTATCACAGTATGATCTGTATGAGGAAAATCTAACTCAATAGAACAAACATTTATTGTGCAGCTACTAAGTTATAAGCACTGACTGGAGATACAGAGATGAATACAAGCTTACAATTTATAATTTTTGAGGTAGAGGTAATATGCATCAGCTAAGTGACTCTGATACATAGCAGCATGAAATCAGCACCTACTAGCATACATACAATCCATAGCTATGGATTAGAAGTTCAATTAGTATTGTTGAAAACTAAAGGAAGGGCTAGAGGCAGAGGTAGAAGCAAAGACTTATGGGAGTGTAGAGAACGAGCCAAAATGCGTTGCAAAGCAGTAATAAAAGCTTTGTATATAAGGCAGTATCTGCTTATGGTTCCTGACAATTGAGAAGAGCTTTGATAAATGGAGATACAGGGAAAACTTCTGCCACATAAACAAAGGCAAAATGCTGACAGAGTATGGCAGATTGCGCCATCGTGAATAATCTGGTATGAATGGTTGTTAACACATGAATGATAAGCCTATATAATTGGTGGAGGCCAGACTCTAAAGGACTGTGTTTGCCATGCTAAGAGTTGAGACTTTATTCTATAGCACTGGGGATTTCCTATTGGCACCCCATGCTTCTCCTGGTTTTACATGTTATAACTGCAGTTGGTTGATGGTTGGCCAGCGTCATTTTTCACACTTGTTTTTCCTGTTAGATTTTAAGAACCATAAAGGCAAGACCCGTGCCATTGAGTTGTCACTGTGCATCCACAGTCTGCTCCATGCCAGGGTCTGGAAAAGAACTACTGAAGGAAGAAAGAAGCCTGTCTTCACAGTTTCTCAATAAGACTAAAATATCCACTATCCTATAGGAAAGTGGAGTTTTCTCAGAAAATTTGGATTGGTTACATTTAGATGAAAACTCTATTCAGGGAGAGTTAGAAGCTTTTGTTAGTCGGACAGTTAACTTGCCCGTGAGAAGACAAAAGAAGTGATTTTAAAGGCTGATGATGGACTTCGAAAGTTCTGATGAAGAGTCTAGCTGTGCATGAATTGGCAGAAGGTATAGTAGACGCTTCCTCAGCAACTATGGGTCTGTGGGCAGAGAGCCCTGATGAGGGGTCTGTTCTGCACACATGTGCGAGTGGGGCCTGGTGCTTCTCTATCCACACTGCCTTTCGTCATCTATGGAGAACAGACAAATCTTGTTTTCAGACCACAAACAAGCAATCAAGGATAAACGGGCAAAACCCAGAATTTTTATGTTTTCATTTCATGTAATTCAGAGCAAAATCTTCATTTATTTGCAATCCTTATTTCAGCCTTTAAAGAGAAATATAGGCCTTAAAGCCCGATGTTATATAGTCTACCTTTCAAAACCAAAAAGCATTTAAATCCAATTAAGGGCACTGAAATCCAATTAAGCCGTTACATACTTTTGTTTAATTTTGTTTTTCTTTATCACAGCTGATCACTGAGGTACAACGTGGCTGCACCACATTTGACTTATTACTCTGCCAACTATCCCTCCCTGCCTGATCCACCAGTGACACAAATAAGGGCCCTTTCTTTCCTTTTAGGGTCCTGAGTAGCTGGCATTTCTTAAACATAAGCTTACTGTACCATCTCTAAGCACTGGATTATTGGTTATTGGCCACAGATCTCATGGACAAAGATATCAGAGAGTTATTTCACAGGAAATTCTATCTGCTGGTTGTATTCTCTCACTTCCCCCCCCCCTTTTTTTTTGTTTTTGGGTCATGGAACAGGCTGGATAAATGGTCCCAGGACTGACTGGTCCTCAGAGAAAAAGCAGCATTGTTTTTATCCTGAGAGATCACTGCTTTCTCTCTCACCAGTTTCTGATGGCAGACACACTCAGAACTATACAACATGAATATGGTGCAAATAGAGAAATGGCCTGGCAATGAACATTTTTTAATGGTCCGCTATTTTTATAGGGCTCCCCAGGGTGTGCTCCCAACAGCGGAAACTAAAAAGCAACCATCTGGTTACTCTGTTCCCCAGTGTTTCTCCTTGCATCGCCCTCAAAGTTTTAGCTCCTATTCTATATGTTTTCCAAGCATTATAGGTAGAATGAGAGATTTAGAACCATTTCTTCAAAACAAATTTCTAGTGTCTTTCAGTTTTGAAAAAGAAATCCCTCATACTCAATGGGATTAGAGCACATTGTGTCAAGAGAAACTTCATTGCGATGGAGTATGTTAAGAGGTGCTATTGGGTTCAAAGGACTTACTAGAAAGTTTGGCCTATACCTCCAAGCAACAGTGACATTTGCCCAAAGTGCTCCATAAATTCTAGTGTTACTGGGGAGCAGTTCAAATGAGTTCCCCCTTTCCATAATGCATCAGGTATATCAAGAATAGAGACTGTAAGAAATTATAAAATAAAGGACTTAGGGTGCTCTTTCTGATGTATCTCTTTTTTTATCACACTAAAGTATAACTTTTGGAATATCTGGTGATCAAAAGCAGGTTAAAAGTTAATAAATATGTTTTTTTTAAAGTTAATAAATATGTTTAGAGTGATTTTGAAGAGTTTCTGTTTCCAAAAATTTTATATTCTTCTATATAGAGGCCAATATTAAATGGCGTTTAGTGGTCTCTACCTCTGCTGCTTCCAAAAGTTGAGTCTATAGTAACAATGTGTTGCTTGGATTTGGGTGCTAATGCTATTCTGTAATAATAATAATTAAAAAAAAATACTTAATCTACACTTTTTTCTGCGCCAAGTACAAACCTTGTGAATTTTGAGAATATCTAAATATTTTCTTAAAATATAAAACAAGTCATTTCTTTAAGATCCACATGAATATTTTGTTGATGCCACAAACTGAAGACATTTAGAAAGAAGATAGAAGTTTACTGCCAAAAGTTGCACTTATTAGATCCACTCAAGATTTCTATATTGCAGGGCAAATCTGGACCAAAGCTGAGTTTGCTTTGATACACTTCAGTAAGTCTATTGAAACCACACTATTTAAGGAAAATATAGTTGCAATTTATTTGAAGAGACAGCCAAGTTAGATTATTAGAGGCCTTTCAAGTGAAGTTGGTAAAGAAGAATAAGGTGACTTACAGTGAACTGTGATGGCTGTTGAAGCAATCATGCTTTTTTTGTCTATCAGGGAGCATTTGTAGTCTCCTGTTGCATTGCGCCTCACATCTGTCAACGTGTAAGTATTTGAGCTTCTTATTCCTTCAAGCTGTCCCTTTTGATAGAGGTAAAATGTCAGATGATTACACTTGGTAGCTACAAAAAGATGAGTTGTATTTCTTGATGAAAATACCATTTTCTTATATAAGAAAAAAGAGAGAATGTGTTTCTATGATTGGACAAATGAGAGTAGAGATTGTGTTGTCTGATTTCTGGAAAAATAATAGCAATTTTGGTTCTAAGAAAATTGAGGAGCTAATAAACACGACATTGATGACATCCATTCTATTGACAGCATGGCTTGAATTTGAGAGTTAAATTCGATTTTTGAGGAGATTATGCTGAGTAAAATAAGTCAAGCAGGGAAACTCAATTATCATATGGTTTCACTTACTTGTGGAACATAAGGAATAACATGGACGACATTAGGAGAAGAAAAGGAAAAGTAAATTGGGGGAAATTGGAGGGGGAGATGAAGCATGAGAGAATGTGGACTTTGAGAAACAAACTGAGAGTTTGGGAAGGGACGGGGGTAGGGGGATGGGTAAATCCTGTGGTGGGTATTAAGGAGGGCACATATTGCATGGCGCACTGGGTGTGGTGCATAAACAATGAATCTCGGAACACTGAAAAAAATAAAATTAAGATGTTAAAAAAATTCTAATATTTCATTTTATATTTATGTCTTCTAAGTCAACAGAAAGATTTGAGGCAGCTTAAAAGAAAACATGCCACATATCCAAATAAAAAGGAGAGAAAAAAAGAAAGGAAGGAAGGGAAGGAGGGTGAGAGGGAGGGAGAGTGGGAGGGAAGCAGGGAAGGAGAAGGAAAGGGAGAAAGAAATTAGGGGGGGATTTTTTTTTAAAGAGTAAAGAAAAAGAAAAAATTAATAAACTAAGAATAGAAAGAATATAGATGAATTAGGAGTACATAGTAACAAAAAACCACAATCATCAGATATTGTTATAAAGCTAAGACACAAATTTGGCTGTCATCCCTGATAGTCAAGGTAGAAACATAATTAGTTTCAGAAGTTCATTTGCATGGGAGGAAAAAAAATAGTATGTTTTTGAACAGTATGTTCAAAAACATACTATTATTTATTGGGAGAAACAAAGTTTTCTGCCAACATTTAAGTCCAAAAAAAAATCAGCTGTATGAGTCTTCTGAGTAATGTAGTAATGATATTCTTAAACGCTGCTGAGAAAGGTAGTGGGTGACATTTGTAAACATAACCCTTAAGTAAATGCAATAAAGGTTGTATGTGGCTTCTAGGAATGGAAGTTTAGGGTATACACAAACCTAGGGAGAGCTCCGGGAGAGCAAACAAGTGTCCTCAATAGCTCTCTCCTTATCTGACTCCATACTACCATGGTATCTAGGACACATCCTAGAAGAAGGTTCCAAATTATCTTCTCTATATATCATTCCTTTCAGCTATCATATTGATAAAAGTTGAGGAGCTTGCCCTTCAAGGCCATATGCCATGACAAGATAGGGCCCCTAGCTTTATTCTATTGAGCTAAATATAATGTGCAACAGAATGGTCTTACTTCAGAGGTTCAGAGATGTGTTTAGAAAGGCACTGTGGGTAGATTTAGAATCTACATCATTGCTGTCATCATTCTTCATTTTAGAGTTTCTGTTTTTGAAGAACAGATTCTTATAGTTTAGTTTAGATAATGAAAACTAGAGTTTTATAATTACAGTTTCCTATGATCAAAGCTTTTTACCTCTTTTTCCCTAAAATATCTTAAAACTGAGACAGAAAGGCAAGATCACTGGTAGATGCCCAAAAGAAACCAAATCAAACCAAACAAACACAAAACAACCTTTCAAAGGACATTCTACAGGTGTCCCTTGTCCCCAAGAATAACACTTTTCTTTCTTAAGTTGCCCAACTACGCACAATTCTTAATGTCAGCCAGAGGCCGCCACATAACAAGACAAAATGATAATAGTCTAGCTCAGGTCATAATCCGTAAGCACTTACCGGTAAGTAAAACAAAAATTCCTCAGGAGGAGGGTTACCATTTCCCAAACACTTAAGAGTGATGTTATCCCCTTCTTTGATGGCATTTTTTGATGGCAGTACTTGTATTGTGACTTGCTCAGTAGGATCTGCAAGAGTCACATACACAAGTTAACCATTTTCATCAAGTACCAAATTACTCTGTACATACAATATAAATGACTAAATTATACACAATTTTCTCAAGAAGCTAGTAACGGTAATTACTTAAATGTATCCTTTTATAGAGGGATTGAAGTTAATAGCTACTTGCTTCACCAAGTACTAATCTTGGTTAGAGAAAACTACAGAGACCCTGTTACATAAAAGCCAATTTCTTCTTAGCAAAATGTCTTTAGCTGAGGTAGGAATGACCATAATTATTTTATGTGTAAAAGACGAGTAGGAACAATCTCACTGCATGATTTCATTATAAGGACATTTAACTACATTATATGAACCCCACGGTTTGGAAAGACTGGATCAGCTACCATAGTAGCTAAAACTATTAGGCGCCCTACACTCATCTTACATAATAATACCTTATATTAAATAAAAAGAGACATGAGCTAAGCAATGCCAGCAAGATTTTTGGCATGCAGTAGAGCAGATCAGTTTTCAAAAAGATGAATCCTACGAACTAAAGGAGACCCTTATACAATCAACAGCACTGTAAATATATTGTAATTCTGTTCTGTTCATTGAACAAAGGTGCAACTTTCATTTCATTTTGGTCACTTTTATGGAGAAGATAGGGCTAAAGGGTATTCTTTAGTAGAGGGTGCTACTAACATTAGAAAACTGAGGGGTTTGGAGGAGAGGGGGTGGGGAGGTTGGGCGAGCCTGGTGGTGGATATTGAGAAGGGCACGTATTGCATGGAGCACTGGGTGTGGTGCATGAACAATCAATCTTGTAACACTTAAAAAATAAAAGAAACATATTTGGGAAACACACACACACACACACATACACACACACACACACACGCACACAAAGAACATTCAATAAATTAAAGGCTAGATAGAAAGGACAATATCTAGCAAAGAGAAAATAAGAGGAAGGGGTGTTGGCAGTTATAAATGACCCACTTTCTAATATAGCTTGTGAGATAGCTGGATAGTAAGAATAATAGAATAAGAGTAGAATAATAATCTATGAAGACTTATTTTGTTATTAGCTAATAAAACAAATAAGTAGTAGATTTGGAGGGGTTTTTTTTTCCCTATCTCTTGCTATCATTTATGTACCTTTTTAATATCCAAATGCAGAAAAAACATAGAAGGGTTGATTTAGATTGCTTTGTTGCCTTTTTTTCATGCTTGGGCCTCTCTATTTGTCCAGAATGTTCTGAAGCTAAACAGTGACTGGTTTAATACACTTTTTGTTAGTTTTTCTGAATTTCCCTGAGGTAGTTTCCTCACTAGCAGTTCCCAGTAAAGTTGGAAGGTAAATAAAGCCTGTTTTTCATCCCCCCACTGGCCTTCCAATTTCTACGCCTTCTTCACTCTTTTATGTGGCCCTTCACTATTTGGGTCTGTTGCATGTCACTGCGAGACTGCTCAATCAAAGCTGACACCAGAACAGCTAGGGATCACAATCTGTCTGACTTCCTGCTTTATTTCAAAGCTGCCCTTCTCTGTGTCCCCTTTCAATAGGCTCTGTTCTGTATTAGAGAATTGAAGAACTACACTGAGATCAGAGAGATTTGAGTTTTGACAGTAACTTTCTGGATGTCCAACTAACATGCCTCTAACAAAATTAACCATCTCTTGCTCTCCTGTTGCCCTTGACTTTTTCTCTGAATTTTACTCTGTCCACTAGTAAATCCTTCTGCCAGGTATTCTGGCTTTCTCTCATCTACTCTGTCACTGTATCTTAATGATTAATACTATGTTTTGCATCTGATTCTCCCCTTTTATTCCTACTAACACTTCCATTGTCCAGGCTCTAACCTATTCCTGAAACATGGCCATCAAATTTTTAGACAGTCCCTCATTCCACTACATCATATTTTCCTCTAAATCAATTTTCTAAAGTAATGCTTTGATGATTACAATGATATGTGAAGATTGAAATAAAAATTTCCTAATCTGGTACCCATGATTGCCTTGAACTATTCAGTAAGAAGTATATATATATATACACAGTTGTATATATATGTATATACAACTGTATATATACCACTACATAAGTGAGTATATATATACTGTATCTATATGCCACTACTGTATATACTACTGTATATATACCACTACATAATAAGCGAGATTCTATGCAAATTTTCTTTGTCCAATCTCCATTTATCCTCTGTCTACTCACGTATTTTTTTTTTTTTGGTCTACTCATGTATTCCTTTGCTTAGTTAATATTAATTTTGTGCTGGCACTAAATGCTGAAGTTATAAAGTTGAAAACAGCATGGCTTTCAATTATTTGTAATGACATCAAACAAGACAATAACAACATAAAAATTGCATATGATGTGATCACTGATAGTTTATAGATTCATGAGACTGCGAAGTGTCTGGTACGAATTGATGTTACAGCTGGAACTTAAAGAATAAACATGTTTGCTAGAAAACAAAAGTAAGGTAGTGACAGTAAATGAATAGTCATGTAAGTAGTAGTTTAAAGGAGGAATCTGGAAAACGGAACAGGAGTATAGAAGACACAGTGAAATGATGAAGATTGAGACATAGTGCAGGACCATGGCTACAAGGTATTTGAGGCATATTGAAATTGGGAGTATAAAGACAAAAGAGGGAAAGAAAAATCCTGGATCGTGAAAGTAGACCCAGGGAACTCAGTGACTCCATCAAACATAAAAACATTTGTATCACAGGAGTCCCAGAAGAATAAGAGATAGAAAAGGGGGCACAAGGTTTATATGAGGAAATTATATCTGAAAAAAGACATGCAAATCCAAGAGGCACAGAAAACTACCATCAAAATCCAACAGAAAGTCAACACTGAGACATAGTATAGTTAAATCTGAAAAATATAGAGATAAAGAAAAATCCTAAAAACGACAAGATAAAAAAAGTCTCTAACTTACAAGGGAAGACCAATAAAGTTAGCAGCAGATCTCTCCACAGAAATTTAGCATCCAGAAGAGAGTGGCAGGATATAATCAATGCACTAAATGGAAAAAATATGCAGCTAAGAATTCCTATCCCACAAGGCTCTCATTCAGAATAGGAGAGACACTTTCCCAGACAAACAAAAACTAAAGGAGTTCGAGACCAATGAACCAGCCCCGCAAGAAATACTAAAGAGGACTCTTTGAGTGGGAAAGAAAGACCTAAAGTGATAAAGACCAGAAAGGAACAGAGAAAATCTCCAGAAACAACAATAAAATAAGTAATAAAATGGCACTAACTTCATATCTGTCAGCCATTACTCTGAATGTAAGTGGACTAAATGCTCCAATCAAAAGACACAGAGTGTCAGATTGGATAAAAAAACAAGACCTATCTATATGCTGCCTACAAGAGACCCATTTTAGACCTAAAGATACCTGCAGATGAAAGTGAGGGGATAGAGAAATATCTCCCACACAAAAGGATGTCAAAAGAAAGCTGGAACAGCAATTTTTATATCAGACAAACTAGATTTTAAATCAAGGTCTCTAACAAGAGATGAAGAAGGGCACTATATCATAATAAAGTGGTCTATCCAATGAGAAGATCTAACAATTGTAAATACTTATGCCCCCAATGTGGGAACACCCAAATATATTAAATAATTAATAACAAACATAAAGGAACTTATTGATAATAATACATTAATAGTAAGGGACTTTAAAACTCCACTTATACCAATGGACAGATCATCCAAGCAGAAAATCAACAAGGAAACAATGGCTGTGAATGGCACACTGGACCAGATAGACTTAACAGATTTATTCAGAATATTTAATCCTAAAGCAGCAGAAAATACAATCTTTTCAAGTATACATGGGACATTTTCCAGAATAGATCATATACTAAGTAACAAATCAGGCCTCAAAAGGTACAAAAAGACTGAGATCATACTATGCATACTGCCGACAATAAGTCTATGAAACGAAGTCAACCAGAAGAAAAAATTTAGAAAAAACACAAATAAATACATGGAGGTTAAAGAACATCCAACTAAGGAATGAATGGGTCAACCAGACATTAAACAAGAAATAAAGAAATGCATGGAAACAAATGAAAATGAAAACATAATGGTCTGAAACCTTTGGGATGCAGCAAAAGTGTTCATAAGAACAAAGTACATAACAATATAGGCCTACCTCAAAAAGCAAGAAAAATCTCAAATATGCAAGCTAACCTCACACCTAAAGGAGCTAGAAAAAGAAAACAAATGAAGACTAAAGCCAGCAGAAGAACGGAAATAATAAAGATTAGAACGGAAATAAATGATATAGAAACAAACAAACAAAACAAAAAACACAGTAGAACAGATCAATGAAACCAGGAGCTGGCTTTTGATAAAAATTAACATAATTGATAAACCCCTAGCCAAACTTCTTAAAAAGAAAAGAGAAAGGACTCAAGTAAATAAAATTACAAATGAAAGAGGAGAGATCACAGCCAAAACCATAGAAATACAATCATAGGAGAATATAATGAAAAATATAAAATATAATGAAAAATTATATGCCACCAAATTGGGCAATATGGAAGAAATGGATAAATTCCTAGAAACATATAACCTACCAAAACTGAAACAAGAAGAAATAGAAAGCCTGACTAGACCAATAACCAGCAAAGATATTGAACCAGTAATCAAAAATCTCCCAAGAAACAAAAGTCTAGGGTTAGATGGCTTCCCGGGGGAATTCTACCAAACATTTAAAGAGGAATTAATAACCTATTCTTCACAAACTAGTCCAAAAAAATAGGAAAGGAAGGAAAACTTCCAAACTCATTCTATCAGGCCAGCATTACTCTGATTCCAAAACCAAACAGATTCCACTAAAAAAGAGAACTACAAAAAGAGAGAAAGAGAGAGAGAGAGAGAGAACTACAAGCTAATAACTCTGATGAACATGGACACAAAAATTCTCAACAAAATACTAGCAAATCAAATCCACATTACATTAAAAGAATCATTCACCATGATCAAGTAGGATTTATTCCTGGGTTTCCAGGGTGGTTCAATATTTGCAAATCAATCAATGTGAAATACTACTTTAATAAAGGAAAGGCTAAAAACCGTATGATCCTCTCAATAGATACAGACAAAGCATTTGACAAAGTACAACATCCGTTCTTCATAAAAACCATCAACAAAGCAGGGATAGAAGAAACATACCTCAACATAACAAAGGACATATATGAAAAACCCACAGATAATATCATCCTCAATGGGGAAAAACAGGGAGCTTTTCCTCTGCAATCAGGAACAACAGAGATGGCCACTCTCACCAATGTTATTTAACATAGTACTGGAAGTACCAGCCTCAGCAATCAGACCAAAAAATAAAAAATAAAAACATTTAAAAAGAATGAAAGGCATCCAATTGGCAAGGAAGAAGTCAAACTTTCACTATTTGCAGATGACATAATAGTTTATGTAAAAAACCTGAAAGGCTCCACCAAAAAATTGCTAGAACGGACACACTAATTCAGCAAAATTGTGGGATACAAAATCAATATGCAGAAATCAATTGCATTTCTATACACCAATAATGAAGCAACAGAAAGAGAAATCAAGAAATCAACCCAATTTAAAATGTACCAAAACCCTTAAGATATCTAGGAATAAACCTAACCAAGGAGGTAAGAGATCAGTACTCTAAAAACTATAGAACACTTATGAAAGAAACTGAAGATGACACAAAGAAATGGAAAAACATTCCATGCTCATGGATTAAAAGAACAAATATTGTTAAAAAGCCTATACTACCCAAAGCAATCTACACATTTAATGCAATCCCTATCAAAATATCACCAGCAATTTTCACAGAGCTAGAACAAACAATCCTAAAATTTGTATGGAAACACAAGACCCAAATAGCCAAAGCAACCTTGAAAAAGAAAAGCAAAGCTGGAGGCATCAGAATCTGGACTTCAAGCTACATTACAAAGTGGTAGTGATCAAGACAGTCTGGTACTGGCATAAAAAAAGATACATAGATCAATGGAACAAAATGGAAAACTCAGATATGGACGCACAACTATACAGTCAACTAATCTTTGACAAAGTCTCTTCAACAAATGGTGGGAAAACAGAGAGCAACATGCAGAATGAAACTGGATCAATTTCTTACACCATACACAAAAATGAATTCAAAATGCATGAAAGGCCTAAATGTGAGACAAGAAACCATCAAAATCCTGTAGGATAACACAGGCAGCAACCTCTTTGACATTGGCCATAGTAACTTACTGGATGCATCTCTGGAGGCAAGGGAAACAAAAAGCAAAAATGAACTACTGGGACTGCATCAACATAAAAATCTTCCACACAGTGAAGGAAACAATCAACAAAACTAAAAGGCAATCTACAGAGTGGGAGAGGATATTTGCAAATGACATATCTGATAAAGGGCTAGTATCTAAAATCTATAAAGAACTTATAAAATTTAACACCCCCCAAAACAAATAATCCAGTTAAAAAATGGGCAGAAGACATGAATAGACATTTTTCCAAAGAAGACAGCCAGAATGGATAAGAGACATATGGGAAGATGCTCAACAGCACTCATCATCAGGGAAATACAAGTCAAAACCACAAAGAGATACCATCTCACACCTATCAGAATGGCTAAATACAACTACACAGCAAACAATAGATGTTGACCAGGATGAAGAGAGAGGGGAACCCTCTTACACTGTTGATGGGAATGAAAACTGGTGCAGCCACTCTGGAAAGCAGTATGGAGGTTCCTCAAAAAGTTAAAAATAGAACTACCCTATAACCCAGCAGTTGCACTACTAGGTATTTACCCAAAAGACACAAAAATACTGATTTGAACGGATACATGCACCCTGATGTTTATAGCAGCATTATCAACAATAGCCAAATTATGGAAAGAGCCCATACATACACACAATGGAATACTACTCAGCCATAAAAAAAGAATGAAATCTTGCCATTTGTAATGATATGGATGGGGCTAGACAGTATTATGCTGAGCAAAATAAGTCAGTCAGAGAAAAGACAAATTCCACATAATTTCACTAATATGTGGAATATAAGAAATGTTAACAGATGAACCTAAGTGGAAGAAAGAGAGAGTGAAAGAAAAGAGAGAGAGGTAAACCATAAAACAGACTTCTAACTATAGAGAACAAACTGAGGGTTGCTAGCAGGGAGGTGGGCAGGGGGCTGGGTTAAATGAGTGATGGGGATTAAGGAGTGCACTTGCTGTGATAAACAACTGGTGTTGTATACTAAATCCTACACCTGAAACTTATATTACACTGTATGTAAATGAACTGGAATTTAAATAAAAACTTGGAAGAAAAAAAACGGAGTGTGAAGATTAATCTGAGAGATAGATCTGGGGAGTTCCTAAAGAACTGTAATCATAGCACTAACCTAACATGGCCACATTCATTTTTAAAAAGATATTTCTGGCAGCATCTTGGAGGGCAGTTTGGAGTGAACAGAAAAGAATATTATTTTGGAAATTACAGAAATACTGGCCATGAAGAATGGTGGCATATTCTTAAACAGTGTCAGAAGGCAGTATCAGATAAACATAAAGATGAAAGAGCTAGATTCGATAAAGCTTCATTACTGACTGGATAGGGTCAGGAAGGACTAGGGTAGGAGTGGACTAGGGCATCTTCCTCAAGATGAATTGATCAAATTTCTTTCCTCTGAAGGTACTCTCTGTACTTTCTGTTTAGCTCCCTCCTTTTCCACTTTGAAGAAGTGGAGACAGATCGCATCACCAGCGAATCTGTTATAAATGCAAAGTGTTGAACCTCTCCCCACAACTACAGGGTGAGAAACTTCAGAGCAAGGTTCAGTGATTTGTGTTCTAAATCTTTCTGGTGATTCTGATGCACACAAAAGTCTGAGAATCACTGTCCTTGGGCATCTGAGCTTTTAGGGCTTTTAGGGAGTTCTGAGTGTCACTTACCACGTGTGGCCCTGCACTGACAATTTCCTCCTGATGTATCTCATTGCTTTATTGGAGTCGTAAACTCTTTGAGTGTCAGGACTCTCTTAAGCACTTTGATATCTTTACCAGGAAGCCCAGCACTGAATACATTGTGGCTTCTCAAAAGCTGTGCCAAATGCACCCCCACATCCAGCCCCAGTAAAATCATTTCCTTATTCATCCAAGGACCTTTCTGCTTGCCCTGCTCTTCAGGCCTGATAACATACATTCCTGTTTTTTCTGAAGCCACTTTCCCGGTCCTTATTACTCATCTTGATGCTCTTTCCTATCTTGTACTCCTGCACTTACACCAAGATAGTTTATTTCCAGTTCAACATTTTTGAACAGACAGAATTCTGCCTTTACTTACAGAAATAATAGTTTGATTTTAGATAAGTTGCACATAATGAAATCCTTTAAATCCTCACTTTTAAGTCAGTATATAACTTGAAACTTAGATACAAAGTTTAAGACACAACAATCTCTTATTGTTAGGGCAAGTGGCACGTCAGTTTTGTTCTTAAATAAGGTTCTGCACTTTATGGAACCAAAATAGGAATGCAGAGGAGATAAAATCCTGCAATGGCTCAACTGGCATTTCTGCTCTTTCTTCAGAATACACGTAGAAGTATTAGGTTATTCTACCACATATGGCAGTATCACAAAAAGTATTGATTCAGGTTTTTTTAAAATAATGAAATTTTTTCTGGCATTTCTCCAAAAATAGTATCTCTAGTTCTATGCATATGTAGTAATAATGATCATATGTAATAATAAAAGTACTTGATAGAATTTAATGAACAACATAAGATGCTATTTTAGATTTATGATTTCACTTAATCTCCATGACATCACTGAGTTATTTTTTCCATTTCAAGATAAGAAAACTGAGACCTAAAGCAGTTAGCTACTCTTCTAGAAAGACACAGAAATTGACTGTGTTGGGCCTGGACTATTAGCCTGTTTGCTCTGAATCTTGGCACCTGTCTTATAGGAAAGAGAACAGCACTGCAGAAAAGGATTCTAACCCAGTCTCTACAGCTAATTTAGGGCAAGTCTCTGGGCCTCACTTTACTGCCTAGTAAAATAATGGAGTTAGATCAGATGATCAAGAAGGTTCCTTTTTAGTCTAATAACCTATGTTTCAAATCTATGAAGTAAAGTTAACCAAAATGTCTTGGAATAAAACATCCCATTTAAACTTATTCACAAGTGATCTCATTATTAAAATAATTTTTTTCATTAAAGTGGAAATCCTATATCTAGAAGTCCAATCAGTTATTAGCTTCTATTCATCTGTCTATTTCAGAAAATAATCAGATGGCATTTTGGACTCCTACAAAATTCATAGCTTATGTACCAGGCTGAGGACTACCAAACTAAGTTAGAGATCCTGTTTTTAAGGAACTTAGCATCTAGCAGAACCCAGAAGAGATGTTCAGAAATGACAAAGTGGAAAGTGAAAGCTATCATAAGATAGGGTAAGCATTTATTCTATAGGTCTTCCAAGGAGAAAGAGATTATTTGAGTATTACAGAATAGGAAAGGAGGGTTGAAGGTACAATCCAAAGAGCATGTGGATTAGGACTTGAAAGATTAATAGCATTTGAATACTCTAAGACATTAAAATTGCATAATTGTAGGGGCACCTGGGTGGCTTGTAAGCGTCTGCCTTTGGCTCAGGTTGTGATCCCAGGGTCCTGGGATCAAGCCCTGCATCGGGTTCCCTGCTAGGCGGGAAGCCTGCTTCTCCCTCTCCCACTTCCCATGCTTGTGTTCCCTCTCTCGCTGTGTGTCTCTCTCTCTAATAAATAAATAAAATATTTTTTTAAAAATTGCATAATTGTATATTGAGTTACTTACAGTAAATATCAAAGATTGCTTGTTCGGACTGAAGTGTTTTCTGGCCAGATGGTCCATAATATATCACAGAGCAGGTGAATGGCATTTGTATGTCAGCCTTGGTTGCCTTGTACTCCAGGGATGAAGTCATGGTATAGAGCTGAGTTACTGGGTCCATTTGCTTTTTAAGAATTAAGACCACCACTGATGAAAGTAAGAACACTAATTATAGCATTTTTCATTGGAAAATCACAATCCTTAAATGTCACAACACTTTGAGAAGTGGTTTTGTCCTCACTATATTTAACAGGAGGGAAAATTGACATGTACCGAGGTAGAATGTCTTTTCAAAACCATGAAATCAGAGACATAGACAGAAATAGAATCCTGGGATCCTATCTCCCACTCACTTTAATTAACTTCTAGAACATACCATATACAGATATAATTCTTCTCTGCTCTTGATTCTTCTGCACAAGGACTAAAATGATGTTTTAAAAAATCACTTAATGACTTAATGGTTACTTAAAGGAACAAAGCATCAAAAAGGGCAATGCATTTAGATGCAGGGCAGTCTAAGGAATGCCTAGAAAAGAGAAAGTCAAAATAGGTCATCTGAATTTATTGCCCACTTCTTACCCACCTCCTTCAAGGGGTTGCAGCACTTTTCCATTCCTGTACCATGTGATGTTGCCATCTGGATAACTGTCTTTTGAAATGCAGTCTCCCAACTGCAAAATGAAAGGGAAATGTTGCTATCTTGGTTCCATCAGTGGTTGTCAATTTGAAAGCTTTGGACTTCTCAGGGGTGCAGCTCTTCCAAAAGTTTCCTGACCCATACATTATCCAAGCACTGACTGGGGACTGAATACATGCTCTCTTGCATTAAAAACAATGGCTTGTACTTAAAATTATGGTCTTGCTCATTTAAAAATATGCAATAGATGCTGCCACTATTAATAAAATCACATTTGTCTAAAAGCATTATCAAATTCATTTTGACATTATTCATTTTTAGCATTAACTAAACAATATAACTATCTTAACATTGGCTATTCCCATTGTTAATGGATCTCAGCATGCAAGAATCATTAATGGTAGGGCTGCCTCTCTGGTTTCATATTATTTAAAGTTCAGATACATACACCTACCAAATTGATAATTCCCACTTTTCTTCAAATGTGTTATAACTTTACTATTTAGCACTTATCAAATAATATTATGAAGTAAAATTTAATCTGGTTCAAAGAACTTCACTCGTTTGCATTTTTTTCTTCACAAAGGACAATTTAGGTATTTTACTTAGTGAAAATAAGATTATTAGTCAGTTGATGTGCCTAAATATAACCTCCAGCTTTGTCCCCTCTCAATACAGCCTGTTTTCACACCTCTTAATGTGATTGTTCAAATCTGATCTTTTCATATCTTTACTTCAACTTTTTAATAGTTTAATCTGCCAATAGAATAAACTCCCAACTCCCTCCATGACATAAGGCTTGTCATAATCCAGGTTCTCTTTCCTTCTCCAGATTTATCTTTTACTGCACTATCTTGCCTACTGTCTTACCACAAAGTTCCAGCAACACAAATAAATGATGTTTCCTAAAATGTTATTCTCGTTCACATCTTTCTATTCCATGTTGTTGGAAAACCTTTCTGCCCTTGGTTTGGAGAAAGTCTACTCACCTTTCATGACTCCATTTAATAGTTCACTGAAATAAGGAAGACTTATCCCTTTTCCCCTTCTCTGCTCACCCTCCTCTCCTTTCAGAAATGACTACATCCTCCTCTGTGTTCCCACTCTAACTTGGGCAGACTTTCTGAATGGCACCTGCATCACGGTCAACTCCACAAGAACAAAGTCTATCTTAGATGTCTTGGCATCTAAGGCCAGGAGAAGACATTTAACATTAGGCTAAGTGAAGGCAATGAATCAAATTCAAGTTCTTACCTTTTTTAGCTGCTCTGTTTCAAGAAAAGGCGCTTTGCTTACGATTTCAGGTTTGGACGGTTGCTCTAAAGTCAAGCAGAGAAAAGGTTTAAGTATACATGAAAGAACAAAAGGACATTTGTGATATGGATTACAGAAAAATAATTCACTTATTCAAAGCAAACACATTCCCATACAATCTGTAATTAAGAAATCTGGTTAGCCCACTCCCTCCACATATTTACTTTATTATATTAAATACTATTTTAAATGTTTATTACTCCTATGAATTAAATATTGGTAATGTCTTCCGAATGCTTCGTAAGCAGTAAATATGGATTTGGTAGTGAAATTGAGGTTAATATACTAAATATGAATATGATTGCTAACTGATTAACATGTGTACTTTCTAGTTACTAATAGCTTCCTGCTACTTAGATGAAGACCTAATCCACAAAAGGTACTTATTAAAAATGCAGATTCCTAAGCCTCCCTTGGCCAGAAGTAGGATCTCTAGGGACAGTCCTATAAACCAACTTTTTAAAACAAGCTCTCTGTAAGATTTTTAGGCACAATGAAGTTTAAAAATCATGATTTTAAAATCATGGTAACTAAAAAGCATTAAGGGATATAGAAGTTCAAGTTTTCTGTGTATCTCAAACCTTATCTTTAAAGTGAAATCACGTTATAAAATTACAAATGTAGGGAAATCCTTCAAATTTGGAACAGAGATCATGGACAGGAAGCATTTCAAATGTAGGAAATTCTGTAAGCACCCATTCTGAGAGCTTTCAGGAAGAACTAGTTAAAAATCACAGCAACAAGGTATTATTCAAACTTATTTTAAGTTATTTACCCTTTGTTGTTAGTTATCTATCACTGACAGATTTTTTACTTTTTAATTAGCTCTAACAATAGTCTCCAGTAAATGGATATTGCCTCTTTGTCATTGGTTTTTGTGAATCTCATGGAGCAAAATTTTTCTCATATAAACAAATAAAGACAACCAGTTATTCTTTCATTCATAGTATCATTGTAATAGCATCTCTAATACCTTTAATTTCTATTACCAAACTAGACTAAGTTGGCTTTTATATAATTATTACTCAATTTGGGATTCTGTTATCAGAGAGTTTGCCTACCCAGACCATTATAGAAAGTAAGGATGAAGACAAAGTCTTCAGAACAGCAAAATGGCTATCACTAAGACTGTATGTAAAAAATATGTAAACTTCTTCATGTTACTATTGAGAGTTAATTCCCCTTTTGCACAATTGTTTTATATTAGAAATTGGAACAATGAATAATGATAGTAAATCTTCCTATGTGTTCAACTTATGCACTCTTAAGTATAGGAGGGACAACTTACTATTAATTCTAGAACATTACTCTAATTAAATTTGCGCAAGATGGATTATTTTCTAAATATACCTACCGGAAACAAAACACAAGAAAGAAAAATAGAAGAAATACAGACGAATAGAAAAGTGTATCAGAGACAGTTACATTACTTGTAATGTACATACATTATTATGACAAATAAGAAGTGACACCTGTTTTCCTGTTAGAAATGTAACCAAAAAATTATAAAAAACTGACCAAAAAGTCAGAATGAACAACAATTTCTGTGAAACATATGATAGGAGGTTAAAGCCTTCCACATATCAGTGAGCACTGGTATTATCACAATTGTAATGTAATGCCATTAATGTTCACAATCACAACTCTGAATTACTGAAAAAACATTAAATTCTGTTCTGAATTTGTTTTAATACAAATGTCTAAAACATTTGAGAGAGGGATATATCCAAAATATTTAAGCAAAATAAAAATTCTTGATGCTTAAATAAATAAGCCAAAGTTCTCTGGGAACCAAAAACAACTATTTCATGATAACTTTCTGAGAGCATAAGAAAGGTAAGATATTAAATTAATTTATGTGGTCAATCAAGAGTCAAAATTAATAAGAGAAAAAGAACAAATGGGTTTTTGTTTCCCCTTTAGTAGTATTTATGCCTGGAATATAAAAAGAGATTTAAAAAAATCATCTGAAAAAACAGGTTCTTTTTTTTTTTTAATTGCATCTTTTAATACAAAATGTAGGTGGCCAGTGTTTCTAAGCTGCATTACTTTCTAGTTCACCAAAATCATGTATCAAAACAGTTGGGCACGTACTTCCTTTTAGGCAAAATATATACATTCCTCTGCTTTGTACACCTTATGATGTTTTATCAGTGCACATTATATCATAAATACTTGGTCTGTTACAAGTCTTGGTCCTTTACACATGGCCAGGTACATATTCCTTCCATAAATATTTTCTAAAACTTATTTCAATAAAATGAAACTGTGGAAAATCCAGAAAACCTAGTGAGAGAATGCTTAAAGTTTAGGCTTCTTTATACTGTAACTCATCTTTTTACTTGGAAGAGAGTCACAGTGGGTATTGTGGAAATTAATAGAAATAGTGGTAATACCTACTGCAATTCTTTGAGTTCTTTTCTCCTAAACTTTTGTTTCAAACCCACGAGATATTCTGTATGTAATTTTCTTTTACATTAGTTTGCAACAATCAATGGGTATTAGTTGGAGGACCATAAAAGAGGACACATACTATTTTAACAAAATTGCATATTGATTCCAAAGTGTTTAAAAAAAAAACTTCACATGAATTATGCCTTAATATAATTCAGGGATTCATAACCAAGTATAGAATTGAAAGGGAAAATCATAGTACAAATTTATTTGCATTATAAAAATAACTTTGTCAAAGGGATCACAGTCAGCTGAGGATGAAATGATGAAGGCAAAACTGCTCTCTATCACCCACAATGGACAGTATTATTACCAAACACCACACACAGGAGAGCTTTTGATTGGGGAGGAAGGCAAGAAAAGAGACGTTCACTGGTTACATTGATTCATGAAAGCTCATCTCAGTACTTTGTCAATCATTACCTCTTATAAATTCTGATGCACTTTAAGTAAAAAATTGTTAGCATGGAATCATAGTTTATTTTTCTCATGAGATGGGAAAGGTATTTTTTTTTTATATTTAAAGGATCCAAATAGAACATACTGTGTAGGTCTCATGTGTTAAATAGGTCATTTTCTGCTTCCTTCATTTAAAAAAAAAATTCATTGCAGGTTGATTAACTTTCACAGAGAAGGTGAGAGGAAGGATGCTCAGTTCTGATAAAATACTGAGAACAGTGTCCAAACGAAAGCTCTAACATAACCGCATGAAGTCAACCAGCATTGCTCATCACTAAGGGAAGAGCTGGTCCAAGTGTACACCGACTCTACGTCACGGGAACAGTCTTCCTTTTAACGAGTTTACAGATTAGCCTAGATTGTGGTTTTCAAATGCTTTTTTAGAGCAGGAGTCATTTTCTTTCCCCCCAACCCCAAATGAATTATCATGAAAAAAAAAAACTTTGAAATATAGCATGGGTGGAATTCTAGCCAACGGAAGCAGTGCCTCCCCCTCTCGTGGCCCTCTTCAGTAGCTCCTCAGGAGGATCTAGGAACACAGTAGGAAAACCACCCTCGAATTCAAAGCACTATTATTATTGTTGATGAGAGAAGAAGCCCCGGACTAGTGAACTTCCCCAAGGTCAGAAATTAGCAACAAACCTAACAAAGCCAGGTCTTCTGATGACCAGTCAGGGATTTTTCTGTTCCACCACTGACAGCCAGCTGGCAATCTGGATACCCATTTGACCTCCAAAACTTTTGCACAATGATTGAAATAAATCTTTGGGAACTTTAAAGGCTTGACTGATGTTTCTGAATGTTTCTATTAACTTCAAACGTGCATTAAATGCAAACACATTTTAATTTTGCTGCCATTCAATTCTTTTTTTAAAAAGCTGTATTCATGGCAATAAAGAACATGACTTATTTGAACCTCAGGTGCTTTATGGGCATGGCTGTTGTATCTGAGGTATAGTTTAAAGCTAAACAAACAAACCTACAACGGAGGTAGCAGAGTTACCAATCATGGCCTCCAGTTTGAATAAAAACAGCCTGAGTTTGCCCATGAGGATGGCACTCTGCAGCAAGCTGAGCTGGGATTAGCTCACGTCAACCATACTCGATTCTGTAGTACACAATACGTGTTGCTAGGTGATTTGACAGAAGGAAACAGAGCACTGATTGATGAGCCTAGTAACTCTTAAGTGACTGCAATATACACACGCACAGAATAAAAGTCTCCCTGTCACAGCTGCTATTTGCTTCACAAAATGTGATCCAAAGTAAATTCATTACTTAAAAAAAAAAAGTAAAGCCCCTATATGCTCTTGCAAACGCTTTCCGTATCATGAGCTGTGCTGTTCATTTAATTGGACTTGGAGGGTCCCACGGTTTTTAGCATAAAATGCCATTTTCAAGAGTGTGTAACTTGTCTATTTAAATTCTCCCTGGCCCAGAGCCTGGAATGCAAATTCTGTTTCTGAGAATCAGTTTGTTTTCAACAACATTCAAAAGAGAAGGGGGTAGGGGGTGCTGCCAGTATGTGGGGTGTGAGTTTGTTTTCACAATCATAGAAATCCCCTGTATTCCAAAACAGCTTACAAAATTTATCAAAGTAGACCAACTGGATTTTTTTTTTTTTTACAAATTGTTGTATGGTATATTCTTTAAGTGTATTCTGAAAATTGTGACAAATGATTCTTCTAAAGGAAACAACCTGGATTTTCTCAACTCTCTTGTAAACTAACTTGATATTTGAGAATTTTAACACAGTGAGAAAGAAATCTGGCAATGACGAAGCAATACTCATAACCTTCGCGGTGCTATGACTTAATCTCTACCTATTGTCTTACATTCTTGTTGTGTACTTATATTTATGACATCATGGCCCAATTAAAAAAATTGCTTTGGTTGTTCTCTTTACAAAAAGTATCCCTAGCAGTGCACCATCCATCTTCCTAATAACATCAAAGTGAAATAAAAGAAAGAAAGAAAAAAGGGGGGGCCATTAGTAAATAAAGGATGCAGATTATTTGGGGTATTTAATGGAAGGCATGACTAGCAAACACTTGGAATTTGGTGTGATTCATAAAATGACTGAGAAGGGTGGATGGTTTCTGGAAAGTGCCTTCTAAGCTGAAAGGTAATCAACTGAAACATGTAATATGCTTTTACAAAGTTCTTCTGGAGAACAAAGGTTTCTTTTGCTAGTACAAGAATTCTTTGAATCCATGTCAGGAGCCCATAGGAGCTTTGAAATCTATATAAATACTTAAGGTCCACTTGGTTGCACAGGCTATTACAAGAGAAATGGGAAAAATCCATGGTTGTTTGCTGTAGTAGCCCTCTGGGCTTCTTTCTTCCCTATTTATTTTAACAATTTCTAGGTGCTGCCACGTTATCAGAAAGCAGAGGGAAAAATTGAAAAGCGAGACCTTCTTCCTTAATTAAAAAAGACTGGCATTCTGAAACTTTTGAGACCTATTTTTCTCCCTGTAATTTTTAATATATTATGATGTAACAGGAGGTGGGATTTTTTTATTTCAATATTAAAAGATAAAATGTTTAACTAGAACTTCTCAAGTCATTCATTTGCATAGCTATTTGCACAGTAACATTAACTATATGTCATCATCAGGCAAAGTAACTTTGCCGTAATGACTATAGTCATTACTCCAAGTTTCCTCTACTGACTTCTCTTCTTCCAACCTTATTCTACTTCTTCTCCTTGATGTATTCCACATACGCATTCAGGGTGTGGTGAGCTTTTTTATTTGGGGGCAATTTTCTAAACCAACTGAACCCTTTGAAGAACTAAAGCATTATTAAAGGCCAGAATATATATGTGTGTGTGCGTGTGTGTGTGTGTAATACCATACACACACACACACACACACACACATAAAAAGCTTAGATTTCTAAGTCATAAGATGGTTTGGATTTCCCTGTATTTATTGTTTGATATATCAAAATATTAATTTTATATGGTTCAGCCTGATACATATGTGTGTGTGATATGCATGATTATATGTATGTATCACATATCTATGTATATATCACAGAATATTTATTTGTACATGTCAGTGAGTGTTAAAGACCACATGCCAGTTTTCACTTCGTCACACTAAGTATTCCAGGAAATGTTACCCAACAAAACAACAGAGAATATTCTTTTAGTTCCTCGCTGCAAAACTCCTATTTGAATTTCAGGGTTTTTGTTTTCCTCACTGACAGCATTCATGAGCAGAATGAAGATCGTTAAAAGCCCTCTCATAGAGATACCTGCGTGGAGACACTACAGAGCGTTCACTCTTCTTTCTAAAGAACATTTTCTAGTACCAGCCATCAATCCCACTTAGCAGTTACACTGCAGACTACTTACTGAACACCTTGACTATTGTAGGTGCCTCAAACACGTTGTCCTCAGTTACTAGCATGCACACAAATCTCTTTTCATCACTGATCCTTGCATTACTGATAGACAAAGTGTAGTTTTCTGAGAGGCTCAATCTGTCTCTGTATTCTGGTACATCGTCGTATTGCACACTTTTCTTTGTAGAGGACCTGAAGGCAATAAATACTGGGGAGCCATCGGGCTTTTCCTAAAAATTAAAATAACAATACATTTTAAAAACAAGCATATTTAGATGTCTCAGGATTACATCGAGAATAACAAAACTTCTTGGCCATATTCTTCCACCAATATTTATAGTTCTGTCCAAAAGGAATACTTTTGGCTATGAGCCTCACATAAATCTTTCGTTACAGAAAATGACTCTTCATAAGAGGAGAGGCTCTAAGTTCTTTGACAGGTATCAGTTTAAATATGTGAAAATGGAAAGAGAGAGCTATTGGAATCTGAGCTTCTCTTGCATCTGAAGGACAGAATTAGTGACTGTTCTGAATCCAAGAAGGGCTGGCATTGTATCTAATTTAAAAGAAAAAAATAGATGAAAACAAATACAAAAATGCACAAAATGATCATTCAGCTAACCATCAGAGTAAGCATACACGTGGACTGCAAATATTCATTTAGAAGTCCTAGGCAGTTATCCTTTGCATATTCATTACTTTAATCCACATATTTTAAACGTCCACACCTTTCAGTTTCAGCCAAAACTGACAGAGCTGACCTTTACTCATAACATAATTTAATGAGTCTTCATGGAGGAACAGTATTTGCCCTTGTGAGACAATCATGTCCATTAAGCAACAGAATCAGATTAATCACTAAAATCCATAGTTTTGCTATATGAGTCATAAAACTTAGCTCACAGAGCTTTCATATAAAAACTTATTATCAAAATAAAATATAATCTGGCATGGACAATTATGCCAAGAGCCCGAGACATATAATTCATCTCTTCCTTTGCTCCCACAAAAATTCTCTTAGCTAATAAGCAATTTAATCTAAGATAGGAGCCAATCCCTCTTTCTACTTACCTCACAACGTCTTTGAGAAAATAAAATATGATAAAACATTTTAAAGTGCATGGCAAATTCCAAAGTACTATAGGGATTTACATTTTAAAAATCATTAATATTTTTTACTGTTATAGACTAAATGGTTGTGTCACCATCAAATTCATATGTCGAAGCCTAACCCCTAGTGTGCTGATATTTGGAGGTGGAGCCTTTGGGAGGTAATCAGGTTTAGATGAGGTACAGGAATGGTGCCCTTATGGCAGGATTGGTAGCCTTATAAGAAGAGGAAGAGAGGTCTTTCTTTCCATGAAAACACAGATTATAGGAGCACATAGCAAAATGGCAGCTGTCTGTGAATCAAGAGAAGGACCCTCACAAAGAGCCAAATCTGCCAGCACCTTGATTTTGGGTTTCCCAGCCTCAGGAACTGTGAGAAATAAAGAGTTGTTGTTGAAGCCCCCTAGTCTACAGTATTTTGTTATAGTGCTGCAAGCCAAGACAGTTATTAAGCTAATTTTAGAGCCCAAAGGTTTTAGTTGGTTGAATATCTGAATACTCCAATAATATTCTCCTTAAATTTTTAATTTTGTCACAGGTTTGCAATGCAAATCCTTGCTCTAAATCATTCCTTCACTGAGAGGAATATGTTAAACCAGTCCCTTATGTTTCTGTATTCCTACACTTATGCAATAAATAATAGTTATTAACCATATGCCAGGTACTTTCTTTGGGTTTTCCATGTAGTAACAGATTTAATACTCCTAACAACCCTATAAGTTAGAGTTGTAATATTAGATTCATTTATAGATTATACAGTAGAGACAGAAGTTGGTTAAGTAAATCGTCCAAGGGCCCAGCTAGCGTATCTCAGCAGAGCGAAGGTTGAAGCTTTGCACTTGGGATCCACGATGACTTCACGGTAGCACTCCTGACAGCTGTTAGATGCCCCTTCTGTACCAGCACTGAGGCAGATGCTGAAGAGGTGGGAGTCAAGGAGGGCACATGCTGTGATGAGCACTGGGTGTTATACGTGACTAATGAATCACTGAATGTTACATCAAAAATGGATGCCCTACATTTTGGCTAAATGAACATTTAAAAAGGGGGGGAGGGGTGAAGTGTGGAAAGGCTTACAGGGAACCATGATCTCCATTCACAGGCAGATGACTGTGCAGGAGAGGAGAAGCCCATCCATCCTTCCTCTGTGTTTGCCCCCTTTCACTCTTTCCAGACCTACCATTTGTCTTTCAGCTTTCATTAAATTAGAGCTTGTAGACTCTGCCTGCAAATCGACACTGGTTTTAGAGCACATGGTACTTCAAATGCATCTCATCCGGTAATTGCCTAAGCTCTTTGCTTTAATTAAGCATTTGAAAATTGTCATTATTGTTTCCACTACCACTGTACCAGTTCAGTTTGGGTGAAAATTATTCCCTGAATCATCATCAGGAAGGTCTATGATCACGATTTCTCACCATCTGTGTTCCATTTATTTTGGCAGTAAGTTCGACTCAACAGGTGAAGTAGGTGGTAGTCTAGCTTGGAGTGCGAGGGATGTGAACAGACCTTGTCCTCACAGGCCTTAATTTCTTATTTCCACTTCTATAGTAAACCATAAATAGTTCCAAATTCCCCCACATGAGCTAGGTATCAAGAGGAGAGTACAGGGACGTGCCGAGCCGGCTCAACCGCTACCTCTGCTGTCACATGACCCCCACACGGGCGCATGCGCTTAGAGCCCCAGAGCCAGAGCAAGGACCACGTGCCAAGCACTGGGTCAATATTCTGCTACCAATTACTTCTTGCAACCCTCACACCATTGAAGGAAGACTATTCTTATCATCTCCTTTTTAGAGATGAGAAAATAGAGATTCATTCACTTGTCCAGAATCCTACAGCAAGTATATGGTAGAACATGTTGGTCTGACATAAGAACCCACATTTTGAAAAACTGTGTTCTATCCCCAGCTTCGGTGAAAACTTAAGCGCATTTCCCAAAAGGGCGTTGTGCGGGGGTTAAAAAAAAAAACCCTAAAAAATGAATCAAGCTTAGACGATATAGAAGGCATCTTAGTGTATGAAAGGCTCAGAAATACTGTGATAAAGAAAGTTTTCAAAAACTATTTGACCATCAGATTTTTTTTCCTATTCAAATACTTTTAACGTTTCAAGGAACTTCGGAAAAACTGCCATTGTATTCAAGGAAGCATATGCCTACTTTAAGCTCACAAACTACCATGAGTCTCATGTGATTCAGCATTAGGAAACTGGGCCACACAGACACATTTTGTTGGTTTCTGTAATGAAAGTATCTTATCAATGTTACCTAGCCACCCCACATCATCTATCAGAGTATCTATCACCCTCCATTTTCAGACCTATCTGTGTCTCCATACCTGAGAAAGTATGATTTGCTATCTGCAAGAGAGGAGTAAAATGAACAATGTTAAATGTAAAAAGGACCTTGCCACATCAACATGGTTCTAGGACAACACCAGAAACAAGCTTCTAATGTCGATGACTAATTCCCAATGAATATTTGGGTACTCTAGCAACTGGTATATTTTGCCTTTGTAATAGACACACCAAACAGAACATGAGTATGTGGAGAAAGGCTGCCAACTTCCACTAAGCTCTGTTCTACACACCACTGACTCTGCCTTTTCCTCTGCCTCTAACATTTAAGGTTAAATCTTTCAGAGTAATATGATCTAAGAATTATGTGTTTATTGGCTTTATTTTAAAATAGCACTTCTTATGCAAGACCTAGGAATTACTCTTTTGAGATACTCAACACATAATTCTACCTTCCTACATTTGTACCCATATTCAATAGTTGAATATTGCCATTATGTTAATTTGAAATTCACATTTACTCCCAGAAGGAATATTATCTCAAAAAACAAAACAACAACAAAAAACAACTAGAACTAATTAGCCAAGTCCAAAGTAGGTTACACTTACATATTTCCATTTGCCAAACATGAGATTCTGAGGTACGTCGAGTCGGCAAGGCATGATAATGGTATCTCCATATGCTGAGTTTACAGTATACCATCCAAGGCCTTTAGAAAAAAGAAAAAAGAGAGAGACAAAATGTTAAGTGTTTTCTTGAAGTAACTAAGCAAATAATTTCAGGAAGTGCACCTTAATTTTAAGATTACCTATTATAATTTTATCTTAAATGACTACAAAAAGTATGAAATGTATGAAAATGTACTTCAAAAAGTATGAGAAAGTATGAAATGACTACAAAAAGTAGGAAGTTAGAACATATTTCCTATTTAAATACCAACAACTCTTATTTAGCTACTAAGCCTTTGAATGTCACATATTTCAAATTTACAGACCCTCAATTTTACCAGGGAAGAGACAAGTGTGTGCTACAAAGGAACATAATGGAATGTGAAAGTATATTTTTTTCATAAGTATATATGTCATAGGAAAAAAATGTACATTACATTTCAAAGACATGTGGGACTACACAAAGATTAACATGCTTAAAATTCTCAAAACTAGCTTTAAATACATTTTTCATTAGAAAATATTGTCAAATTCATCTTCTGGAAAATTTTTTAAAACTACTAAAAATTAAACTAATATATATAAGACTACAACCAAATTTTAGTTATAAGTAGGAAAATGGCTTATTTATACTAGCATTTATACTGGTTATATATACTAGTATATAGTGTGTGTATATATATAGTATAGTATATATACTATATATAGTGTATACACTATATACACTATATATAGTATAGTATATATACTAGCAATATACTGGTTAATATATGTTTTAATTTTAATTTTGCATAAAATATTAACAAGACAGCAATCTGAAGTATAAGAATTCTTTGTAAAGTGTTTACCGAGTGGTTACCTTGAATTTTGGGTAGACAATCCAACTTAAACCATAATTTGCTACCAAGGTACAGAAAACTTCCTGGTCTTATTTAATTCTTTACTGAGAAAAAAAATGTAGATTACAAAAAATTAAAATGTCAAAACCCCATAACTTTTGCATATATATTCAACATACTATTCAAATCTGTATACACTCATGAAGTTTAAAAAACTCAGGCATTTAACTTGACAAGAGTATTTAGGAAACATTTCAGATTTTTTTTTCCTTGTTTTTCTCACACTGGTTTTTAAGATTAAATATGTTTACAATTAAATGTCTATTAAAATATGTCATCATTGGATACAGTGTGAACAGGCTAACTTAATTTGGAGCTCTAGAGGGGGGGAAAAAGATATTTTGTCCACCAGGTGGTGCTGAAGTGCAAAGCTAAGGCCATTTGAAACACAAATACCATTTTAAGACTTTCTGAGGAAACAAGACAGTGGACACTTTCACTGTTACCCATCAATCACAATGTGTAGGAAAATTTCATATAGGGATAAAAATCATTAACCTTGGTAAAGAACAAAAAGGTAATAAAATTCCTTTTTCAAAATCCTGTCAACTGAGGAAGCTACTTCCCTCTAAAGCAATTTTGCCCCAGTGAACAAAATCATTACAAGAAACACAAACTTCAAGTAAATATGCCTCAGAACAACTAGTTTCCAGCATTTTTAACACATTGTTAAAATAAAGAATACAAAGTATAAGTCATGATAATGTGTTTTTCACTTGCTATTTGGAGACAAGTAGTTTTCCAAAACTGTTTAACATATGTGCAGTATTATAATAAAAATTACCTCAATAGCTTTCAAATTGTTTAGTGTTTCGATACCCACCACCAGGCTCACCCACCCCCCACCCCCTCCCCTCCAAAACCCTCGGAAAAAAAATTGTTTAGTGTTTCGCATATATAACTTAATTCCTTTAACTTCAAACCATTGCAGTGCATAGGACTATAAATAAAGACATTGTCTCTTCAGCCTTGTTAAAAAACAAATTGTGAGGGTTTAGATATTTGGTTGCAGATATGCAAACTAATGAGAATTAAGAAATTACTTTATTTCTCAATGTAGTACTTGTTTTCTACCATGCTTTGTATGCTGAATATGGAACTTTTATCATGTATTTTAAGATCCATTGATGCACTGCACCGGCGCAGGTATGCCAACCTAAGAAAACAATTTTGTCATTTGATGTTTTGTTTTTTTTACCAGTATGTAGCAAGTCACTTGAATACGTAACGACTCTAAGATGATCTGGACCTATAACTTAAATTATGGCAGGACATGCCCCTCTAATTATCTCCTATCTTTGTAGAAGCACACCTTCTTTTGACAATCGGCAGTATTCCAAAGCTCCCATGGTTAGTCAAGAAGTGAAAACAGTTTATAGAGCTTAGGTTGCAAGGAGGTGAATCCTTTGCCAGGTACACAGGGAAAATGAGAAAATTCTTTATGAAAAAATGTAATTCTTTGCTATTTCTTTCAGACCATTTTTCTTTTCCTTACAGAACTTCAAAGCGCTATATAAATACCAAAGTTTGTAACAGATTTTAAAGCTATAGGAATTTCAAGTAAATCGTGTGTTATTAACATAATGAAGTGCAACTACAACAAGGAAGGTACCATATATCTTTGTATACCCAGGAGCAATGCCTGGCATCAAACAGGCATTGTGTTGGATTTCTCACTTGAGTGTTCTGAGGTTGTTTCCATTTTGGTTATTAAATTAACATCTCTGAAAATCAGGGAGGAGTTGGCACCATTGGAACTTTGGGGATTCTTTTTTTTTTTTTTTTAAAGATTTTATTTATTTTACTAGACAGAGAGAGAAAGAGATCACAAGTAGGCAGAAAGGCAGGCAGAGAGAGAGGGGGAAGCAGGCTCCCCGCACAGCAGAGAGCCCGATGCGGGGCTCGATCCCAGGACCCTGAGATCATGACCTGAGCCGAAGGCAGAGGCTTTAACCCACTGAGCCACCCAGGCACCCCTAATTCTTATTCCTATCACATACTCTAATAAAGGCTATTCTAGATTGCCTTTGATATGCAGAGAACGTGGACTTAACGCTTGCAGGGCACTCGTTTTTTGAAGAGAAACAAATACAAAGCAAAGATCTTATAAGAGTTCATGGATGAAACTACAGAAGAAAATATTTCTCCCTACAGAACTTTATTATTAATTTCAGGAGAAATTAAGTATTCTTTGTGCTCTGTGGTTTACGAATGATAATGTGAAATGCCTTTTTTTCTTACTGTGATGACCACAAAGCAAAGGGTGGTTTTGAAAAGTATTTGAGAATTTATGAGATGGGTCTTTAATGATATCTTGATATCCCAAATTAGCCGGGACAGGACTCGTAAGGGCATAAGAAACCTAAGGGAAAGAAGACATGTGACAAGCATGAGGGCAGCAGGTAAAAGGCCAACGGTTACAGACAGAAGCCCTGCTCTCTAGTCTTAGGGGACATAGGATGATAATCGGTTGGACTGCATTAGGAGTCACAGATATGATGATTTCCAAAATAATTGTCAAGTTTGCTACAGTTATCAACTTTCCTCTATTCTAAGGGTATACCAACTCCCAGGTTCATCTCATAGATAGAAAGACTAAAAGCCTTGACTCTGTGGTACAGCTAATATCCCTAACCCTAGAGAGATAAAGTGGCTACAAAACCAATGTGATTTGGTGATGAATTAGCATCTTGATTTCTACTGATGTCTCAGTCTTTGAGATGAAGTGCTAGTGAGACCCAAAGTACCTGTCAACACAAATGCTCTGTTTATACTTTTCATAGAAGCAAAAGATTTCATCTTTGATTTGCCAAGTCTGAGTTGAATTTAACTCACTAAAATTCCCCTGCAATTTTCTCCTTGCAATATTAGTTGGTTAAATTATTCCTATTTTTGTAGACCAGAGATTATTGGACACTATTGCAAATATAGAATGTTCATGATGTCCTTCCTCAAAGAAGCTAAATATAAAATATAACAGAAATGAGTGTGTGCACAAGTGTGTGCATTTCTATGTGGTACATGTTATACCTATGTGTATATGTATATATGATTAGATATTATAAACTGGGCTAAAAACTTTCTGTATTAAATATGTTCTATAAATGTAAGGTATTGTTATGAATTATTAATCTTGCTGTTGCCATCAAAATGTCCTGACATAAAATAAAATGCAAAAACGTGTTACCCTCGAGAAGCAGTATGTAGTTATTTAAGAAGTTTTTTTTATGAAGAGTTATTAACTACAGATAAAGAACAATAGAACTAAAAAGGTTACATCGGAGAATTCAATAAAAAACACAATGGGAAAAGCACTGCATAAGAAAAATCCCTTAGCCCAATAATTCTGGCATATCGAATCTCAGACTAGTGATCATAAATACAACATAGCTTTGGTTATGCATTTTGTACAGCAAATAATAATTTGCTGTAATTTAAGGAGGCACCAAAACAGACTCTAGTATAATTTTTGAAATTTGGTGGACACAGTTTATTTCTAACTGAACTAATAAAAATGTAATTATTGTGCCCACATTAGTGAGATATACTTTTTCTGTATGAACTAATTCTTAAAGACTATCAAGTTCAGGGTAATCATTCTCTTTGCATTGCTGATAGATAGACATTTGAGTGGAGGTATCTTAAAATTCAGAACCTGCCACTACATTTCAAGCAGAATAGTAAATAATATAGAAAGGAGGAGGAGAATTAAAGAGTCTATTTTCACATGCTGTAGTTTAACGTGGTTAATTTTTTTTTATTGCACTGATACTTCAATAGCATTCTCATCCTTAAAAGCATTGTTCTGAGCTCTGTCGCTCTGTTAGGTGCCATAGAATGGTTAGTCACAATCACAACTGGCACAGAACTTAGGACATAAGAACTAAATTACAGTTCTTCAGAAATCTTAGAGAAATTTATTTGTGCAGATAAATTGTTGGGGAGGAAACAAGTAGAATTGAGAAAGCTACCCTTATAAATTATTTTCATATTTATCTGACTGATTTTGACAGGTAAACATGCTAGTGTCCCTATCTGCTTTATTAATGAATTAAGACTTACATAACTCTAATTAAACATATAAATATTTTGTAACATCAGTTTATAGTCATGTTTCTCAACCTCATCACTAATGACATTAGTAGTGCCCTCTCCTCAGCTGTGGCAACAAGAAATTTCTAGATAGGGCAAATGTCCCCTAGAAGGCAAAATTGCCCACCGAACCCCCGTCTGGTTGGAAACCACCAGTTTAGATCTTCAACTATTGGCTTTCTGTATTCAATAAAATTGGCCTCCTTTAAAGAGATCATTGTTGTAAAGTAGAATCTTAGTATGGGACTAAGTAATCACTGAATATGAATAGAGGGATGGAGGCAGAAGTGGCACATAGTAACACTTAGCTATTATCAACTTTATTTTCCTCACAGAAACATATATTCAACTATGATAGGGAGATTGATTCCTGACTCTGGGGATTTGAGATCCTTTCTCTTCACAGAGATTACAAAAAAATATTCTATTTTAGTAAATCTACTTTATGTATCACGATCAAGCGCAAATTATACATACTCTATATATTTTCTAAGCTATACATACTACATGTATTTTATTTAATACAATAAAATATCTATCGATAGAGGGTGAAATAGATACCTTTAAAATGCTTTTCAAACGTGTGATTTTATGACTCAATGAGGCAAATGTACTTCATAATTCCTCCTATTCTTTATAGCATTAAATAAGAATTTAAGATTTTTGTCAAGGCCTTGTGATATATAACAAGTAAGAAGTGAGACAGAGAGGCTGAGAGAGCAAGAAACAGGGCTTGTAATTCCCAAGTAATTTAGAATGGATGGCAGACACGCTAAGACATTTGATGGTATATGTTATTTTGAGAAATAGAGGAAAGTGTTTTCCTACTCTCTTTTTCAATTTCCCTTCAACAAATGGGTACTTGGGGACCAAGCTGGGTTTTTGCTGACTCTGCAATAGGAAGACATTTACTCAAAATTTGCTTTCTGGTGGTCTTTTACCTGTGCCACATGTCATGATTTAGGTGTATCTATGTAATGCCTACAGATAAGAAAAATGGTGATTCTTTATTTCTCATTCTTCTAGTGGTTCTTACAATTCTATACATGGATTTAGTATATCTTTTAAATAAATGGTCAGGCCACTGTGGAATAACATTTAGAGGGGAAAGGGCCATCTTACTAAATTATAAAATACTGCTAGGACCCAAGAATATGTTTTAACATATGTGCTCTTTACTTCCAAGTTTGGTATATTATAGTGCTTGAAATATTTATCTTTTTAGTAAACTGGAGGTCAGTATAATAAGCTATATAATGTCATAGAAAGGAGAGCTACAAAAACAGTAAAATTTTAAAAATTCAGTATCAGTATTTGCATATCTGTATTGAAAACTATCTTCTCAATTCACCACTGCCTGATAGTTCATCATACTAGGAGCCTGGAAAAATCTATGAGACTGGATAAGTCACAGTTCTTCCCAATGAATTTAGGCTTTGCCTCATCTCTATCTCATTCTTACCATTGTTCCTTGGGCCTTGGTTGAATCCATACATATCCCTGAAGGCCTATCTCAATGATCATCTATTTATCCATATGATCATTCATCAAAGTATTTATTGAACACCTACTAGAGGCAAAGTGTTAGATGCTCTTTGTGGGAGAAAAATATATATAAGATACCAAGATCTATTCCTTCAGGAACATGAGCTGCTGTAGACTAGATGCTGTGGGAATGCAGAGAAAGGAATCCCTGCAGTGAGCCTGAGGATATTGGTAAAGACTTCCTGCAGGTAGTTTCATTTGACCTGAACACCGTATGAAGGTTTCTCTGAGTAGGTAGATAAGAACTACTTCACCAGCACGTCCTAGCCAGAGACCATGCAGAGGCACTGAGTGGCACTTGGTTTTCTCTCCTATGGCAAACTTCCTTTTTTATTAGAGTAATTTCTACATAGTAGATCTTTGATCTTCATAAGGAACATGGTCTGACTGGCAGTTTTCTCAAATTAATAAATGTACCTACAATTGCCCTAATAAAATGCAAGAAACTGTTAGATCTCTCTCCTTTCTCTTCACTTTCATCACCAGCACTAACATTTGGATTTCTCTTGGGGCCACTTTTAAATTATAAGCAAAAAGTTTATTTAAAAACTACTTAAGAGCAATAGAAGGGATTTCTGTTGTGAACCTTTATTTTTGTTCTCTAGAAATACCTCATGAATTTTAAATCAGTAAATGTAAACATTCTACTGTACTTGTTAGAATTTAACTTGGGCTCCACGAATGAATGTTAGGGCATGTATGACAACCACAAAGTTACTTAAAAAATCTGCAAACTGCGGGATATGAAAACATTTGTTTTCACAGAAAGAGAATTTAAAGCTTTCATCAGATGGTCAGAAGTAACCTTAAATAAAAAATAAAATATTTAAGGGCACCTGGGTGATTCAGTGGGTTAAGCATCTGCCTTGGGTTCATGTCATGATCCTGGGGTACTGGGATACATAGGGCAACCCAAAGTACATAGGGCTATGTACATAGGCCCTGGGTACATAGGGCTCCTTGCTGAGTGGGGAGCCTGCTTCTCCCTCTCCTTCTGCCCCTCCCCCTGCTCATGTAGTGGCTTGTACTCTCTCTCTCCTCTGCAAAAATAAATAAAATCTTAAAAAATAATAAAATAAAATGCTTAAGGTTCATTCTAAATTGACTAGAATTTGTAGAAGCACAATTTGATGGTATCTGTCAAATTAAAAATGCTAATACCCTTTGATCCAATAATTCTACCACTGAGAATCTATTCTATAAAAGTTTTTGTACAAATGCACAATTGTAACAAAGATAATAGAGCTTTTTTTGAATATTAAAAAAACTGGAGGGACTTAAAAGTTTGTTACTACAGGCGCAATAAAGTGTATATTCATATAGTGCTGTATTTGACCCATTGAAAAGAAATGGGATCCAAACACACTATTTTTCTCTATATATATTTCAGTATTTATAATTTTTATCATTCATTCATTCACTGAATATTGAGTACCTTCTCTGTGCCAAGCACTGTTCTAAGATGGGAAGTCAGCAATGTGCAAAAACTAAACAAAATGAAAAACTATTCTCCTGGCTTAAGTTCTAAATATATATATATATGCATTTAAAAGCTTAATTTCTTTTTGAAAAAAAGGAGAAATTACCAGCTTAATTCTTCCACTATGCTGCAACCTAGCTAAAGGAAAAGCCTACATTTTTCTCATTTTGAAATTTGTTGCAGCATCATGAAGATTACAGGAGTTCAATAATAATTGGTAAAATAAAGCTCCACTATGAATATCCAACTTTTGTATCAACATGGACAGAACTGGAAGAGATTATGCGGAGTGAAATAAGTCAAGCGGAGAGAGTCAGTTATCTTATGGTCTCAGTTACGTGTGGAGTATAAAGAAAATCATGGAGGGCATTGTGAGAAGGAAGGGAAGGGTGAATGGGGGGAAATCAGAGGGGGTGATGAACCAGGAGAGACTGTGGACTCTGAGCAACAAACTGAGGGTTTTGGAGGGGAGGGGTTGGGGGGTAGGCGAGCCTGGTGGTGGGTATTCAGAAGGGCACATATTGCATGGAGCACTGGGTGTGCTGCATGAACAATCAATCTTGTAACACTGAAAAATTAAACATATTTGGGGGGAAAAAATAAAGCTCCACTACACTACATCGAAAGGAACTCTATAATATTCTTATAGCCCATATACTTTTCTCTGCATTTAATATTCCAGAAAACCATATACTATCATTTAAAATTCCAGGGAATCCAGTGAGATGGGAGTGAAGGATGCTGTAGTGTTTTGAAATCAGTTATCTTAAAACTGCCTTCCCAAAATGCTATTTTTACTTTAAAAACTTTTTAGTGGACTATAACATACATGCAAACCAGTGTACAGATCTAGATTTACATTTGAAATGTGACTAAAAGCACCAGGATTTAGGGTTTCTTTGGCAACTCTTCTCACGTTCTATCTCCGAGGGTAAGACTGGGATTTCCACACATCTGTCCCACAAAGGACCCTCTGTTTTACCAAGTCATCATTCCCCAGTGATGAGCTTTCGATGAGCCTATGGGGTCTATGCCAAAACACCAAAACACTGGTCCCTTCGTGGGGACAAAATTAAATAAAAACACTTAAAAACACTTCATGCTCTGTATGTGTGTGAGGGAAGAGGGGAACAGAGAGACTACATTGAAACTGAAGTTTCTAATTTTATATATGAAAAGAACAATTTTCTATATTTTATTTTCAAATGGACATTCACCGTGATAGAGACTAAACACGAGAATGTTTAAACATATTTTTATAACATATAGCTTACTCATTATAAAAATTAAAGCATTTATGTAATGAGTAACTTATGTTAGTTGAAGTTCACAAAGTTGGCTATTCTTTACTTTGATACTTCCTCAAATTACCTAGGACTTGAGGCTGTGTCTTATTTAAGATGCTTATATAAGGAGAGTCCTCCACTCATACAATTATTCAAGATAATGAAAAAAATTGGTAGCACATTATTTTCTTTCTGTTCCCCTCCCCCAATTCAATTTTCCTTATTAGTTCCTGCATTGTCTGTGTCCATATTCTGAGGACTTCATTTGGGAACTAGCTTAACTCTAGAGGTAGATGGAAGAAACCAATATTTGAACACTCCTCCAGGTTAAAACAATGCAAAGGAAAGACGAATACAAATATGCTCTATTGCTCTGAACATTTTCTCAGCATGAAATTCCAGGTTTTACTAATTCAGACTATCAGTTCTATTTGAATGGTAAAAAGTAACATTTTTCTGTGCATTTTGTCATATAAGTTGTATTGAAATTGTGAATACAGTTCAATTATTTTAACAAGAACAATAATTGTACTGTATTCATGAAAACACTATCAATAGAAAAACACTATCAACAGGAAAACAGGCACTACACTTCACAAAAGACTTTAATTGCATCATCTGAAGTAATGGAAAGTTTTGGGATTTAGACTAGAGTCTGTCTTCAGAGAGAGTTCATAATCATCGTGACAGAATAAATTTGTTTTCTGCAAATAATTTAATGCCATGACAACAAAAAATCTCTTGATTTGAGAAATAAAAGCTGTCCTTGATAACACTTCCAAACCCCCAAACACCAAATTCCTAATAGCTTTAATATTCCTCAAATGCCTTGGAAAAAATATATCAGAAGGACTTTTAGTCAGTAAGATCATCATTGTTTTCACAGACAGCTTCTGTTAATAACAGCAAGGTTAATTGTATTTCTTTAGCATTGCAATTAATATTCAACAGTGTTGGAGAATTTTATTTTATAATTGAGGTGCTAAATTAACCAGGGATAGCAAATAAATTATTAGAGCTACTAAATGAGCAGAGCAGGTGACTTTTGTTTTTTTGATTTTGGTTGGTTGAGTGATCTTATCCAGTATGGTTGCTACTGGTTTATTCTACATAAAGTCTCTAGCTGGGTACCAAAATATGTTTACACAGATTGAAATAGGTTTTTGCTCTTTTCTTCACATGAATCCTGATTAGCATTGCCTATGTCTCCTGAGGAAATATATTTGTACAATCAAACATGGTAAGTAATAAGGTTAAAAAGCTATTTAATAGGTTTTCCCACAGATTCGGTACAGGATGCTGGGATTTCCGAGGTTTAGATTTGTGTAAATTTCATGCTTTTAATTGACATCTCCCCAGAGGGGCTGTAATATAAGGTAAAGTCATGGGGAAAAAAATGATGGCTTTTATGGCATGTTTCCCTTTCTTTAAGAATGAAATGGTGTAAGACTGATGAATCACAGTCCTGTGACCCCTGAAACAAATAATACATTATATGTTAATTAAAAAAAAAAGAACTGGGCACCTGGGTGGCTCAGAGGGTTAAAGCCTCTGCCTTCGGCTCAGGTCATGATCTCGGGGTCCTGGGATCGAGTCCCACATCGGGCTCTCTCCTCAGCAGTGAGCCTGCTTCCTCCTCTCTCTCTGCCTGCCTGTGATCTCTCTCTCTGTCAAATAAATAAATAAAATCTTTAAAAAAAAAAAAAAGAACTGAATTCAGTTTACTGGAAGATCTAGTCTTCTAGTTTTTTTTTTTTTAATTAAGATTTTATTTCTTTGTTTGAAAGAGAGAGAAGAGAGAGAACACAAGCAGGGGGAGCGACAGAGAGAGGGAGAAGAAGGCTCCCACCGAGCAGAGAGCCCGATGTGGGGCTCAATCCCAGGACCCTGGGATCATGACCTGAGCTGAAGGCAGATGCTTAACTGACTGAGCCACCCAGACACCCCATAGTCTTCTAGTTTTAGAAGGAGGGAGAAATAGAAACACATGTCCAAGATTATTTTTAAAAGAGATTAAAGCCATAGGAAAGATAAAATTTTAAAATAAAACAAATAGTTGCATATGCTTAGAAAATCAGCATAATCTGTTAGATGAAACTGAAATCATCTTCCAGCTTTGATAGATCTTGTGTCACCTCAAGGAGCAAGTAAGCATGCAAAACAATACCCATTATAGCTTGCCTACAGTGGAAGCTCAATGGAATAACTCTGGAATGCATAAACTTAGAGAGACAATACTGCCTTCTATTAATATTAACAATAACTTTTCATATATTCCATTTTCCCTGACAGTCATTATTCTTAATTGATGTGTGGGAGGAAAAGTGGGAAAGAGAACAAGATAATTTAGGAAGGCAATGAGTAGAGATGAAAAATATAGGAAGCTGTATTGAAAGGTAGTTTTATCATTTCTAATGGTGTCAGATGGAGAATGCTTTAAATATCTTATAAAATCTGGACCTGAAGTTGCCTCCAGCTTTGAAACTTTCCTTTACTCACAAAGATTTTAACTTACTGAATGCTTTGCCTTAGAGAACCAGAGGCCAACTGTAATTTAAAAATGTGCCACACTTATACTGTAATTTAGAAAATGGTTAAATGACCCCCAGAAGAATTTCTACCTATCATGGACAAAATAAGCCCTCCAAAACAAAACAAGACAAAACCTAGTTTAGAAAAACCAGTTCTTACAGCAGAAAAAAAGGCTCTTCTGTAGACTGAAAAGCTGCCTGTATTCAGCTGGTTTTCTATGGTTGGTAAAGTTTGCATCATGCCTTACCTGCTTCTGTTTCACAGCTTCACATTCTTATTTAAGCATTAACTAAATAAGTGCTTCCTCTTTATTATTCAAGGAAAAACCATGAAGTGTGATGGACATGAAAATATATGTCATAGACCCCAAATCACAGTAAGAGTAACTTAAATGCTGTGCTCTGAGATCCATCACCCAGTTGTGCTGAGGCCACATTTTCCCTGTGCCGCTGCTGGCATAAGACTGAGCAGAGGAGGGCTACAAAAGACAGGCAAAGTTCTTGGAGATAAGGGACTCCTCTGAGGGCTAACTACGGCTCAAGGAATTCATTTCCTTGATGAAACTTCCTTAGACTACACAACAGTGTAGAATGTGTCCACCCAACCTTCCTTCTGTCTCTTTTTTCCCTAATGTCAGATTCACATTGCACTCTGATGATTTTTCCCGCCCACCAATTCCTTCCTCATTTTTTTCTCATTTAGGTGTTTCCCCTAGTCCAATCCTTACATGTTCATTTTGACATCTGCTTCTCAAAAGATCCTGGTTAACACGTGGGAGAAATTAGGCGGAACATAACTATATTGACCCTCTGAGATTTGTACACTATTGGATTCAAGAAAATTGGGATTTTAGTATGGATGCAGTTAATAAAAGTATACTTGATTTAGTAAGAGGTTAGCTAAATTAAAAATAAAGATACTTTAAAGCAATAATAGTAATAATAATGGACATTTTATTTTTTTTTTAAAGATTTCCTTATTTATTTCAGAGAGAGAAAGAGAGAGAGCTTGTGCCAGTGGGGAGGAGGGGTTGAAGGAGAGACTCACCAGCAGATTACCACTAAGGGGGGAGCCCAACACAGGGCTCAGTCCCCAACCCGTGAGATCATGACCTGAGCTGAAACCAAGAGTCAGACGCTTAACCCACTGAGCCACCCAGGTGCTCCAATAATGGACATTTTAATAGTGCTTTGTAGTTTGCAATATTCTTTTGTACACATTGTGCATTTCTGCAGTCTCACAGAAGATATGAATGATAAGCAAGTAAATCTGCATCGTGAAGAAATATCACGATACCTCATTTTACTGATAAAATACTGTTCACCCTGCAAACTCCGTAGAGTAAATGAACATGACCAGGCCAGCATGCAGTGGAGCCAAAGTTCAAAATTAATTCTCCATTCATGTTCAATTCTCATCACTAGAGATACACAGAAAATGATTACAGGTTTTTTATTTCATTTTATACTGTGGCTAATTTGGGAATATTACTTGAAATGTATTAAAATGTTTTCTATATTTAGACTTAAATATTTAAAAATCTATAGACTGGAGGGACTAGAAAGAAAACAAATGAATACATTTGATCATCTCTCCCTCTCTCAGTGTGATGCTATGTAGCAGTTGAACATTTGTTGCCAGAAATAAACTGAGTCCTGTCCAAGATAGCTCACCTAATTCTCAAAATGACATAGAAAACTGCAAATAACTGAAGTGGTAGACACCTTCAGATAACGAACCAGAGGTATATTAAGGTCCTTTAATGTCGATGAGGCATTCTGCTGACAGGCAGAGTAGCACTTTATATACCCAGCACAGTAGAGATAATAGACTACCAAGAAAAATTTATGGGATGAACAAAATGAAAAGGTTTGGATTCCTATCAAGTCTTTCTAAGTTAAAAACCTTTCTATCAAAAAAAAAAAAAACTTTTCAGAATTACAACTTTTAGGTGAGCTGAAAATTTAAGTTCACAAAAAACCTGCCATGAATGTTTATAGCAGCTTTATTCATACTTACTCAATTTTGGAAATAACCCAGATGTCCTCCTGTAGGTGAATGGATAAACCAACTATGACACAGCCATACAATGGACTATTATTCAGCAATAGGCAGAAATGAAGAAATGAGCTATCAAGCCATGAAAAGACATGGAGGAATCTTAAATGCATATGGCTAAGTGAAAGAAGCCAATCTGAAAAGGCTACATTCTGCATGATTTCAACTATATGACGTGATAGAAAAGACAAAACTATGAAGATAGTAAAAAGATTAGTGGTTGTCAGGGGTTTGAAGGGAGGGAGGTAGGGAAAGGTAGGTAGAGCACAGGGAATTTCCTGGGCAGTAAAATTATTCTAATAATGGTGAATGCAAGTTATTATACATTTGTCAAAACCCATAAAATGTACAGCACAAAAAGAGAATTCTAACATAAATTATAGACTTTAGTTGATCATAATAACATATCAATGTTGACTCATCAATTGCAACAATATGCCACATTAATGCAAGAAGTTAATAGCTGTTAATAACAAGAATGAGGGGCTGGAGAGAGTTGAAGAAGTATGTGGGAACTCTACTTTCTGTTTCTATAAACCTAAAACAGATAAAATGTACTTTTAAAAAAACGTATGCACATAGTTTCTTTGGCCTATGGAAAGCACTCCATATTTAAACAACCTTACCTAACCTCCCTTGCATATGGTGGAGGTAATGACATAAAAATCAATGGCAAAGCTTTGCATCCACCAGCAAAGGTGATCTCAGTCTAGGCAGCTGAATCCCTGGGTGGATATCAGCAGGTGCTGACAACACCAAGACCCCTACTGAACAGTGTCCTGGATGGCTATGCTGCAGCCCAGCAATTGCTGTTTTATGATTATGTTTCCCACATATTCCCAATCCCACTGAGGTACTAACACATTCGGTTCATCTTTCCATTTAAAAGAGACAATGTCTTTGATCATTTGTTCATGGTTACCGCTCAGGGAGATAATGACACTCAAAATTCCCCTAAACTGAATATTATATTACCTCTTTGGCTCTGCTATTTTTCACAGCTTTGAAAGACCATAATGTCATTAAGGTTAAAAAAGGTTCATTGTTTCTATACATTAAAAGATTGCTGGGTTACAGAAATGAGCTCTAAGAGTTTCGGCAAGGCTTTAGAGTCTACATCTTTTGTTTATGAATCTCATTTGAGTTCTATAACTGAAAGTACACCTAAAGCTTTCCCTTTCAGAAGTAATTAACTAGAAAACAAACAAACAAAGCAAATAAAAAAGACTGAAATGTTTAGACTGTGTTACTGTTTGAAAATCCAAGAGTAATTTTCAAGTCAGTTTCCCTCTGAAGAGTCCTATAAGAATATTCTCTAAGTGTGTCTCCTTTAGCCACAATTCTGCCTCTTGGTGTATATCAAATAGATGATAAAGACTATCTCTGGAATCAACTTCAAAATTGTTCTCCTTTTTTATCATTTCTGAATTGTCAGCAGCCTCAACATACAAATATGATTAATGGTACATGTTCAATCCGTAAGTATGTATTAAATACCTTCTAGGTAGAATCAGTATGGCTTTACAGTTTGTTATTCAGAAATCCACTGATTTTGGGGTGCCTGGGTGGTGCAGTCAGTTAAGCATCTAACTCTTGGTCTTGGCTCAGGTCAGGATCCCAGGGTCATGAGATGGAGCCCCACGTTGGGCTCCACGCTGAATGGTCAGTCTGCTTAAGCCTCTCTCTCCCTCTCTCTCTCTGCCCCTCCCCCACCACTTCCCCCCTTAAATAAATAATAAATCTTAAATAATATATATAACATAATAATAATATAAGTAATATAAGTAATAAATCTTAAAAAAAAGAAACCCACCAATTCTTCTAATTTTAAAAACTGGAAGCTACTCTACAAAGGAAATTTCCAATACAACATCTTACCTAACAGTCACCCAAGGTAAACACATATGGTTAATGAAAATAACATGTTCTTCAGAAAGTTATCATTATGGAAGTGTGCTACTCATTCTAAAACTTTTGTAGCTATAAGATAATTTATGATGATGTATATTGGAAAGCCAGTGCAATCTATTGACAATGGAAAACTTATGCCTAAAGAACAGACTATAGTAAATATAAGTTAAACATTTATTCAACACTGTTGATATAAATAAGAACCTGTAAAAAAAAAAAGCGTGTGCTAAACATCAAGGGCCATAGAGTGCATCTTATTAATATCAAATAACTATCTAATATTTTTTTGTAAAATAATTCTGACTTTTGTAAAACATTCCTGAATTTTTTCTTAAATTGTTACTTACATAATTTCTTGTTTCTATAAACTTTTGAAAATAAAATTTTCCTTAATCCAAAAGTTTCCATTTCATTAATTCAAATACATTGGACATAGAGCTATTGATTAGCTACAATATGCCAAATACTATTACTATATCCCTACTAGGCATACAAACATTAAGTAAGTTACCTATTCCACAAACATTAAAATCTAGAACGGGCAAATGAAATGAAGCAAACAGGATAACATAGCGGTCAAGGCATGGTCTCTGGACTCCAGCTGTATAGGTATAATGCAAGCCCTCTTACTAGGCAGGTAGGTGACTTCCAAAGAGTTATTTAACCTATACATGCTCATGTTTCCCAACTACTAGATGGCAGGCAATAATCGTATCAAGCTCATAGGGTTATGATGAATATTAAATTAATATTAAATTAATAATGTATAATTGCTTAAAAGAGTGTTTTCATACATTAAGAGCTCAATAAATATTAGCTATTATGAAAAGACGCTCAACATCACTAATCATTAGGGAAATACAAATCCAAAGCATGAGATATCACCTCACACTTGTTAGAAAGGCTATTGCTAAAAAGTCAAATATAAAGATTGGTGACAATGTAGAGAAAATGGAATCCTCATACACTGTTTGTGGGAATGCGAATTGGTACAGCCATCATGGAAAATAATATAGAGGTGATCAAAAAAATTAGAATTATCATATGATCCAGAAATCTCACTTTTGGTTTTATATCCAAAGGAAATAAAATCACTCTATCGAGATATTTGCACTCTCACGATCATTGGAGCATTATTCACAGTAGTCAGGATATGCAAACAATCTTAAGTGTCCACCAATAAATGAATGCATAAAAAATATACATATATATACACACACATACACACAAGAACGTGATTTGGTCTTTTTTTAAAAGGAAGGAAATCCTGCCATTTGTGACAACATGGATGTACCTACACATCATGCTAAGTGAAATAAGTCAGCACAGAAAGAAAAATAATGCATGATGTCACTTGGATGTGGAATCTAAAAAAGCAAAAGCAAAAAATGCTGAGCTTATAGAAACAGAGAGTAAAATGGTGGTTGCTAGGGTTTCGGGTGTGGGAGGTGGGGATAGGGGTCAAAGGGATGAACTTCCCAGTTACAAGCTAAATAACTTTTGAGGCTTAATACATAGTATGGTAACTGTAATTAACAATTATGTATTGTATACTTGAAATTTGCTAAGAGAATAGTTCTCAAGTTTCTCACGCCCCCTACACACACACGCACACACACACAAAGGTTAACTATGTGGGGTGATGGACATGTTAATTAGATTCAATGCAATGTATATATGTATTAAAACATCACACTGTACATCATATACACACACACACACAATTTTTATCTGTCAATAATACCCCCAATAAAGCTCAAAAAAGGTTAGCTATTATATTTCTTCGGCTTTTTATTTAGTGGATTAAAGAGATTATGTGCTAAACGTAGAAGCAGAGAAGACACTGTTGAATAGACTGGAGAAGGCTTTATCCAGAAAGGACATTCATAGTGATCTTCACAGAAGAGGGTTTCTTCAGGTGAAAAGAAGAATGAAGGAAACTCCTGCAGAAGAAAGATTGGGAGTGAAAGGCATGATCTTGTTTAGCTAGTGTGGCTGAGGTTTAGGACAGTGAAGGAAATCCAGATGGGAAAGGAGCTGTGCAGGTGAGACTTTAAAAGCCCTTAAACAGGAGCTTAAAGACTTTGGGCTATATCCTATAAGGAATATAGAAGCAATAAATAGATTTTAGTTTTTGGTTAAATTTAAAGATGGCAGGGAAGTGGTCAGATCTTTGCTACTGGACATTTTTAGCAGGGGTGTGGAGGATAACCAGCCAGCAAAGGTTAGTGAGGATGTAGAGAAAATGGAATCCTCATAGACTGTTTGTGGGAATGTGAATTGGGACAGCCATCATGGAAAATAGTACAGAGGTGAAAGGGAAGGGGAAAGGTAACCCTTTTAGAAGGTTAAAATGTTTAGGTCATATAATCATAGTAAAGTAGAGCAGGAGGGAAATGAAAAAGCATGGTAAAGGGGAGACATTGCCAAAGTAAAAACAACGTGAGCTTCAGGAAGTTTGCTGCATTGTGCAACTACAAAGTTCACATTTCCCAAGATAGCTAAGTACACTGCTCATGGGAAGAACAGCCAGCTAATTCTTAGTCTCCGCAGAAGCACATCACACAGTATGTGTGAAGCACCCACTCACTGGGCAGACAGGAAAGCTGCCTTTTTGTGTTAGCTCTTTGAAAAAGCTTGAGACTAAATAAGAACAGTCCAAAGCAAATATTAACTGGGGGTGTGAGGTGCCTGGGTTTCTAAACACGAATTTTTTTTTTTAAGATTTTATTTATTTATTTGAGAGAAAGAGAAAGTGAGAGAGCATGAGACGAGAGAAGGTTAGAGGAAGAAGCAGACTCCCCGTGGAGCTGGGAGCCCGACGTGGGATTCGATCCTGGAACTCAAGGATCATGACCTGAGCCGAAGGCAGTTGCCCAACCAACTGAGCCACCCAGGAGCCCTAAACACAAATTGTTAATGTAACATGCATTTGGGGTTTAACACAAGCAAGCCCTTCTCAGTAGACGCTACAAACTACAGAAAAAGAAAAGCTGAAAGCTAAATGCTAACTAGTCCTCAAGAAATATTGCTGTTTTTCCCTTACTTTTTAGGATTTGCTATCAATTTGAAAGAAAGCACAAAATGAAATATAAAAGAAAAATACCTACAATATTGTGCTTTTTAGTAACCAATAATTTTTCCTTTTTAGAGCAGTTTCTGAATTTATTAGGGACTCCAGAAATGTTTCCAAAGCTCTGATATAAAGCCACTATGCTATTATTGTTTAAACATTCCAATTCAAGTGAGAGTGTGACCAAAGATAGTTGCCAAGGACTATTGCCACTACCTTTCGTTACTAGTGAATTTCACCTTTGACTTGATATACAATGTCCTTCCTATACAGGGAGAGAGTGGAAAATTATTTATATATCTTTCAAATATCTCTTTCGGAAGTTGCTGGTAGCCAGGAGTTCAGCCTCTAGTGTTCTTGTCTTACTTTCCCTGCTGTACAAAGGGTAGTTGAGTAATCTTTGCTATGGTCTGCCTGGAATTCAATCCATCCCACTAACCTGCAACTGCCTGGCTAATGGCCTTTCTCCTATTCACCATTCAGTTGCTTTTGTGTGTTCTCCTTAGATGCCCCGACTTTGGGAGATAATTTCCCAAATTATGGCTTCAAGCCCCTAGGATCATGGACTGCCATATCCACCAAACTCTTTAGTCTTAAAACGTCTGCCACTGATGTTATGTAACAGATGGTAAGATATCGTTATTAAAATCTCAGTATCAAAGGTCGGTTCTGTAAATTCTAGTTAAGAGAATACCAGAATGAAGAGACATGAGTTCTCGTTTCATCTTTACCTCTAAATCATTGCAACCTTGCTTTCTTGAGCCTTAGTTTATTCACGTATAATAGGATATAGAATAAGGCTTAAATATTCTAGGATTCACATTTCCCAATATGAGAAAAGCATACAGTTAATTTTCAGCTGAGATTTGAAGCCATATTACTTTTTTTTTTTTTTAAAGCAGGCTCCACACCCAGTGTGGAACCCTATGCGGGGCTCAAACTCCAAGACTGAGAACCGAACCAAAATAAAAAATAAGAGAAGTATCTAGGGACCCCGAAGCCATATTACTTTTGAGCCTGGACTGGCAAAAGCTTATAAAATACATCAGATTTCTTATTTTCATTTTATAGCTTAATTTGCTGTTGGAGTTTCCAATGAATATTTTAGTAATGTGACAACAAGAAACTTTGGTTTTGTTTTTTTATCTCTGTATTCATTAGTGTTTTTAGATGGACCTCAAGTTTGCTTTACGTTGGCTAACCACTATCATTTAAAAATTATTAAAAATTTTTATTACCTTGCCTCACTGTGTAATATCTTTTGAATATTAGCATATACCATGTTTTACATCTCTCCAAAAGTACTATCATAACGAGCTCATGAGTTTAAAAACATGTCGCAGACAATTCTGAACCAAGCATAGAATCATTTTGTTTCAGGATAGAACAAAATGAATTATTATTTTATCTTAATTACTTTCCTTGTGGATGATAAAAAATTAACTGCACTTAAAAATTAGAGTAATATTTCATGTATTATGGTTATTTAGATATAGTTTTCTATGTAATTGAAATCTAACCCTTCATGTACCATATATATTTTTAATTTTTTAATTTATACTGCATTGCCTAGTCTTCTGACTTCAAATCAAATTATAATATAACTAACATTTATATTGTCCTTAAACATGTGCTTTCCAAGTACATCAACTCTTAAGCCAGATATCATTCATAATATAAATGAACTTTTCTGTGATAACTCAGTTATTTTTATAAGCACATACTGTGCTATAACTCCAAGAGGAGCTCGGGAACCACTGAAGTGACTAGACCAATTTGCCAGTATACTAGACAGCCCCACCCCAACAGGATTTTGCAATTGCTGTGTTTTGTTTGAAATGATTGATCTTTTCTCTCAGAGTTCCTGTCAGCTGTCACTCCTGTTAATGGGAACAACTCACACATGCAGAGGACTTCAGAGCCTGCAAAGCACTTTCCCAGACATTGTTCCATTTTGTGACTGCCTTGTAGTCCCTTTCCAATTTGCCACTAACGTGCCAGGCCTTTGAAAACAAGATGATCAAACTTAAAAAGAGATTCTACTTAAAGAGTAAACAGTCTCTGAATGAGGAGCCCAAGGAGTTTCCTTAGAAAGAAGTTTTAGTTCATGGACATCAGCATTTATTTGGGCTGCTCAGAACCTTTGCGTATCCCATGGGTTCTTGGCTGGGCTCTGAAAGGTTAAGGTTGGCAGGTAAGAAGCCTCTAGCTCAGTGAAATATATCTGTTAAGCTTTTATAAGGAAATGTCTAGTGATTTAGAGACTATACATTTGAATGCAAAAAAACCTTAAAGATTATTTATTGCTGGTAACTCATCATACAACCTATGAGGCTGAGGAGCAGATAATTTTTAGTGTTAATGGCAGAACTGATGTAAGGAAACAATTCTCCTGACCCTCAATCCAATATTCTTCTTCTTAACACCACACCATGTACTTGTTCTATATCACCTTGGTATTTTTTAAGATACAGAGTTTTTGGAAGTTGGGCACAAATAATATGATGAAGATAATATATTTTCAAGTGTGTGTACTATGACATGCAAAGCAGTATGAAATAGAATGACTGCCTTTCCCACTATTAAGCTGTAAATACTGTATCAGTATTTTCTCCATAGTTTCTAAAGTTGGAGAGGAATTTTAAAAGACATATTGATTTTTCAAAAATGTCATCTGGACTAACCACCACACACAAACTGTGTATCTTGCAAATACAGAATCCTAAAATAAAAAGAAAAGAAAAAAGAAAGGAGGGAGGGATGGATGAGGTGAGCAAAAGGAAGAAAGGGAGGAAGGAAGGAAGGAGAACTAGAAGAAAAGTTAGTCGTTTTTTGCAATATTAATATTAAGGAAACGTGGCAACTTTTGTATCTCAATAGCTTTCTCTGATCCTGATCTAAACTATAATTACTTTGTGGTTCAGTCAGCATAGATATTTCAGTTCTAGCTGTCTGGCAGCAGGGCAGGGTAGCTAAATTGGTCACTTGTACTGTAACTGATGGTGTGAGTCAAAAACTTATTATTTATTTTTTATTAACATATAATGTATTATTTATCCCAGGGGTACATGTCTGTGAATCATCAGGCTTACATATTTCATAGCACTTACCATAGCAAAAACTTATTATTTCCCCTAAATACTTCACTGTCAACCAACCAACACAATTAATATCAAATATTTTGAGTGAATGCTTTGACTTGATATTTAAATCTTAGGGGTTGAGAATAGGAAAAAAAATGGTTGCCTATTATAGCATTTAGTTCATTCCCTTGTTTGTCAAAATGAACACACTGGAATAGAAAGAAAATGGAGCAATGACCTTGATATTAAAATAATTCATTTGAATAACATAATGAATAATATTTGTCTGTCTCACTTTAGCTCTTTACTACCTAACCACTTTGCAACATGTTTATAGTTGACAACAATAAAAAAACAAAGTACATCTATTCCCTTGGTTAGGAGAAATTGACTTGAATATTTGCAGATTTATTCTCATGACACATTCATGATGATTCACAGATTTAGCCTGGGGAGAATTCTGGAGACGAATTTCTACTGTCAATTAATATGAAAACTGTGCTGATAAATCGAGTAGAACATCTAAGAAATATATTGGGAGATTTTAATTGGTAGGAGTCCTAAATAAAACCTGTCACAAGGACCTCGAGTAGCCTATGACTGAAGTAGATCAACAGCACACTGGGCTTCTACAAATGGGTTCTGAAAACAGAGTGATTATTAGGCAAGGTAATTGGAAATAAGAAAATATAACAGGTATTATATTAATTTAAAAGACCAGTATTTATTAGTATAGCAGTTCCAAAAATCCATTTTAAAAAGCAGGGATTGCAGGGATTGCAAGTGAGGCTGGAGTGCTGAAGACTGTACAAGAGAGGAGTAGCCATATTTGACTTGCTGTTCTCTAGAAATCACACCAGCTTTCTGCCAGAGGATCATAAGGAAATGTGTTCGGTTCTGCTTGCCATCCTGCTAATGTTTACCCTACTTAATCAATTGCATTGGCACTTGATAGGTCAATTACATCAAACAACCATCTCTCTGCCCCCAGATGATTTTAATCAATGTACAGAAATTAATTGGTATGTAGAAGAATAGACAAAAACAAATTTATAGAACACATTTTTAAGACAAAAAACATTTCTTTTTTTTTTAAAAAAACAAACAAAAAAAAACATTTCTTTTTTTAACAAGATGGGATTAAAAGACTTTTCTATACATGACTGGAAATCAAAGCTATGTTAAAGCTACATGAGATTTTTGGTTGGGAATTTGGAAATAATTAATAAAATGTACGTTCTCACTGGGCCCGTTTACTGAACTGACAATATTATAGTACGAACAAAAACTTGCATCATTCCCACATTCTTTCTTAGTTAAAATTTAACATTCTAGTATGATCTTTTGTCTTAACCGGTAATTCACTTATCAATCTTTAGTTTCCTCTTATCTAAAGTCATTTAGTCTCAGAGGGTATGAAAAAATATGCAATGTCCAAGTATTTTCTAACTCTTCAATATTGAAGATATGGAATCTCCATTCTACATGGCTTTGAAAATTTACTTTGCTTGGATTTTTACAATAATTTCAACATTTCTATTCAGCTGGTACATTTTAACTACTTTTATGAACTCAGAAGTCATTTTGTGACATTACACTATCACAATTTATTGTCATTCATTTGAGTAAAGAAAGGTGAGATACGTTGTGCCCTTCCTATTGTTGAACATATACATCATCTTGAATATATATTAATACAATTCAACACATACTCACACCCCACATACACACAGATGCAAAAGGTTGACAAATATCATGTTAGAAACAAGTTTATCAAACTTAAGACAAATTGCATCATCATTCTTCTTCTCTTGTAGCACTCTTGAGCACCTAAGTCCTAAGTTCCTTAGCACAGTATTCACACATTTAATTTTTAGAAAGTTATGCTGATGTCTTACATTTTAATTTGACCAGAAAGTACTGAATAGTGAGGCAGAATATAATAGAGAATAAGGGAAAAACCCAGAGGTTTGGTCTTCACATGTTTAAGTTTGAACCCTAGCACCATGACTTCCTAGATGTATAATCTTAAATATACTTTTTAACCTCCATGTCTCTCCACTTCACAATCTGTAAAATGGAAATAATTGTACCTTTCAACATTAAGCAGATAATGAATGTAGGACATTGATCACTCTGGCACATGGTAGGTATTCACAAGGGACAGTTCAATTGTCCCTTTCAAACAGTAAGAACCAAGAAAATTCTTTTTGGCAACATATGAGTTCAATGATCATTATCTTCCTAATGAAAAATTGGGACATAGTCTGTCAAGTATGAATGCATTTATGGTGACAGCAGAACAGAATATTTGAAACTGGAAATGTCACCGTAAAATTCTGATGGGTGTTTATCATGCTGTAAGGAATAGAGACATCTGGAGAGCATCTGAGCTCATTTATTTTTAAAGGAATTTTATTTAACAAAGTTTGGTGTCTTCACTTAAAAGGCAGGGTTAACTAAAGCACAACACACGTCTAGGCCGTAATTTTCTCTGAAGAAAGCCCCTGCATTATTAACTTTTCATGTTAATGTAAACTGTAGTGGTGACCAATTCTGATATACCCAGGTTCAAATATAAGGACAAAGAGAACTTGAAGTTAGTTATTATCTGGAATGGCTGGGGAATGCTTTTCCTCCTTTTCTACCTCCTTCTCTATTTAGTATCTAGAGAGAAATCATTTCTTATCTTGAATATATTCTGTGACCTTTTAAAAGTCCCCTTTTCCTAGTGAAAATGATTGACTGTTGTTTTAAGAAGATAAAAAGAAAACACCCTCATAGTTCTCTGGGTTTAGGTGGAAAGTACACTTTATTTGAATTCTTTCCCTTAAAGGATACTATAAAAGTTTCTCTCTTTTGTATTGATTCAATCAAAAATAGGGTAGAAGACTTTTTCCTTTAGCGACTAAGAATAGTTAGGAGACAATATAGGGTGAAAGAAGAGATAGAAAAAACTTATTTAGGGCATTCATGTTTGAAGGCTAATCTTAACTACATTCCTTCATTGCTCTTTCTGGTCTCTTCCTTATACTTCTGCCAGACATACACACACACACACACACACACACACACACACACACACACACTGACACACACAGATTTTAGAAAACTAGAATATATAACCTCACTGAGTGGGTTGAGAAGTACTGTCTTCAAAAGGACCTCTTCTATTAATAATAAATTACCTCACAACTTTCCTTAAAGACAACCTTCTCTATCTCAGTCACTGCTCTGTTAATATGGTTAAAAACCAAGAAATGTTAAAGCTTTTTAGAACAAATAAATAAACAAAATAAAAAAACAAATACAAATAACAAAACAAACAAAAACAAATAAACAAAAGCTTTTTCAAAAACCTGTTTGGGTAATAGTATTTTAAAGTATTAACTTCCCTTCTCCTTTCCCTTTATCCTTATCCTATCTTTCTCCTTTCTTTATACATACGAAATAAGAAGCAAAGCTCTTTGAAAATTCTTGGAACAAAAATAGCTTTTCTTAAATTTTTACGTTTTTGAAAACTACTAATCCATTTCATTGACATTAAGTCAAAATATAAAACATAATATAAAATATTGTTACATAATGAAGATATACCAGAAGTGTCGCACTACTATACAAACTAAAATAATTGATTATAAAATCACCCACTTGATTTGCAAAATTTAATATACTTCTCAATGTGACAAACACTTAATGTTGAGAAACTGCAATGCACTGCTGGACTTTGTTGTTATGCTGTGCAATGCTTTCACATATAGAAGAACTTTTCTGATCATATTTATTTTTTCATAGATCCCTTAAGTTTTTATGATAGAAAAAAAAATTGGATATCTTCAAAATCCACATATTTTAAAAAGGAGTTAAAGGAAAGGTACCAACATTTCTGCTAAACATTGTAAGCTTATCACAAAGGGACGTATTTAGGCTTTAAGAACAACCAGTTGTTAGAAGCTAAGAACAAGCAAGTGAGAGAGAGCAGAAATAGTTTAGTTCTCCTTTGTAAAAAGTTTATATGCATTGTTTGACTTAAAACATAATCTCTAATTCCGTGATTTTTTCAATGCCCTTAACTTTTCCTGTACCTTTAGGTAGAACAACCAACCCATTCTCTGTCAATCATTTATTGCAGCCAAAGGGAGTTCTGGCACTTTGATCTTGGTTGCTAATGTTAGACACAAACTGGTTCTGCATGCTTGCTGTGTAAAATGTATTCTACCCTGCTTGTATACTTGGAGTACAAGCTCATGTTCTTCATACAAAAATAAATCCTTATTCATGTTGTGTTTTCCTTTTTTAAAACTTTGGTGTCTTCAGGAAGGAAAAATAAAGATAAAAATAGAGAGGAAGACAAACTATAAGAGACTCTTAACTATAAGAAACAAACTGAGGGTTGCTGGAGGGGAAGTGGTAGGGGATAGGGTAATAGGGTAATGGGTATTAAGGAGGGCACTTGATGTAATGCACACTGGGTGTTACATGCAACTGGTAAATCACTAAACTCCACTCCTGAAACTAAGAACATACTATATGTTAACAAAATAGAATTTATATAAAAAAAAATTTTTTTAAGTTTAGGGTTTTCACTCTTTTACTCTCTGAGTTTGGGTTCTGTCATTTTTTTTTTTTTTTTTGAACCAGGACTCTTTCTTTCACAGATTTACCCTCTGTCTATACCCATACCCATCTTCAGATTTTTTTTTCTCCCTTTACAAAACAAATTTCATCCTGTTCACCCCCCCCCACACACACACTAAATGTCTTTCTTGACTGTAGATCACATCTGAGAGGACTCTGTTAACAAGACACTGTGATAACTGCCAGCCCCGATGTGGCTTCAAGGAAGCCAAAGAAGAAATTTCAAAGAAGAATTTCATTTCAAAGAAGAAATGAAAAGACTGTTACTTTCTGGTTGGTTCAGCTTTTTTACATGGAACATTCTAATAGGTGCAGTGGTAAAGAGATCTCATCATGACCTCATCACCTTAGATGCCAAACATGGAAGAAGTGCTATTTTGATGAAGAGGATGTAAAATGTTCAAAGCTCTCAGGCCAAAAAAAAAAAAAATCTACTAACCTGAATGAGCGAAGAGAGAGGAAGGAAAGATTTTGAAAGAAGGAGAAAAAGCATTAAAGCACCAAAAAGAAGGGAGGCATCTGGGAACAGCAATAAGAACAAGAGAAAATAAAGAGATAGGGGCATCATAAGCATAAAAAGAAAGCATTGTGGCCTGGCAAACTGCCATTAAAACATATCTTTTTAAACAGGATCAGACCTTTTTCTCTTCTTCTTTAAGTAACTTAGTTGTTTAGGGGAAGGAAGGAGGGAAGGAAGGAAGGAAGGAAGGAAGGAAGGAAGGAAATTTCATCATCAAACAAAAGATCCTTTGCTACATTCTAGAATATATCAGATTAGTGATGTCATGCTTTGTTCTTCTCATAAAATACTACTAGCAAATCATTCTGATTACAAGAAAAGTAGAAGTTAATGACTTTAGAAAGAGACATAAAACTAACTTTACATAAAGTATGCAATAAACTTTTTTCTAAAGGACTCCAAATCCTCACAAAGATATCCTCATTGGCCCTTCTTTCCAGCAGGCAATTGCTAAGAAAAAAAAAAGAGGGAGAGAGAGGAAAAAAAGAAAAGAAAAAGAGAAAATGGTTCATTCTATGGCAGGGGAAGTGGAACAGGAAACTCTTAAATGGTTTTGATATATAGGAGGATTTAACACACATCATCTTTAGTCAGACAAAACAGTTCTGGGATCAAATGCTGGCTTTATCATTTACAAGCTGTGAGCTTGAGAAATCACTCAAACACGCTAAACCTCATTTTCCTTATGTGTAAACTGGGGATAATAATAGTCTTTATTTCCTAGGGTCATTGTGAGGCCAAAATGAGTTCACTTAAATTACCATCGGGGAGAGCCTGAGACATGAGGTTTTTTATTTTTGCTATAACAAATTATCACATAGTGGCTACAAAATAAGAATTTATTATCTCATGGTTCCTGGAGGTAAGGCGTCTGACATAGTCTCATTGGGCTAAAATCAAGGTCTCCTCAGGGTTATGTTCCTTTCTGAAGGCTCTGTAGGAGAATCCATTTTCTTGTTTCCACTACCTTCTAGAAGCCATGAAGTATATTTCTCATCTTGTGCCCTTTCCTCCATTTTCAAAGCCAACAATATTACATCTTTTCTTCATGGCAGTGCAAAAGCTTCTCTGCTTTTAGCAGCTCATGTAATTAGGTTGGACCTACCTGGAAATCCAGGATAATCTCCCCATCTTAATGTTCATAACTTTAATCACATCTGCAAAGTCCCTTTGGCCATATAAAGCAACATATTCTTGGGTTCTGGGGAGTAGAATGTGGACATCTTTAAGTGGGGTCAATATTTTGCTTATCCCAGCCTGGTACTCCAGAATAATGTTCCATAAATGTTATGACTTTCTTATGGCTATCATTATCATTACAATTTTGTTGGCATTAGTGTGGTCCTACACTTAATAGACTCTTATAACCTAGGTATTATTTTGTGACCCTGACCTCCAATAAATGGCCACACTGCTCATTTTGTCAGAATGAGGAATCAAGAACAAGAGATGGGAAATGACTGATTTGCACAAGGCCATCCCAGCCAGTTGATGTTGATTTTCTACAATTCAGAGTTCCTCACTCGACACAGTGCTTCCCCCCATTACAGTGTTGAGAACAGTAATCTAAAGTGTACACCTAATATCTATACCTAATTTGAAATTATTTTGTGTAGAACCTCAAAAATATCAAACTAATTACTTAACTTGCAAAACCAAGAACACTAGAAAAAGAAAACAATTTTTCTGCTTTATATAGAAATATTCTTTAAATGTATTAGGGAGAATACTTATAATTGCTAAGCTTCACTAAAGTCAGGTTACAACTGAGATTTGGAAAAAGTGAGATTTAGAGCACAATTATTATATCTCTATGTTTCTCTTTTTCCTTTTTTTTTTTCCTTGCATTTTTCTTTCCCTTTCCTTTTTTTGGTCCTGTAGCTCTGACTATGCTTCTTCAGTAGGAAAAATTAATACCTCAAGAAGAAAACAACTTCTTTCACTTCCAATTTTTTATAGCATTATATCATTAACTTATTATTTCATTTTTCTTCTAAGAGTTGCCATGTTGATTCAAAGAGGCTACCCATCAAAATTATTTGAAATATTCTGGGTTATAGTTTGAAAATATTTATACATATACCCTGCTAGAGGGAAATAAACATAGACTGACTAATGATATTTTACAAATCTAACGTAAGTCCACAGTTCTATTTTGGTTATATAAATACTTCCTATAGATAAATCTTGGCAAAACCATGTTTCTGTTTTCTAACACAAACAAATCAAAGTATAAGGCATATCTCTCATCCCTCCAATAACCTTATGAACACCAGTTTTTAGTTTTTCCTCCCTGGCAAACTTTTTCAAATTTTTACACATCTGATGCACAGCTGTATTAAACTTACTTGAATAATGAGAAACATTGATAGAAAAGTTCTACCAACGTCTAAAGAAATCATTTGTGATCATTAATCCTTTTTGTAAATTCTGTATTCTTTTTTTTTCTTTAGGACCCAATGGGAAGAGGTTACTTCAACAAAAGAATAACTGGTATTATCTGACCAAAAGCTTATTCAGCAATAAATTTAGCTATTCAAAATATGCACAGGTGATGCAATTTCTGGTTTACATGTAATCGATAAATGGCAAAGTATATTTCCCACAACGTCCCAACCATGTTCCATTTATCTTCTCATAATATTACTATATCCCTTAATAGACTAGTGTCCTGAATATAAATGCAAACATACACGATGCCTCCAAGTATGTATTATTCTGTTACAAATTGGTTTTTCTTTGGAGAATTCTTCCTTATTGATTTTTATTCAAATTACAGATTAATATTAGGTAGAAACTGCAGATATTGGAAATTCATTTTTCATTTATGGGAGTCCATGCAGGGTCAAAGATAATAGTATTCAGAAAGGTTAGTGCCAAGAACATCCAAGATTTATTGAGTTCAATTCAGTTGATGACGAAGGAAGCCGTCCAACAGAAGGATATTTTTAACTGTACATGGAGAGAACATATAGAAACCAAAATCCTAAAGCCATATACATACATATATAGAGAGAGATACTGCTTTCTTCTCAACCATTCCTCTCAACAACCCCTCTCCCACAACACACCACACATAGTTACATCTCAAATAACAGAAAATACACAGGAAATAAAGAGCCACAGGATACAAGTGTGTACTTAAAAAAGAACAGTACCTTTACTCCTGTTTTCAAAGGTACTACAGGCTAAGGGGATTTGGTGTCACAAAGTAAACCTGAACAGGTATCTTTATTTCCCGGATTTCTTTCATTAAGCATTAAAATAATTTTATTCAACATGGTCACTTGGCATCACTCTTCTACTATTAAGGCATCAACTAAATGTTTGTGAAAGGGTAGGGACAGAAGAGGCTCAAATATTTGGTATTTAAGAAATGTGAGATAATAAAAACTTGACTACAATGCCTAAATAAGGAAGACACTTGTGACCTAGAAACTCCCCATAAAGAAAACTTTCAGAAGAGAGGCCACTTGCAGCCTGAGATATATTTTTGAGCCTCACTTCTCCAAATTCCTTAGTTACTTTGCTAGAGAAACAAAACATGTTAAAATGTACATTGTAATCAGATCTGAGTGGTCAAAACTGATAGCAGCAGCACTAACTCTACTTCTAAAGTGTTATTGGCACAATGACTGGAATGAGAAAAATGACACAGGTGAAAATCATTTGGTGGTGACCCAGCTGAGTGAGTTCAAGTGATGTATGGGAAAAAATACCCAGATAAAAATTTTTTTACAGTAATAAGTCTTTACACTATGCCAACACAGTCTTCAGAGAACACAGTTTATGTTCAGTCCAATAAAATGGATTGAATTATGCCTGAAGGCAGCATATAAATGTATATATTTACACTGACACTTGTTTTTATATATATTTTTCCCTGGGGAATGAAATGCTCTGGATGAGAAAATTTTCAAGTTAACTAAAATATAGCCATTTAATTATAAAATGATATTAACAATGCATGCTTTGACATTTTGGGTGGCAATTTTTCCAAAATGCATTCAACACTCCACTGATTTAGCCGTCCAACTTGGTAATATGCACATAATCTATCTTATTTTTGGCAATATGAGGGTCACAACTCTTGTCCTTTATTTAAGAGAATGAATCCCCTCAGAGGTACTGTGTGGTTTGAATGTGCTGGACCACCCACTAAGTGCCTTTTGAATTGCTGTGTTTTTGTAAATTCTGATTCTTTAATCTCCTTCAACACTGTCAACCATCATTTCTTTAGAATGCCTGGTTTAATGATTTCCCTTCCTGTCCTTGCCACATCTAAACTGTCTTCCACTAAAATGAACTAAATCATAAGAGGAAATCAGACAACTGAGATGTAAAACTAGCAGTCTTAATTTTTCACATAAAAACCTAAATCAGTAGACTCTTAATTTTTTTGTTTTTCATTATCTCAGTCCTGGCAGTACTGTCTCCTTTTTTCTTAAGGGATAAATGCAGAGCTAGTTCTGGCTGAATATCACTGTAAAAATCTGGCTTAATAAATATGGTATACATGGATTGGCTTTTTTCCCCTTAAACCATCAGAATATAATATGGAAAAAAAAAGTGGTACTTACTGACATTACATGGGAGCTGGTTAGAAATTAAAAGCTTAATACCACTCTCATCCCCAAGACCTACTGAATCTTTATTTTGACAATATCTCCGTATGATATTTATACACATTAGTTTTTTTAAGATTTATTTGTTTGAGAGAAAGAGAGAGCATGCATGCACACACACAGGGGGACAGGGGCAGAGGGAGAGGGAGAAAGAGTCTTAAGCAGATTCTGCACTGAGCGTGGAACCTGACGTGGGGCTCTATCTCATGACCTGTGATCATGACCTGAGCTGAAACCAAGAGTCAGACACTTAACCAACTGTGCCACCTGGGTGCCCATTTGCACAAGTTTGAGAAGCACTGATTTAAAACGTAACACTCTCCAATAAAAGGCTCTCCAGTGATTACTTTTATTACTGAGAAATCAAGATTTTCTGTTCTTGAATTTGAATTTTTCCATTTAATGCTGCTCAGTTTACCTTCACAGAATATCTTCATTATATGACATACCTTTAGCAAAAATTTTGTTATCTTTGTGAAAAAAATCTCTGCATTTAAATAAATTTGTTGTGGATAAATAGATATCAAATAGATTCAACTCCATTTAGAATCACGAATAATGCGGTTTTTTAAATCTTTACGGAACATTATCATCAGGTTCAACTTGCTCCTTTCCTTTTGCAGAGAACTGCAGTCCAGAGAGGTGATTTGGTTTACCACAATAATCAAGCATTAATATGATTTATTCTATCTTAATCACACATCCACATGTTCATTGATGGTAACTCAATTTTTTTTTTCATTTTTTTTCTACTTTGTTTTCTGCTGAAATGCATGCACTCACTCCTTTTCCACACGTCGCTGTCAGAGCTATCTAATGGGTTTATTCCTCCTTAGATTTCATTCTACATATCTTAATCAAGACTTGGAATAGGGTTCCCATTAATTTAAGTCTCACACTTAGCTCCATCTTTGCTATTGGGCCTGGCTCTAAATTAAAACTTTATTCATTTTCCCCTGCAGTGCTGGTCTCCATTTCTGCCTGGATTAACCATCACATTCAGGTTGGTGGCGCTCAGTGCAAGAAGCTCCCTGAATTTTGCTGGCTCAGTCTAGGAACTCTTCTTAAACCAGCAACCTAATTTTTTCCTGTTCTGTAACTAGCTCTCCTGAGCTAGTCTTGTTCTCTACTCTGTACATCTTTAGTCTCCTCTCTGAGGTCAGCATAAAAACACTCAACTTCACCTCCTCCTCTGAAACCATGCTTAACTTAAGAATAAGTACTAATGTTTGTACTCATAGAAAAGGCAAGATTGTAAGAGATCATGCTTTCCAGTGTAAGAAAAAAAATTAAGAGCTCTTCTGTTTCCAGTGTCCCTTTCTTGGGACTTTAGCTATAGCACTCAGATTATTTGTCCTCTTTGCATGGTTTTTCTCTTATTCCTCCTATGTACTAATAGGGGAACATAAGCAGGAACTCTTCATTTCCTTCTCACAAGACTATGACATAAAGCAGGGAAAGGGGAACAGGAGTTGACCCCACAAATTAGATTTTAGTCTGGGCCTTATGTTAGATGTACACTCCATTAGGCGGAAGTTCAGCTCAGCCAGCCAAGAGCAGAGATTGCATAGGGATTTAAGTTTAAACCCTAATTAGCAATAAAAAGTTTTAATTTACCTGGAACTTCCCTAAGGCATATCTCTCTATGTGGATCTGGGAGATGAATGTGACTGGAAGAATAAAATGGGAGGTGGCCCTCTTTCAATGGATACTCACAATTTTATGGTTAGATTTTTTTTAAATAGTTATTCCATTTCCAAAATATATTGACTCTTGAATCGTAGCTGGTTTCCCCAAATGAAAGTTTTCCTTTTTATAGGGCTTACAGATAAAACTCTCACAAAACTAAGCAAAAATCTTCTTCCTTCACTAGTAACGTATTTTGAATCTTAGCCTAGCGTAGCAACTAAATAAATATGTCTTGTACTCTGCTCAGAGAGATAGCACAAGAATAATTCACTGGTAAAAATAACCTAATTTTTAATGCAAGTGTTTATTTAAATCCATCCATTTTAAAGTTAGACCTTATGCTAACCAATTTGAAAATTAATGTTGAAAGATAAATCGAAGTTATTTCCTGAAGCAAGTTTTCCATCTGTAATTTTAGGAATGCTTTTGGATTGGTTAACTGTCAGAAGCTGACCTTCCTAAATGCCCCATGTCTAGTGAATTAATTTAACTATATATACATCCTGCCCTGTGGTAAATTATATAGTAAACAACCAGTGCAATTATAACAGATGTATATTTGCTAAGATGCATGAAATGAGAATTCGAAATGATGTAGAACACATTCTCCTCTTATTAAAAACAAATGCCCATTGTCCCTAATATGGACTTTGTCATACAATTTGCTCTCTTTCTACTCCTCTCCCCCTTAAAGAATTACTGAGTTATAGCTAAGTATAATATTTGGAAGGTAGAAAATATATAAGGGTTTAAAAGCTGGTATAATAGTCTTACTCAGAGAACAGCAATTTATGTGAAAATTCATTAAGTGCCACAACATCTCAAATAGCTGAATACAGTAAGTGACTATGCATGAAAGCATTTTTAAAAAAATCAAGCTGAGCTTTAGAAGTATCTATCACAATATTAAGATCTACATTCTATAAAGTGGACTGGTGTCTCTCCCAGTAGGACCATCACTGTAATGACACTGACCAGTAGGATGCTGTTTTATGGAGGATGGGAGGATCAGTGATTTCATTTAAAAACATTAAATTTAGAAAAGTTCAAAAGTTGCTACAAATAGATTAACTCAATGTTTTAGTTAAAAGTTACTGAAACAACTATTTAATCTAAAAAGTTTTATAGGCAATCAGTTTTCTTATTAGAAAGTTATTTTGGCAGCTGATAACCCATGGAGAGAAGCTAGTCCTTGTTTCACTCAGGTTTTTAAGAAATAGTCTTTTTGGTAAATTGATATAATTTGGTTAATCTGTATAGCACGGTCAAAGGTTAAACTCACACACCATTATTTTGATTCATATAAATTTGTGATTTTTAAAAAATGCTTATACATGCTGTCATTAACATTTATCATTACTCAGTGATAAATACTAAGTTCAAAAACATGAAATAGCCTTTTCTGGGGTAAAAAAAAAATGAGCACATATTGGCAATTTCGTAGTTTGACCTACAACCAAGGTTGGTAGTATATCATTTCGTTAGTACTATGATTATCATTTAATAACGCAGATGGTTGGTCTGCATTTATGTATTTATTGAATGAGTGAATAAATGGAGGATAGTTGGCATAATTCATCTCTGTCTTCTTATATACCTCATCTTATATTGCAACTTTCTGGGTTAAACTGTATTGATTTAGTGTGTCTTTTGCATTCTGGGAAGCATAGATGCAGGAGGATTTCTTCTGTATTTTTTGGTTACATGCAATGGTCTTACCATGTACCTCTCTCTTCTTTTTTTTCCTTCTCTCTCTCTTTCCCTCCCTTCCTATTTTCCTCCTCCCCACCCCCCCACACACAGCTAGTGTAGTCCTCCCATCTGGAGTCTCAAAAATAAACTAGGTTATCTACTAGGATTTCTTTCAGGATTATAATCACAAGATTTCTTTCAAACTTATATCCATAGACTACTCAAGGCAAAATATAAGTACATTTTGACCAGGAGCAGTCTGTGTATGATCACTGATGCCAGCAGTTTGGACACTATCTTTAGGTTTCTTTTTATGCCACATTAAAGATACAAGATGGAATTTTGTCAGAATATTGACTTTTATTCTTATCTCCATATGTAAACAAAGTTTATTTTCATAACTCAAGATCTAACTGTTAAAAACTGAACAATGAATAAAAAGTTACATTTTAATTTTTGAGCAAATATTTATGGAACACTCAGTAACACTGAGTATGTTTTCAAGATTTCTACCATTTGCCGAAGAACTCCTGCCTGGTTTTAATTTTGCTTATGGGCCCAGTGAAAAGTATTTGCTCTCCTAAGGTATAAGCACATACTGGTTCACTAGCCTCCCAATTGTTTCTCTGGCTGAGCAAAGCTTTCATTTTGGTGGCACATATCCATGACAGCTGTTTATTCCACGTGTTTCCACTGAAAGGATATTAACCTGAGCACCTGGGGATAATTATCATCATGTATAAAATGCCTTTGGATGTTAATGATTTATCTTCTTTCCTCTCCCTTGATTGACTTGACCCTGGTATTATGTACTTTGGTACTATGTACCAAACTCTTTGGGGTGTCATGGTCCTGACAATACAAAGTTATCTGCATTGTCTTTAGTTAAGAAAGCTTAAGACTGGGTTGATACTTTTCAGTTAACTGTGCAAAATTCAATAAATAGACCTTTTAAAGTATTTCCTATGAAGGTATATATTAATATTGACTAGTAACAATAATGTGATTCACTGAGCTTTGTTCATCTGGAATCATTCATATTTAACATTTTTCCCTTTAGATATGTGTCTGTCAATCATATAAGATGCATTTGAGTTAAATTTGTGAAGGAAAACATCACCAAAACCCTAATTCTAGATTTTCTTGATTTGGTTTCCCAATCATTATATAATGAAAATAACTTATTCAGTAGAACAAAATGGCAATAGTTGCTCTGTAACTTTCCCATTTACATGATTTTAATATTTTCTTAGATAGTTGGTTTTTCTGACATATAATATGAACTTGACATATGATGGCTATATTTGTCTTTTATTCCCTCAGAAATGACTTTCAACTAAGAGTGTTTTGCTGCTTTTTTTCCAACGCTGTATGTAAAATATTAGAGGGAGCTTTCATATCACTTTATTGAATTCCTAATTTTACAAATGAAAAAAGATAAAGAGACACTGAGACTTGTTTAAGAGCATGCAGCTTGTTAAAAAGGTACTTGTAACTTAATTGAGTTTGTAAAATCCCAGACAGGCTAAGCTCTGGCATCAATATATACCAAACTATAACTCTATTAAAATTGCTCATTATTGTATGTAGTTCAATTCACCTCTTTCACCACAATGTAACTTGTGGTCAATGTATTCTGTAATACACATTCCCTGCTTGACCTTCATGGTATCTTGCTTTCCTGCTACACTTTACCTTCTCTGAGTGATCCTTCTTTATCCCTTTCAGTCTGACTATTTGGGTTACATAAACTGTATCCAGTTTGGGGAATCTCTCCAATTGTACATAAAGCCCTGACCACGCTCCTATGATCCAGACCATATTTTCAATTGCTCACAAGTCCTCTCTACCTGAATGCTTCACAGACACCTTAAACTTAATATGGCCCAACCTGAACTAATGATTCTCTTAATTTCCTTACTCTATTATCCATAAGTTTCTTCTCCTCTTATATTTTCTACTTGACTACTAATTCAACAATCTATACTAGGCAATCAAATGGGGCAATTGGGTGTCACTTCAGATTTCTCTAGCACCCTGAGTTCTCTGTATTTAATCAGTCACGAAGTCATCTTAACATCTTACATGGATAATATTTGTCATCTGTCCCCTCCTCACCTTCCCCATCCTACCATGGTTCACTGAATTGTGTAACACATAGTAAGTGCTCTATAAATATTTATCGATGAATGCATAGAACAAGAATGAACACATGAATTATGACTAAGACATAGTTGCTACCCTCATTTAGCTCATTGTCTAAAAAATAGAGACAAAAAGATATTCACATGATACATGATATGTTCCAGGAAAGGTCACATATAAAAAGAACTTTATCTAAGCTGGGCTCAAGAAAGTCTACCTAAAGTATGAAAACCTAGATAGTGAATAAATTTGTTTATTCATTTACATTCTAGTAAGTTTTCTGTTCATATCTTTATATTGAATAGCAGGAGAAAATTGGATGGTGATAAGGGAAATTCTGTGATTTCCACATAGACTAATTTGGTTTTTCTACTCCTCAGGAAGCCATAACTGCTTCGGTGATCTTGGGTACACTTTTTCCTAAAGGACTTCAGATCTCTGTTTTACAAAATTAATGACTCAAGGAGAAAGACTTGGCTCCAAACTTTAGTCACAAATCATGAAATATGGGACTTCAATCAAATAGCAGATTACATTTTCTTTTTTTTAAAGATTTTATTTATTATTTATTTGAGAGACAGAGAAAGTGAGAGAGAGCATGAGAGGAGAGAAGGTTAGAGGAAAAAGCAGACTCCCCGTGGATTTGGGAGCCCAATGTGGGACTCGATTCCAGAACTCAAGGATCATGACCTGAGCCAAAAGCAGTTGCTCAACCAACTGAGCCACCCAGGTGTCCAGCAGATTACATTTTCAATAAGGTTTTTAATGAATTCAAATGAATCTTATGTTTTAATATAAAGTATGGGCTAAACAAACATACTAATAGCTATAATAGGATCACATTCAGTCTCAACCTTCTGGTGAACTATGCTCTAGTTCAGGGCTTGTCTCAGGTATGAGGTGACACTCAAAATGAGCAGAGTTTTCCAGTGGTCTTTCTAGATCTATTTGTTCTGATATGGACAAACTATGCACTAATAATAGTAATCATCATCATCATCATCATCATCATCATCAACTTTCCTTAATACATTCTCTCTAAAACAAATTCCCCTTGAGAATTTAGAAACTTTCTTTATGATATGAATTAATATTAGTAAAAAGTGATCAAGTTTCACCTAGTATTTCTTGACTCTTATTTAAAATTTGTTTTCCATTACACTTTCTTTTCAGGGTTAATTAGTCTACAATTTTAAAACCTATCAAATAATAATCTTATATATTCTTTAATTAATCAGATATGGTTCAGTAAATAGTGAAGAAGCCAATAGATTTAACTCTCATTTTGAAGTTAAACATACAATCTGTCTTTAATAAACTGATCAAACAAGTCAAATAACACCTTTATGATTTTATAAAGACTAAGAAATACCTAAAAATAGACAAAGGGAAAACATAGCTTTGTCTTATTTTTTTCTCCATCAAGAAAACCTCTAATCCCTAAATTTGTGCCACTCCATGTCTTAATTCACTTTATGAAATTCATGGGGAAATTTAATAAACCAAAGTTCTGCTCTATTGGTCTCCTTTAGTAAAAGCATCATTTAAAGTCTGTAATTTAGTCCAGACTGTTTATAGAATTAGTCTTTCTGAAAAAGACAAGAAAAACCTACTAATTCAGAATTATATACTTTTTATCACCTTTTCACTTACTATTAAGTTCTCTTAATGCCTAACATTACATTTTTTTCACTTGGTAACCTGTAACTTGTGCTTGAATGCCCTGTCCTTCAAAAAGGAAAGGAAAACCATCACGCCCATTAGGGAAAAATAAACTTCCAACTTTTTCCCAGTATGAGAAGTTGAACAGCATTAAGTTTACACAAGCTAAGTCTGCTCTGGTTCCTCTTGCAATCAGTGAGTAACGATGAAAAGGTGATTATGGGCTACAGTTATGGGCTCAGTTTTTAGTTTGGGAAAACAGAATATGTTTTATATAACTGCCAAGTCTAATGGCATTTGCTTTGTTAGCCCCATTAAGCAACCTGAAATCACCAATTTTCTCCTTACTTTCCAACTTAAAAATACATTTCATGTTCCACTATCATGGCTGCTGATGGTTCCTATTGTTGTAAAAAATGATAGAAAAAAAAAATTTGAAAACTTTTTATGTCCCAAGGTTGTGCTATTCTCAGCCTCTCTGGGGGTCAACAGATAGGGCAATGAGAGGAGTTATGCACTGTCACAGCCTGAACAAAATCTCATCAATCAGACAACAGGATTTCACTCTCTGGTGCCTTCCTCCACCAGAGTGGAAACAAAGGAAAGAATCCCCAAACAAGCAATTCTGTTGAATTACTGTGTAAGAACAAATGACAGTACTTGTATCTCTAGTAAGCATTTTCCAACATAAATAAATTGTTTCAGAAAATACATTTTATGTGAAATTTTATTTCATAAACACAAGAGGTTCAAAATAACTGCACGCAAAAGTTTAAAAAATCTGTTCAAGCTTTATTCTATGTATGGAGAAAAGAAAATTCCCCACCCTGACAAGACCTTTTTTTGAAGCATGTTAGTCCAGTGTGCCCCTTCAACAATCCCAGATGACTCCCATGTTCAAGCCATGCTTTGGAGGGATTTGGATCTGAGCTCCGTGATTTTCTGATAAGTCAACGGCTCAGAATTCTGCTCCCTTCTCAAACCACTTCTTAGGAACTATTTCAAAGATTTCACAGTACACACACACACACACACACGCACACACGCATTCTCTCTCCGTCTTTCTCTATCTCTCTCTATCTCTCCAGGAACCAGAACTTTAAAAAATACAACTAGACCAGAAATTTGAGGGCAGTGAATGAATAAACTTTCAAAATATTTTTACTTCAAAATTTTTTTTTCCAGATGTCTTTGTTAACATATTATGACAAATTGTGTATATTCCTATTGTTAGGACGAATAGTTTGGGATGTAAAGATACTATGAGTAAAAACTGACCTTTTATTTCAGATTATACATGATATGGAGCAGGAATAGACTAGCCACACAAACAGAATCGTCAAACCATATAATCTGCTTCAAAGCTTTGCAGATACAGACCTTAGGTGTGATTGGATTTTAGGGAGTCAATACTCACCATCTAATTTCATAAGGAATGGCTATTTAATCCAAATACAAAGAGACAAATCATTTCAAAATAGGTTTATGGAAAAAACATTCACATGTTAAGAGTAAACAGTGGCTATTTTAATATCAGATAATATAAGTCCAAACAAAAAAATATAAAAGAGGTATTTCATGATGATAAAAGAATAAGGCATAGGAATTATAAATGTATATGCTCCTAATAACAGACCTTGGAAGTACACAAAGCAAAAAGTGATACAATTAAAGGGCAAAATAAACAATTCTACAATCATAGTTGGAGATATTTAATATCCTCTCTGCAACTGATGGAATAACTACACTTCCCCCCCCAAAAAATAAAGATATAATCTATATTGTTTACTATAGATAGTAAACAATACTATCAACTACCTTTATCTAACTGATATTTGTATAATACTACACCTAGCAAATATAAAGGGTACAACCTTCAAATACACACATCACTAACATCAAAATAGACATATTTGTATCATAAAACAAGTCTCAAATGCTAAAGTATTAAATAATAAAAAATGTGTTCTCTGACCACTATGGAATTAAATTAGAATTAATAAACAATAAAATATATAGAAAAAAAATATTTGTTACTTAAAGTGCTAAGTTTTAGTTATTTATGAAACAGATTTACGAAGAAAGTAACCTTCCCAAACAATACATATGACAATGTTACTCTAGTATGCTTGAGTACTCATAGAACTTAAGAGCTGAAAAGAGCTCAGAGGTAAACAAAAGGCTAGGATCTCCTAAGGATCTTCAGGATATTTAAATATGTGGGGTCAATGAACTAGTTAGTAAATTTTCTTTCAGAACTTATGTTTTTGCTTTAAGACCTTAAAAGAAAGGGATATAAACAAACAAACAAAAAATGAAATGGCTTACCTATTTTTGCTGTACTTTCAAAAAATTTTAATTTTGCAAAATTCATTAGTCTTTAGTATTCATTATTTTTCACTGATGGTACCTATTTGTAAATCTACTTGTTGATATCCAATCAATCTTAAAAAGAAAACTCTGGGGGCATCTGGGTGGCTCAGTCGTTAAGCAGCTGCCTTTGCCTCAGGTTATGATCTCAGGGTCCTGGGATTGAGCCCTGCATTGGGCTCCCTGCTCAGTGGGGAGCCTGCTTCTCCCTCTCACTCTGCCTGCTGCTCTGCCTACTTGTGCTCACTCGCTCTCTCTCTCTCCATGTCAAATAAATAAATAAAATCTTTAAAAAAAACTTCTGTTAAATATGTATGTTATGTTGTACAATAAAAGAAGAAAGTCTTTATAAATATTAATTCACGGGACACCTGGGTGGCTCAGTTGGTTGAGCAGCTGCCTTCGGCTCAGGTCATGATCCCAGCGTCCTGGGATCGAGTCCCGCATCGGGCTCCTTGCTCGGCAGGGAGCCTGCTCCTCTCTCTCTGCCTCTGCCTGCCTCTCTGCCTGCTTGTGTTCTCTCTCTGTTAAATGAATAAATAAAATCTTTTTTTTTTAAAAAAAAAATTAATTCACAATTTAAAATATAGTAACTGAACAATTTGCAACCTAATCAACAAAAACGGTTTTAAAAAAATTTGATAGTTAAAGCTCTAAACATTTATTTTTACTAGGCATAAAATCAAACATATTTGTAATTAGTTTTTGAAATGTTTATCTTTTTAAAATCTAAACAGAAGAATTTTATGTATTAGGTATTTATTAATTTGATAGTTATTTTTAAAAATAATCTCTATGTTACAGATGAGGCATTATGTCTCAAGTTAAGGTTATAATCATATTCTCTGCTCTAATAAATTTTATATTCTAATGGAGAAGTAAGAACATAAATACAAATATAAAAATAGCTAACTACTTAATTACAACAGTGCTATGAAAGTATAGTAAATGGTGATGTCAGAACATGGAGTAGATATCCTCCAGTGACAAAAAATGGAACTGCACTTTGAAGAATGAATAAAAATTAGCTAATCAATGGAGAGAGTTTTGAGTAGAGACAAGAATATGTAAGGCTGTGAATCAAAAAAGGGAAGATGTGTTTGAGAGACCCAAGAAAAAACCTATCAGTGGGGCACAAGAGAAAGGGAATATGGTCTGGAAGTTTAACAGGCAGGTAGCTGAGTCTGGTAGACCAAATAAAGGGTTTTTTTTCCCCAGGTGCAATGGAGAGCCATTTGGGGCATTTAGACAGAGGAGTTAAAAATGAAGGGAATAGTAGATATTCTGGTTCAGAGAATGGAAGAGGACAGAACAATGACTCCCAGGCTTCTAGCTTAAGCAACTGAGTGGAATGTGATGGCACTTGCTAAAAAAAAGGGGGGGGGGGAGATATTTGTGGAAGAATTACAAAGTACTTATTGGGACAAATTGAATTTTGGTGGAGTGCTATGAGACATTCAGAGGAAGATTTTTAAGTATATAGCTCAATACAGAAATGGATATCAGAGAAATGTTTTGGTTTCGAGGTGCAAAGTTGAGGATCATTAGCACACAGATGACAATGGGAGCCATGGTTGCAAATAAGGACATGAGAGAAACAAAAGAACTGGTATAGATATATGCCACCTGAGGCTCAAGGAACTCCAGCACTTGAAGGTTAGAAAAATGAGACAGTGAGCCAGCAAAGGAAATCCAAGGGTAGGAAAGAAGCAAGTGTTATACAGTGTGGAGGGCAAGAAGACAGAATCTGGAGGAAGGAATTGTCAGTAGCTTGTAAGTCGCCAAAGAAGTCATGTAAAATGAAAACTCAAAAGGCTCACTGTATTAGGAATATAGGACTCTGGTGATCTTAGGAGAAATCTTTTTTTGAGGGTTGGGGGGGTGCTAAAGGAGAACTGAAGCTTGAAGAAAAAGTAGAAAGGCATGATTAGAAATGAAGAAATGGAAACTGATTACAGATAAACATTTACAAGACGTTTGGCTATAAAAAAGGAAAAGGAGAAAGAAAGGGGCAATTTAAAGACTGGAGGAAAGTAGGGTTATGGAAATACATTTCCTAAGATGGAGAATTCTGAGCATGGTGATGATGGCAAAGATGCAGTTCAGGGGAAGAGAATATAGACATAAGAGATTGAGAAGTTTCTAAGAAATTGGGAGAAACTAACAACAGATAGGAGTTATTTAAATTTTTAGCATCAGTCCAATAATCAGAAAAAATATTTCAGAAGTTTTCTCTGAGACTTATTCAAATAATCTGATATCTTTGCTGAGCATGAAATTTATAAAGTAGTTATATTTGATGCTGAAAAACTTTACTGCCAACCTCTGTGTGTGTGTGTGTGTATATGTGTGGGTGTGTGTGGTTAAGTCTTCTGTATTTAAAGCTTATGCTCCAGTTAATGAAAAGTTATAGATGTTTTATCTACTCATATTAAAGGCCATTTTCAAGGGAAATGCTAACTTAACCAACAAATTAGTTTCAAGCAAATACACAACTGAAACAGATGAACATAACACATACTATATTGCAATATAGTATCTTATTTCTGTAGATTTACCTGAGTGATTTTTCCTCTGAACAACCAGAGTGGTTTTTTTTAATTCATTTTAAATTTTGCTGGCATACAAGCTAACCTCACATGAAGGATATTATATAGGGTTATCTGTACCATTTTAAAAGATATTCATTGAGGAAACTATAAATTTTAAAACTTCTGCATTAATAGACTTTGCTTGGTGATTTAAATTCAAAATTCAGGTTTCAAAATATACCCCTTTGCCTACTGACAATGTAATCAAACACTCTCAAGGACACAGTAGGTTAGAAAATGCCTTGCAGGGTTTTTAGCCACAGTATGGGGCTAGGAAAGAAGCAAGTATTATACAGTGCGGAGGGCAAGAAGACAGAATCTGGAGGAAGGTAGGTGATTCTGGCTGTATCTACGAGAACATGGCAGAGCTATTCTAGCTGTATGATTAGATGACTCCAGCAGCCACAGTTTCACACAGCTGCTAGATAATGAGACATTATTTGCTCTAATTGAGCTGCTATGGGGATGATCTTCAACTGGTCAGTTGAATCAATGGACTGGCTGGAACCTGTAAAGCATTTAATATGTTACACAAATAAAGAGAAGTGAGTAGCCAAAGGAGGCTTAAAACCAGTAATTTTTATAAATGTACTATAATAATAAGTGAAATGTTATAATTTAGAATTATAGCTTGTCTACTGCCAATGATCTCAATGTTCTTCACATCAAGGTAGCAGATAATCATAGTCCCAAATATGAAAAGAAAAAAATGACTTTTATGTGTTAATTTTTTTAAGATTTATTTATTTATTTTAAAGAGAGAGAGCATGAGTGGGGGGAGGGACAGAGAAAGAGAGACAGACAGACTCCCTGCTGAGCAGGGAGCTGGACTCTGGGCTCAATCCTAGGACCCTGAGATCATTACCTGAGCTGAAACCAAAAATCGGATGCTTAACCAACTGAGCCACCCAGACGCTCCAAAATGGCTTTTAAATGTAAAATGATAATAAAACTTCTTTCTTTTTTTTTAAATAAGAAAAATCTTCAGTCTGAATGTTTTCATTTGTCACTGAAAGCAGAGCTACCTAGCAAATGAGGCCAATTATGAATGAAGTTACATATGGTTGCTGTAGATCTCTTAGGTATTAACCTTATATTCTGGGGAAATTTTAACAGACTGACCACACTCTCACAGAACAGGAGAAAATACATTCTCATAAAATTTTCCGTATAATACCTCAATCTAGTCCAAGAATTGCACCACAGAACAAACGGAAGTATATATGTAAACACATGAAGCTGCATCATGAACATTGCAGAGAAGAGTTGACATGCAGAGTACACACTAACAGTTCAGTGTCTAATTACATCTTTAATTCAAAATTATGAGAGGCCAAGTAACAGAACAGCATCGAAATTCTTGTAACAAACTCTACATCATCTTTTTGATGTTGTTGGAAAAACAGCATATGTTTTGGGTAATTGCTAAAACCTCAAAGGATACCTTCCCAATTACTGAGAATGAAACCAAATGGTATAAAACCTAACCACTACCTGTGGTACTGATAGAACTACAGGTACATATCCACACTGATGGAGTTGGTAATTAAGTAGTCAATGACACTTAAAATCATGGCTTCAACCTTGAGTGCAACCCCTTTTTATTATTATTATTAACATATAATGTATTATTTGTTTCTGGGGCACAGATCTGTGATTCATCAGTCTTACACAATTAACAGCACTCACCATAGCACATACCCTCCCCAATGTCCTTCACCCAGCCACCCCATCCCTCCCACACCCCTCCACTCCAGCAACCCTGTTTGTTTCCTGAGATTAACAGTCTCTTATAGTTTGTCTCCCTCTCTGGTTTCGTGTTGTTTCATTTTTCACTTCCTTCCACTATAGGCCTTTGTCTTGTTTCTCAAATTCCTTACATCAGTGAGATCATATGATAATTATCTTTCTCCGATTGACTTATTTGGTAAAACACATTTGAAGACGGCCACCCTAACTTTTAAGGAAAAACTGTCTTGTTCCCATTATTATCAGCAGCCCATGTGGGCTAATTAATTAGTTGACCTAAATACCATTCCAGGACTACAGTAGGAGAGGATGGTGTAGGAGATGAAATATGCCATAAAACTCTGTGGATGGGAGTCTTATACACACATTTCTTTGCCCTAATTTGCTTCAATGAGATGTAAGAATATGGGAAAAGGACTTACTAGGGCTAAACTGTAGGATTTCTGAGCAGTGGTGAATGTTCATCTGAGATTCGTGGTCATGCACTTTATATGACACTAATCGTAATAGTTGTATAATTTTACATCCCTGTTCATAGAGATGAACTATGTACTATGTCAGTATCAGTTGCTGCACATTTAAAATCTTGGGTTAAAAAACCCCATTTTCTTACCACAATGACATATCTTTCTAACTGAATTTCTCTACCTTACTCAAAAAAACATGACAAGACAATAGTTCGAAGATCTATCAGCCCTCTTCTATCTGGTTCTTACTCCCTCCTTTCCCAGTCTCAATCACATGGTCTTTAATTGTAATTAGATCCCTAGAAACTATAGCTTTTATTGCCTTTTATCTTTCATTTTTACCTAGCAAACTCCAAATATCTGAATAGCTGAATTTATAGATATGGATGTAAGTACCTCTGTACAGGGATCTATGTTAATTGGTAGAGATACAAGGATACACAAGATGAATGCTATTTGTCCACATGAATTTCACATTCTTTGCTTAGTCTACATGAACCTGTTTTAGACATGTGTAAGTTATAATAACAAAGTGTTGCATATTCAAAAATGTAGATGGATATTAACATTTTAATTCCTAGATAACCTTAGTTTTAGCATAAAAGTCCAGAGATAGGGGTGCGTGGGCGGCTCAGTTTTTTAAGTCAGACTCTCAATTTTGGCTCAGGTCATAATCTCCATGTTGTAGGGGGTTCGAGCCCTGCATCAGGCTCCATGCTCAGCACAGAGCTGCTTGTCCCTTTCCCTCGCCCCATTCGCATGTGCACACACTCTAAGTAAATAAATAAGTAAATAAACAAACAAATAAATAAGAATCTTTTTTTAAAAGTGCCAAGATAAAATTCTACAGAAAGTGAGGCTGTACCACTTTTCTCCACTGCTTAGAGAAGAAAACAGATAAGTAATCTATCAATTTAATGGTATGTTGCAGTCTTTCCTAACATTCCTAAATATTAATCAAAACTATGAAAACAAAACTTCACTATGGATGTTTTCATAAGAAACTGAAAATAACCTTTAACACACAGACTACAAACCCAGGAATTTCAGAGAATAGGAAGCAGAACAAGTGCCAAAAATTTATACCTAGATATATCATATTCAACTTTCAGAAAATCAATTTTTAAAAAATCTTGAAAGATGCCAGAAGGGAAAAACACTTTACCTATACATGAGAAAAGAAAATATTCAGCTTCTAAAATATTCCACTTCTAATAATATTATTATTATTTTCATTATTACTATTATTATTGTTAAAATATGATACTTTAAATTTCAGGTGACCAATTCCAGTACCAATTTTGTAAGTTGTCTTACCATAACAGTCTTCTCCCCAGAAAACAACTAGTCTGTTAAGTGGCATTCATGTAGTTCTCCACATCACCAAATTTGTCTTGCTAAAGTCGTCTCCTTTTATTTATACCCATTTTCCATTTGCTGACCTTTTTATAGGATAATAATCAGGCTTTTTACAGCCAAGATGTTCTTAGAAAATGACATTGTTTCTTCCCATAAATTTCTTTTTCATATGATTTTTTTTTCTTTTCTAAACAGTTTGGCCAGATAAGATTTAAATTATGGCTTCCAAAAGAGAATTATTTAATTGTTGAACAATAAAGACTCTTATTTCCTATTCTATCGAATTTGATCTGTTCTCTCCTAATAAACTCTTTCAAGCAACATTCAAATTAAACAAAGATAAATCAGTAAATTGACCTACATATATAAGAATAAATGGTTCTCTTATTTTCTTTCTTTTCCTTTCCCCAGTCCCATTCTTTTGGGAGAACAGCAAATTAGCATCAAAGTAAATATAATAAATACTGATGAAGGAAGATGCAGAGTAGAAGGCTCTTGAACTCATCCAATCCCATGGATATACCATCACGACAATTAACTCTGAAAACAACCTAATGACTTGCAAAACATATCTTCCATGGCTAGATGTAGAAAGAAGGCCACATCAGAAAAGGTAGGAGGGATGGAGACACAGTCAGGTACTAGATCTCAATGCAACTAACTACAAATGGAAGAGACATCAAAGCACAGAGGAGTGAAGGGATTAGACCCCTTACCAGCACACCAAGCCTGGGACCCACAGTGGGGAGACAGTCCCTTAACATCTGGCTTTGAAAACCTGGGGAGTGGGGAAGCTAAACTCAAGGGACTTTAAAAACCACTGGAGCTCAAAACCAAGATCTTTAAAAACCAGTAGCGATTAACTCCAGGAGAGCTGGAGGGCAATAGAAAACTGAGTCCAAGCCCCTAAAGAACCAGCACACCAAATAATTCAGCCCAAGACACAGCACAGAAGCAGCAGTCTGAAAAGTCTGAAGGAGATTTATTGACTAATTTTAGGATGTGTGCCAGAGACGCAAGAGTCTGCAGAAGCTTTCTCAGGAAGCAAAGGAGTTGGTAAGCACCACTTTTCTTGTCCTCCCCTCGTCTAGAAAGCCTGACACTGTGGGAGCCAGTGTTAATACTCTCCATATATCTTGAAAGTATCCAGTGCCCTGCCTGGATAGCATTCCAAAAGCAGCTCCCATCGCACCACACCCAAAGGCAGCCCTGGCTGAAACCAAAGCCCCTAGAAAGTGACTCCTGTCCTGGGGAACAGGAAAGCTAACCCTACACACCAGTGTATCCACAGCTCCCACAGCTGAGCCTCTTCAGCTGTACAAGGAGCAAACCCTGCCCAACAGTACACTACAGCTGTCCCCAAACCTAAGTGCAGATAGACAGGCTAAGTGCTAGGCCTGCCCACCAGCAAGTCTGTGTCCATCGCAGCCTACCCTCTCAGCTGGCCACACAGGGAACAAGACCTGAACAGCAGCAAGGCACAGCCACATGCCCATGAGTACCCATGGCAATCAGGGTTCGGCCAAATCAGGAGGGTGCGTGGAGTTCACACGGGAGACATTCTTGGAGCACCTTGCCCTGGTCACCAGGGTGAGTTGCTCTACAGGGGGATCACAGGGCTTCTTCTCCATAAGACTACTTTTTTTTTTTTTTTAAGATTTTTATTTATTTATTTATTTATTTATTTATTTATTTATTTATTTATTTATTTGACGCAGAGAGAGAGAGAGAGATCACAAGTAGGCAAAGAGGCAGGCAGAGGGAGAGGGAGAAGCAGGCTCCCTGCTTAGCAGAGCACCTGATGCAGGACTTGATCCCAGGAGCCTAGATCATGACCTGAACCACAGGCAGAGGCTTAACCCACTGAGCCACCCAGGTGCCCCCACAAGACTACTATTTTTAAGACCAGAGATATTGCTGACCTCCCTAATATGTAGAAATAAACACAGAGAGTTACAAAAAATGAGGAGATAGGGGTATACATAACTTATATAAATGAAAATAATACATTTTATTAAAATATATTTCATATATTTATGATAATAAATAAATATATGAAAATAATAAAACTTCATTTATATAATAAATGAAATGAAATGAAAATAATAAATTTGATTTATATAAGTGAAAGAATAAGACAAACCCACAGAAAAAGAGCTAAATGAAACAGCGACAAGCAATATGCCAGATAAAGAGTCCGAGGTAATAATCATAAAGATACTCACAGGACTTGAAAGAAGAGTAGATGAACTTAGAACCTCAACAAAGAGATACAGAATATAAAAAAGAACCAGGCAGAGCTGAAGAATATAGTAACTGAAATGAAAAAGACACTAGAGGGAATCAATAGCAGATTAGAGGATGCAGAAGAATGGATCAGTGTTCTGGAAGACAGGGTAATGGAAAGGAACCAAGGTGAACAGCACATATTTTATATGTGCATTTATATCTATATGTATGCTGAAGGAAATCTGCAACATCATCAAGCATAACAACATTCACATTATAAGGGTCCCAGAGAGAGACAGGTGGGCAGAAAACCTATTTGAAAACATCACAGCTGAAAACTTTCTTAATCTGAGGAAGAAATAAACATGTCTGTTCAAAAATCAAAGAGAGCTTCAAACAACATGAATCCCAGGAAGTCCACACTAAGACACATAATAACTAAAATGGTAAAGATTGAAGATAAAAAGAGATTCTTAAAAGCTATAACAGAAAACCAAATAGTTACATGAAAGGGAAACATCATAAGAATATCAGTTTATTTTTTTGGCAGAAATTTTGCAGGACAGAAGAGAGTGGCAAAGCGCTGAGAAGAAAAAACCTACAACAAGAACATTTTACCTGGCAAGGTTATCATTTAGAATTGAAGCAGAGATAAAGGGCTTTCTGGACAAACAAAAGTTAAAGGAGTTTATCACCACTAAACCCTCCTTACAAGAAATGTGAATGGGACTTCTTTAAGTGGAAAGAAAAGGCCACAATTAGAAATAAGAGAATTATGAAAGGAAAATGTTTCACTGGTAACAACAAACACATAGTAAAGGCAGTAGACTATCACTCATAAAGTCAGTAAAAAATTTTTAAAAATTAACATCAATTATACCTAAAAATATTAGCCAAGGGTTATGCATATTTAAAAATGTAAAATATAACATCATATACATAAAACATGGAGCACATAAAAACTTAGTGCTTTTATAATGTGTTAAAAACTTAAGTGACCCCCACCTTAATATAGACTGCCATGTACATAGAATGTTGTATAAGAGCCCCATGGTAACTACAGACCAAAAAACCTGTAATAGATACATAGGAATGAAGAGAAAGAAATCCAAGCATAACACTAAAGAAAGCCATTAAACACAACAGAAGAGAGGAAGAAAAGAAAAAAGAGACAAAGAAGAACTACAAAAACGACCAGAAAACAACTAACAAACTGGCAAGCAGTACATACCTATGAATAATTACTTTAAGTGTAAATGGACTAAATGCTCCAATCAAAAGACATTGAGTGACTAAGTGGATAAAAGCAAGATCCATCTGTATGGTTCCTACAAAAGCCTCACTACAAACCTAAAGACACATAGACTAAAAGTGAATGGGCAGAGGGGCACTGGCTTATCTTACCTTTACCTGGCTGGTGCAGTCAGTTAAGCATCTGCCTTTGACCCTGCCTAATGATCCTAGAGTCCTGGGATTGAGCCCCGTGTCAGGCTCCTTACTAAGTGGGGAGCCAGTTTCTCCTTCTCCCTCTGCAACTCTCCCTGCTTGCACTTGTTTTCCCCCGCCCTCCCCCCCCCTCTCTCTGTCAAATAAATAAATAAAATCTTAAAAAAAAAAGTGGAAAAGTGGATGGGTAGAAAAAAATACTCATGCAAAAAGAAGTAAAAAAAAAGGAGCATTACTCATATTGAACAAAAAAGACTTTAAAACAAAAACTGTAATGAGAGACAAAAAAGGTCATTACATAATGGTAAAACAGTCAATCCAACAAAAGGATATAACATCTGTAAACATTTAACACCCAAATAGGATCACCTACCTGTTTAAAACAAAGATTAAAAGACATGAAGAGAGAAATTGACAGTAATACAATAATAGTAGGAGACTTTAACACCCCACTTACATAAATAAATAGATCATTGAGACAGAAAATCAATAAGGAAACAGTGCCCTTGAATGACACATTAGATAGATGCACTTCATGGATATATACAGAACATTCCACCCCAAAACAAGAGAATACACACTTTTCAAGTGCACATGGAACATTCTCCAGACTAGATCACATGTTAGGTCACAGAATAAGTCTCAATAAATTTAAAAGCATGTTTTCTCTCCACAACAGAATAAAACCAGAAATCACTGGCAAGAGGAAAAAAAAAAAAAAACTGCAAGAAACACATACACAGGGAAGCTAAATAATATCTTAGTAAACAACCAATGGATTAATGAAGAAAGCAAAGATAAAATCACAAAATACCTGGAGAAAAATTAAAATGAAAACACAATGGTCTAAAATTTTTCGGATGCAGTAAAAGCAGTTCTAGAAGTAGTTTATAACAATATAGATCTACCTCAACAAACAAGAAAAATCTCTAATAAACAGTCTAACCTTACACCTAAAGGAGAAAGAAAAAGAACAAAGCCCAAAGTAAATAGAAGGAAATGAATAATAAAAATCAGAGCAGAAATAAATGTGAGATGAAAATATAGAAAGGATCAATGAAACCAAGAGCTGGTTCTTTGAAAAGATAAACAAAACTGATAAACCTTTACCCCAACTATCAGGAAAAAAGAGTACTGAAATAAGTAAAATTAAAAATGAAAGAGAAGTTACAACTGATACCATAGAAATACAAAAGATTATAAAAGATTGCTATTTAAGATATTTAAAGAGTTTATTTTTTAAATACCTACACAGTTAATACCTATCATTCTCAAAGTACTCCATATTCAAACTATAAAAAAATAAAAGAGAAAGGAAAGCTTCTCAGTACATTTATGAGGCCATCATTCCTTAATGTCAAAACCATTGACACTGGGGGGAAAAAGACACTGGGGAAAAAAAGGGATAGAGAGAGAGAGAGAAGAAAAGAAAATTACAGTTCAATATCCCTGATGAATACAGATGCAAAACTCCTCAACAAGATATTAGCAACTGCACACAACAATACATTAAAAAGATCATTCACCACAATGAGTAGGATTTATTTCAAGGATACAAGGATAGTTCAATATTCACAAATCCATCAAAATCATACACTGCTCAACAAAACAAAGACAAGAAGAAGAAGTAAGAGGCATCCATATTGGTAAAGAGGTTAAGCTATCACTACTGGCAGATGACATGATACTATACATAGAAAACCCTTAAAAACCCCACCCACAACTATTAAAAGTAATAAAGAAATTCAGTAAAGTGGAAGGATACATAATGAATGCCCCAAAATAGGTAGCATTTTTATACACTAATAAGAAAACATCAGAAAGAGAAATTTAAAATTTTTTATATATGAATCATACAATGCTCATAAAAAGGGATATTCTGACTAACTTTTCTTATGAACTTAAAGTAAACCTAGGAGACAAAATATTTTTAAAATTTGGGGTGCCTGGGTGGCACACCTAGTTAAACATCTGACTTTTGGTTTTGTCTCAGGTCATGATCTCAGGGTCCTGGGATCGAACCCCAGGCTGGGCTCTGAGCGCTCAGCATGGAGTCTGCTTGAGAACCTCCTTCTCCCTCTTCCTCTGCCCCTTCCACTCATGCTCTCCTCAAATAAATAAATAAATAAAATATTTATTTTATTTTTTTAAAAGATTTTATTTATTTATTTGAAAGAGAAAAAGAGATCACAAGTAGGCAGAGAGGTAGGCAGAGAAAGAAGGGGAAGCAGGCTCCCTGCCAAGCAGAGAGCCTGATGCAGGGCTTGATCCCAGGATCCTGAGATCATGACCTGAGCTGAAGACAGAGGCTTTAACCCACTGAGCCACCCAGGTGCCCCATAAATAAAATCTTAAAAAATTTTCTTTTATTTTAGTCTTTCTTAAAAATCTTTTGAAAATGATTTAATACCTTCATTGGCTTATTAAGTATAATCTGTGGAGAATGTACATGTTTGATAAGTTACATCACGTGACTCAATCATCATTATAAATAACAATATTCATTGTATCTTTCTGGGATGGTACAGGAGTCTGAACTGATTATACATAATCTTTAAGAAATGCCACACAAGATTCTCTTCTGAATAAATCCTGTTTATAACTTGCTTTTTTCCTTCACTTTTTTCTTTCTTTCAAATCTGACTATTACAAAATTATGATAAACTAGTTAGCCTTTTTATAATAAAGGTAAACATTACATACACATGCTTTGATTATCAAAATATGAATTATTTTCATCATATTTAACCTCTAAATACTTGCTTCCTGACTTCCAGTACCATGGTTGCTTATCCTACTAATTAATTCATTTCTTGACACAAATACAGACATACTTCAGAGATAATGTGTTCAGTTCCAGACTAATGAAATAAAGTGAATATGGCAATAAAAGCAAGTAATTTAGGAGGGTGGATTCCCAATGCATATGAGTTATGTTTACATTATATTGTAGTCTACTAAGTGTGCAATAGCACTATGTCTAAAAAATGTACATGACTTAATTTAAAAATACCTTTGCTAAAAAATATTAATGATATCTGAGCTTTTGGTGAATTGTAATTATTTTGCTTGTGGAAGATCTTGCATCAGTGTTGATGGCTGCTGACTGATTAGTGTAGTGGTTGCTAAAGGCTGGGATGGCTGTGGCAATTTCTTAAAATAAGGCAACAATAAGGTTTGCTGTATTGATTGACTCTTTTTTACATGAATGGTATCTGTATAGCATGTAATATTGTTTGAGAGTATTGTACCCAGAGTAGAAATTCTTTCAAAATTGGAGTTAATCCTGTCAAACCTTACTTCTGCTTTATCAATTAAGCTTATGTAGTACTTGCTGTTGTTTCAACAACCTTCACAACATCTTCACCAAAGTAGACTTCATCTCAAAAAACCACCTTTCTTTGTTCCTCCATAAGCAGCAACTCCTCATCCACTCAGGTTTTGTCATGAACTTGCAGCAATTCAGTCCGATTTTCAGGCTCCACTTCTGATTCTAATTCTTGCTATTTTCACCCCATCGGCAGTTATTTCCTCCACTGAAGTCTTGAACCTCTCAAAGTTATCCATGAAGGTTGGAATCAACTTCTCCCAAATTCCTGTTCAGAATGTTGATAATTTGACCTCTTCCCATTAATCACAATTGTTCTTAATAGCATCTAGAATGGTGAATCCTTTGCAGAAGACTTTGAGTTGACTTTGCCCAGATTCATCAGAGGAATCACTATCTATGGAAGCTATGGCCTTATGAAACATCTTTCATGATGTTTCAAGATTGATGAGGCTTGAAAGTCAAAATTACTCCTTGATCTATATATTGCAGAATGGATGTTTGTTAGCAGGCATGAGAACAATTAATCTAACTGTAATCTCCATTAGGGCTCTTGGGTGACCAGGTGCATTGTCAATGAGCAGTCAATTTTTTTTTTAAGATTTTTATTTATCTATTAGAGAAAGAGAGACTGAGAATGAGAGGGGAGAAGGTCAGAGGGAGAAGCGGACTTCCCGCAGAGCCGGGAGTCCAACATGGGACTCGATCCCGGGACTCTGGGACCATGACCTGAGCCGAAGGCAGTCGCTCAACCAACTGAGCCACCCAGGCGCCCAATGAGTAGTCAATTTTGAAAGGAATTTTTTTTTCCCTGAAAAGGAGGTCTCAAAAGCAGGGTGAAAATACCAGTAAACCACACTGTAAACAGCACATTGATAGTTGTGCTGTTCGAACTTAGTTGTTCCATTTCTAGAGCACAGGTAGAGTAGATTTAGCATAATTCTTAAAGGCCCTGGGATTTTCAGAATGGGCACTGGCTTCAACTTCAAGTCAGTTCCTACAAGAGAATCAGCTTGTCCTTTGAAACTTTGAAGCCAGGAACGGACTTTTCTCTAGCTACTGAAGTCCCAGATGACATATTCTTCCATTAGAAGGCTTTTTGTCCTACATTGAAAATCTATTGTTTAGTATAGCTGCCTTCATTAATGATTGTAAGTAGATCTTCTAGATAACTTGCTGCAGCTTCTCAATCAGCACTTGCTGCTTCACCTGACACTTTTATGTTATGAAGTCAGCTTCTTTCCTTAAACTTCATGAACCAACCTCTGCTAGCTTTTCTTCTGCAGCTTCTTCCCTCTCTCAGCTTTCCTAGGACTGAAGAAAGTTAGGACCTTGCTCTAGATTAGGCTTTGGCTTAGGGGACTACTGTGGTTGGTTTGATCTTCTCTCCATCCACTAAAACTTTCTCCATATCAGCAATAAAGCTGTTTCTCTTTCCTTTCATTTATGTGCTCACTGAAGTAGCACTTTTCATTTTCTTCAGGAACTTTCCCTTTGTTTTCAGTTTTACTATTGAAGCAAGAGGAATAGCTTCGATCCCCTCTCTCAGTTTTCACCAAGCTTACTTCACTAAGCTTAATCATTGTTAGCTTTTGATTTAAAGTGAGAGATGTGCAACTCTTGCTTCTCACTTGAATAATTAAGGGTCAATATAGGGATATGAACTGGTCTAATTTTATATAGTTGTGTTTCAGGGACTAGGGAGGCCTCACAAGAAGGAAAGATAGCAGACAAGCCAGTGAGTGGAGCAGTCAGAATACACACAGCATTTATTGATTTAGTTTGCTATCTTACATGTGTGGGGTTTCTAAAACAATTAGAACAGTAACATCAAAGATCATTGATCACAGAGCACCATGATATAATGAAAAAGTTGGAAAAACTGAGAAATTACCAAAATGTGACACAAACACACAAAGTGAGCAATGCTATTGGAAAAATGGAGCCCATAAATTTGCTAGAGGTAGGGTTGCCATGACTCTTCAATTTGTTAAAAAGAAAAAAAAAAGTATCTGTGAAGCACGATAAAACAAGATATGCCTATATGTCACCATTTACGGCATGGAAGAACCTGGAACAAGGGCTCTTTTGAATTATAATTAAGTTCTTTCTCATCCTGGTAAAAATATAAAGAGCTTTTAGAATGAGAAAGGTTATATACCTTCTTAATCTGAAGTGTATAGAGATAGAATGGTTATCCAAAGGTGAGGACAGGAAAGCTACATAGTCATTTAGGTTTTTCTTAGAATGATTTTCAGTTTATCTATGTATTAGATGATATTATTAACCTAGTTTGTACTAAGCGATATTGAATTTTGGTACCTGGTTCCTAAGTTTCTAAGACTTTAGAGAGCAATTAGAAATGCATAATTTTCAATTTAGATAAAAATTGTAGGCATAAATTAGACTTCATTTTTTGAGTACTTACCAATTACCAACCACGGTCAAGTATTATTATATATGTATACACACAGCATACACACACATCTAAACACAAAAACATACACATGCACACATGTATATGGCATTAATAAATTCATAGTATTTATTGAGACAATAATTAATTCTATATTTATAGATATGAAAACTGAAGCTCAGTGAGTTTCAAAAGCCAGGGAGTTTATAAGTTTATGTTCCAATATGAGATAGAAATCACACTGTCAGCTGGAAGAGTAAAAAGATAATTCCTTCAGGACCAGAATTAGGTCCTAAAAATGTTGCTAAACTCGGTGAATATCAAATAAATTTGACGAATACTAAAAGGTAACATTCTAGAAGATGTAATGGCAGTTTAAAACCTGGAGTAGAGTTCTAATTCTAGAGTTCCAATGGGACCAACTTTCCTGCATATAAAAATTAAAATTGACAAATTATGAAATGAAATATTGCACATATCTTATTTGTTCATGTGGCCCTCAAGCCAGCAGGCCTGTACAACCCGGAATTTTGTCTGAATTCACCCAGTGCCATTCTCTGTTTCTTAGTTCAACTGTCAACTCCTCTCTGCTTTCTGCTTTCTTTTGGTTTCTCTCCATTATCTTCAAGTTATAAATAACAGTAAGACTCAATTTCTTATTGGCTTATTAATTGAGTATGGGGATATACAGTAGCATCTGGAGATTGAGAAGGAAAGTCTTGGAAAAGAAAGACCTGGAGGAAGGAAGGAGACAAATACTGTATATATAAACTCTGCTTAATACCTAGCAGAAACCTAACCTATATACCTAAGCTTTGGGGATTCTAAAAAGCCCAATTAAGGCTAAAACATCTGAACAGAAGTTTCAGCTACTACCCACATCAATGGATATAAAGTTTGGAATTAAGTGCCTCATAAAACAAACAAAAAAACACATTCTTCAGGAGAATATAACAGGATCCAGAGTCTCCACAATGTATTACTCACACATCCAGTACATAATTCAGAATTACTACATATATAAAGAAACAGCATAATGTGGCTCACATGTAATGAAAAGACAATCAAAGGAAATTGGCCCTTGTGAGATTCAGACTCTACAATTAGCTGGCAAGAATTTTAAAGCAGCTATTATAACCATGCTCAAAGACATAAACACTTATGCTAAAAATCAATAAACAAATAGGAAGTGACATCAAGAAATAAGAAGGAACCAAATAAAATTCTGGTTTTGAAAAATACAATATCTAAAGTAAGAGGCTGGGGTGGACATACAGCATTTGCATAGATAAACATCACTTTTACAGACATGACAGATTCACATTTTAAGTATAAACACATTACAAAGCTGAACTAAATATTATTTTTATGTGCTCTTGGTCACTGTTTATGGTCTTGTTCAGCTCTGTTAATGAGGAATTATTTTTCAGAAAGGGATAGTGATCGCAAAGTAAATGATATTAGTAATTTTTCACCTGTACTACCCATCGTAGATAGGGAACCACAGCCTTCTCTCAATGGGCATGCTTATTTGTGGGTTCATTTTCCTGCAATGCTGACAGGATGTGAAAATCAGATTTTCTATTCCTTTATGAAAAATTAATATAAAGGAATGGATGCTGGTCAAATTTATAGATACACTCTGGCCATTAAAAAGAGTTCACTATATGATATTACTTGAGAAGAGTATGAAGTAGTCAGAGCTATGCTATTAGATCTCTCAGCATTACTATATTACCAACCACAGTTGAGCAACCAAACCTCTTGTTTTTATTAATTGGCAATTAAAGTTGTTTTATTACATATTTTATAGGTATTCTGGTCAGTAACAATGGCAGAGATGAAGGGTAATAAGAGTTTGGTAAAATGTGTCTGATTATTTATTTCTTGGCTAAGCTTCAGATACATGTTCAGTCTGAATCAGACACTCCACCTCTTCTAAACCTGCACTTTGTGCTCCTACCACACCAGATACATTGATCAATAATGAAATTCACACATTCTACTGTAATTGTCATTTTATCGCCTACATGCCACACCATACTCAAGACTTCTTGAGAGTGGGTATAAATTACTATTACTTTTCCATGGGGCAATAGGCAAAAATTCCCACATTGATTCCTACTTCCAGACCTCAAAAAGATGAAAGGCTGAAAATGAGAGATGAAAAATGAGGAAAGAAGTTTTATAAGATGTCTGAGACAGTGGTAATCACGAATAAGATTTTAAAAGCCACAATGCTATTTTGCAAAATGAGATTCCATTCATAACCAAAACCAAATAAGTTTTCTTGTTTCAGAATGAGGGCTTGAAAATCATCTGAAATTGAAGTTAGTAAGAACCAATACATATTTGTAGAAACCACAGTTTCTACAAATTCACTCCTGATAAATTTACGGTATCTTTAAACCTGACTGAACATCCTAAAATATTTGCCTAATCAAAAATGTGTCACAAAATATTAGGAGCCCATTAGCTAAGAATGTCATCTTCTAGGAAAGACTATGACATGAGAATTATGCATTAATAAGTAATATTGAAAAAGGAGAGTTATATAGTAAAATTTTTCCTATGTGTTTTTCATAATCTGCACAGATGAGGCTTTTTAAAAAGGATTTACTTATTTATTTATGAGATTTTGAGAGAGAGAGAGAGAGAGAGAGAGAAAGTGCAAGCCTGGGCGGAGGGGGTAGAAGGAAAGAGAGAATCCTAAGCAGACTCCCTACTAAGCATAGCGCCCGACATGGGGCTTGATCTCACAATCCTGACATTATCCCACACAGATGAGACTTTTAAGATTAGAGTGCTTGGGTGGTTAGTCAGTTAAGCGACTGCCTTCAGCTCAGGTCATAATCCTAGGGTCCTGGGATAGAGTCCCTCATCAGGCTCACTGCTCAGCAGGGAGTCTGCTTCTCCCTCTCTCTCTGCTGCTATTTCTCTTTCTCTCTGTCAAATAAATAAATAAGTAAAATCTTAAAAGTAATTAATGTCTAACATTAGTTGTCTATCTAGAAATATTCCTAGATTGAAGATCAATTCATTAAGCTACCACTAGAAGAAAATACTACCCTTTATGTAATTCTATGTTTATGAAATAATTATTTAATTTGTAGACTCACTTTCTGAAGGAATCTATCCACAAGTGCAAATTTTGTTAGATAAACATTTCTGTTCTCAACAGTAGTGAAGGAAAAAAAAACAATATTTACCAGGCATGTGATATATTCCAGGAAGGTTCCTATGCACTTCTCATATATAGCCTATGTAAGTCTCAGAAGAGTCCTGAGTAAGTATTATACTCATTTTACAAACAGAAAAATTAAATTCAGAGAGATCAAATTCTATCTCCAAAATTACACAGATATTAAACGGTGAGGCTGAAAATTAAACCTTATTCTACATGAATTCAAAGTCCATGCTCTTTCTACTCCACTGCAAATTGATAAAATGCCATTTTGCTCCATAAATCAGTTTCTGATGAGCTTGCTCAGTGTAAATCACTTCTGCAGAGCCTACTCTACTCATTTATCCTCTGAGGGACTGATAAAATCAAATGTCTAATTCATTCAAGCTGTTGATACTAGACCCTGGATCTACTGATAGAAAAATCCAAGAGCCAGGCTTCTAGCATCTAAGGCTAGAAGTCAAATATCTGCTTGCTCACTTAACCTGGATCGGGACAGAATCAATTCAGGTTATTTGTCACTAATTAATATGTGCTGAAACAATGTTCTAAACACTCAGGGTTTATAACCTTCTCATTCTGCATGTCTCAGGGATAGCCAAGTACAATCACCTCTTGATTAAGCTGGATGGACAAGTTAACCTTTGAGCTGCATCCTGGCACATGAAAAAGAATGGTTTTGATAACTAATGGAGCTGGGAAGAGAGAATTTTTTTAATATAAAAAGAACAAATGGATATAAGAAAAGCACTTAAATACTTCTTACACAAGAAACAGAATATTTAGAACATATGCAACCTTAATAAATGAGTAACCATTAAATAAAAATGTGAAGATGGCACAATCTTAAAGAATGCTTTTGCCTGATCTCTGGCCCCTGATTCATGAAATGGCTGTGATCTGCACTTAAGAGTAGACTCACCCTGGCCTTTTCATCCACACTTTTTGGAGAACATTCAAGAAAGGCACTTTTTAGGTATAGAAAGCACTGAAAATTAGGAAAATCTGGGTCTACAAGAGCAGAAGCTCCCCCTAAAATGTTGAAGAATTAAGAAAGGATAATCACAGAGCAGGGATAACAAGGCAGCTATGATCACATTCTTTGAATTAGAAATTATGAACCAAGAAATAAATAAATGGTGGAAGAAATTTTTTTTAAATTAGATATCAGGGATTGTTCATAAAGAATATTTTCAGTAAAACATGAATGTAAAATTAATGTCTATAGAATAGATGGCAATTTAGAAACTGGCATCACTCTGACTATTAGTGAAACCATTGTAGAGCAGGGTTTTGAAGGACAACTGCCTTCTTCTTCCTGTATTCTTCCTGGGGTTTAAAGTCAGAATCTATTTACCTCTTTCATAGAATACAGTGGTCTAGATCTCTGGTCAGGTTTAATCTGGGATCCAGATAATTTTTATGAAGGATTAAAAACTACAAAAATTTCATATTTTTCAGAAGGATTTCATCAACAAATGCATTTTTTATGTTTATCTACAATAACAGTAGGAGTAGAAACCAAAATAAAAAATTTCCTAAACTTGCTGAAGGATTATTAACCATGCTGTGTTTAAATAAACACGTTGCCTCTTTTAAACTAGAATAAGAAATTCGGTATAAACCGCAGATAGCTACTCTCAGACAGTATGCTTAAAGTGGTCACAAGCTTCAAATCACAAATAACCAGTGGGTGTAAATGTCGTACTCATAGTAACTGCCATTCCCTTGATCCTTATCAATTCTTGATAGATAGATAGATAGATAGATAGACACACACACTATACTCTATCATTACATTTTTGATTATCTGTTGAACCCATCTTGCATAACCAATCCTGGCTAAATTGTGTCTTCCAATTCCCTGGAACCTACTCTTTAGCAGCTAGTAATTTTCCAGAAAAAGTAATGTAACAGTGTTGACTGACACCATTATAAATTCAGGTTTACATATTTTCTTATTATCTCCAGCTCAGGAAAGATATATTTCTATACTTGAAAAATCACACACCTTATGCCCTCTCTCTATAGTCTTCCAGCTCTTTCTCTACACAGGTTCTTTTCCTTGAGCCCATGAACAATATAAACAAGTCTCCTCTATCTTGACAAAACCTTTCTTGCCTCCTCTAATGACTAGGAGTTAGTATTTTTTTCTCAGTTATTTCATTACCAAAATTTCCTTACCATGTACCATTTTATTTCATGTATAAGAAACTCAAGAACAGACAAAACTAATCTGTGATGATAGAAATTATAACACTGTCCTTGGGAAGGCTGTAGGAGAGACTGACTGGAAAGGGACATGAGGGAATTAGCCAGAGTGATGGAGATGTTTTATATATTGATTAGGTTACTGGTTGCACTGCTGAATGCCTCATCAAAACTCATCGAATTGTACAGTTAAGATCTAAATGCAAATTATGTCTCAAAAAAATAATTCAGAAAGTATAGCATGTATTTTCTGGTATTTCCTCCCCCAAACTATTCTCTTACACTTTTAACAGTATTATTTTGTAGGTACTTTTCCAAAGACAACCAGAATCCACATATTAAAACCCTATTAGTCAACAAATGTAGTCATCTCTTCTGGGAAGGATTACGCCTAGGTAAGACTTTTTTTTCTTTTGATGATAAAATACAGTTTCCTATAAAGTAGAAAATATACTCTTATTAATCCAAGGGCATCAAAAGCAATAAAATTTATTATTTGTCTTACTGTGCCTACAGTTATGAAAATATAAAGAAAAGGCAGTCCCTCACTCAAAGACAGTTGTAATCTTGTGGATTGAGATTTGCCTGCTGTGGGTAACCAAAAGTCCCCTATACATATTAGCTAACAGAAAAAGTTCCCTACTAAAACATTCATGATTTTTTTTACTAACTAAAAGACCTATACACAGAAATTTTATGTTTGCAAACCAGGATTATGCACAGTATGAACAATTACTAAATTACTAAATGTTTCAATTACTGCTCCATTACACTGAATTTCATTGAGTCAAATAATCCTCTAAGTAGAAGGTTTCAATGAAAATTTGGGTTAAAAAATCTTTAATTTACTGCAATTTTATAATATTTATATTATAGTATTATATTATAGTTAAATAGCACTTAACTATTTTAGACATGACTGTCTGTTTCATGCACTCCCTTGCACTGATTATGGAGGTTAACAGATTGACTCTTCTGAGAGCAGTAGATATTCTAAAGGCACTAAATATGATAAAACTGCACATTTTGTTAACTTATTTTAATCATGCTTGCAGTGAAAAACCTATCTGTGCATTAGAAAAACCTTCTTTAGGAAGGATGCAAATTTTATAAATTGCCAATCATCCAGATAAAGTAATTTGTAGTCCCTGGGAAATTGCTATTCCTTCTATTGACTTTGTGACTTCAGGGAAAATATTTCAGTAACAAACAAAATCTCCCCAATTTCTAAAATAGCTTTTGAATCTCTGAATCCATGGCCTTAACATTCCACAGTTACATATTATAATACATTCACCATAAAAAAAATATAGTACACATCTGTATTATCTCTAAAAGTCAACAAAGGATTTTTTTAGAGTAATTGCGAATTTTAAACTCTTCAGGACAATTAAGCTAGCCTTGTGATCCAGGTGGTATCCATTGAATAATCCTTTTTCTCAAAACCCTTCAAACTTCCAATTCTTGTAAATTGCAAAACAAAAACCTTAACAAGAAAGTTTCATGTTTTACCAAAATGCCTTAAGAAAAGTGTATGGAGTTGTTTACTGTTGGAAAATTCTGTTTTTAAAGTTAAGTAACTTAAAAGATTTCTGTACCTTTATCGTCTTATCATATAGGCTCACTGGACACAGAAATAGACAAATGAGGAAATATATCTGTGAAGATAAAATTCCATCAGAGCAAGCAGTAAAATGTATACGAGAGAGCCAACATTAAAGAAACAACCACCCTAATGGCTGCTGCCCGAGATAATGTTGTGCTGATACAGCAGAAATCAGACTGAGGGAGATGAAATATTACTGAAATTCAAATACTGGGATGTTCCTTTTGGGTATATAGTTTTAAATCAAAATTATTAAGTGATATTGACTTGTATTCCTTTTCATGATTGAAATACGGTTTCGTGAAAAATATGCAACAAAATAAGGTTCAACTGCATTGTATTTGTTATGTAGTATATCAGCTATGAAGGAGCAGCTTTTAAAAATAATATTCAAGATACAGATTTAAGATGTTCATGCTGACACTTTATTTTTCTTGTACATATGGATCTGGTCTCTCTCAATTCTCAAGTTAAATTTAGAGAGTGCACAGCTAATATTGTGTGTGTCTTGGAAAAGTGCCTGGATAAGAAGACTATGAGAAACAGATAGAAAGGTTAGGCCAGCAGTATAATATTTTGGAACTAAATGTCACCATGCAATACAAGCTTCGTAAGTACATATTTTATATTAAACTACTTAGACTTTAACTAATGCTTTGGAATGGCTTTGAACTGTTTGATCATGTTTTAACAGTGAAACTGAGTTTGAAACAGCAACATAGACTCTTGTTAGTTTTATGTTCTGTAATTTACTTTTATATGGACAATAAATACAAATAAATTTTCCCACCAGTACTTACTCATATCCATTGATTAACAATGTAATTATTTTTTAAATCCATTATATTTTACACTGCTAAATCTGAGCCCTTTGATAAATAATATGCTTCAACTGTAAAAACAGATTATCGTATTTTTCTCCAAATTTTTATTTAAAGTCTAGTTATTTTACATACAGTGTAATAGTTTCAGACGTTATAGAATTTAATGATTCATCACATATATTTTAGAGAGTATAAAGGCATTTGCTGAAGCTAGAAAGGTAAATAACTTTTATGCTTATACATGTACAGTATTTTTTCACAAAATGAAAATGTTATATATAATCAAAGATCTTTGGGGGGAATATCAGTATTGGCCTCTCCAAAACAGTTGTTCTTTCTTTCTTTTTTATTCTATTTATCTCTCTGAAATTCTATTACTTCCTTCTCAAAAGGCATGAGAGGCAAGAAAGCAAAATATAAAAATATTTTTATACTGATTTTAATATTTGTCCTAATGATAAGTATTCATGTGATAACTCTTGAATGGGATGTATTCATTAACTGGCCAAGCTGTTATGTTGGTTTGGCTACCCACTACTAATTCCTTATAAACTGTTGAGGAACATGAGATTGTTTTATACTCATTTGTATCTAGATATATTTGATATGAGTATTTGACACTTAATACAGGATCTCATAATGAAAATATTATTTTGTAGTTATACTTCCCCAGAATTATGAAAATTCTCAATTGATTCCACTTCCTTCTTGAATAATTAAAATGTACTTAATATGACTGTTCATGTGATCAATTTGTAATAAAGTTGGATTTGATCTGTGTCCATTTAATGGGATAGTAGGTATATATCATGTATATATAGCACTGTTGTCCAGAGCCTGGAGTAATGCTTGGCATATAACTGGTATTCAGCAAATATTTACCTAATTTATAATGATCTCTATTTTATCCTAGGTCAAGATAAGAGGTGCTAGAGCATGTTAAAGAAAACTAGGATTTTAAAAAAAATAGTTCTAGTCTTTTCTTTGTTCCAACTTAGTATAAGCTATTCACTGTCCCCAAATTACCATCTCTAGGCTCTTACCACTTTCCTTGCTTCAAATGCTTTCTCCCTTTCTTATTGCCACTGATAGGCATCCATTCTTCAAGGTTTAGAAGACATCCCACATCTTCACGATTCTCTTTTAACTTTAGCCAACATTGATCTCTCCCCTTCTACACTTAAAAGTTTGTCAATTGATACCTCATTCTATTTAACATTTAATTATGTAATGGCTTATACTATACTTGAATTGCTTAACCTGTTATAAGTCTTCATTCCCTAATAAAAGTGCATTCCAGAGGTTTCAAATTTGTACTGCATTTCTCTCCTGTGTTTTATTTGACCATCATAAGATGTCAATGTTTGGATAGTTACAGATATTCATATGAGATTGTATGAACAACAAAAAAAGTAGTTTTCTAGTTTCTCTTGGAAAAAAATAAGGTCTGTATTCTTGTTTGGCAGTGATCAACCAGAGCTGAATGGTTACCACCCGTTTAATCCAGGCACACATTTCTATCAGTCCCCACCTAGCTTGCTTTACTTATGTTCTCTGCCTGGAATCTGCGGGAAATGTGAGATTTTAACCCCTGATAGCATGATAGTCCATGTTAATATACCCACCCCAACACACACACACACACAAACACACACACACACACCCTCCAAACTTACATGATGTCTCTAAAGAGACCTGAGATCTCCTATTATATATCTCTGAGGCATTTCATATCCAAGATGTTAAAATTTTTAAAATTAAATTGTCAAATTCTCCTGTTTTCTTTATATCGATAAAGTGGAATTCGATGAAAAATGATGTCAACCTACTCTTTCTTTAATTATATCTTTACTAATGGCATGTTTGACAATGAGAAACTGAAAAGCCATTTTTACTTCTACACCTCTGTAGACAATGGTTTCCCAAGTTTTGTCAAATTTATTGACAGAGACAACAGTTAGGACGGTGGAAGAGGGACTAATTTCCTTCTTCCCATTTCTATTGCCTCTGCCCTTAAAGTCTGCATTTGGTGAGGTGGTGCCTCTCTCTGTGTGAGGGTACCTGTCCTTAAAATTAACAGAGCCCCAACAGAAGACTCCATTTAGCTTTGACTTAAGGTTGTAGAAACCAGAGTCAATTTATAGTCAACAGTAAAAGAGTTGTTTTAGAGCCCAAATTCACTTTCATGGAGCTTGCAAAATGGTACTTGGAAACATTTACAATGATCTAAGAGACGATTGGTGAAATGTTTTGGCACCAGCAAGTCTGGCATGCAGCCCTCAAGACTAGCAGCATTTCAACTTATATCCTATTTGACTTTCTCTATTAGAAGCACCGTATGTGAGAGAAACAGGAAATTTGCACAGCACTTTTAAAGCAATGTGGTGAATTATAAATTAATGAGGCTTTAGTATGGGAAGGGAGTAACATCTGCAGAAGAGCGGATTTCATAAGGACAAAAGGGAAAAAGGTTTCCCTTAATAAAACATAACCTTTCTGCATTCACAATCAATTCTCAATTAGTCATACCAGAGACAGTATCCACCACAGACTGTCAAAACTGCCTCGCTTTGATTCCTTCCTCCCCCATCCCGACAATGTTCTCTGTTTCTGTCTCCTCTCACACTAGAAGCTCCTTGAATTAATATTTCCAACAATTTTCTGCAATCTCTTTCTGCCATCAAAAAATCCAATTGACTTCTGTGGAGCCTTTATTATATGGTACAGCTTTTCCTCCCAGTTTTGTGCTCCTTCTCTGCTCAAGCATAATGCTTAGTCAATCAGAGTGGGTGAGAAGCCAGAGGAGAACAGGAAGTAAGAGGAGAAATGATTTCCCTAGGAAGTTCTGCAATTCCTTCTTTGTACCTCTTTAATGAGCATACAGCAATGAAATCATCATTTTGGAAGTTCAAACAGACTACAGGGAAATATTCTGGAGTGATTTTAAAATTCCAGTCAACCGTTATGGATAGGTGTTTACTGTATGCAAAGGCTTTTACTAGGCACCATAGGGGAGAGAACTCCCTGCCTTACAGGAGTTTATTATCTAATTGGAAGAGAAGAAGACAATTTTACAAGTAACCATGACACACAATAGGGTTTGGATCATGGTAACACCATCAATTTATTGTCCATCTAAAGCAGGCAGGTGACCATTCTGCAACTTCCTCAGAAGATGTTAACTGGGGTGCCTGGGTGGCTCAGTGGGTTAAGCGGCTGCCTTTGGCTCAAGTCATGATCCCAGAATCCTGGGATCAAGTCCCACAATGGGCTTCCTGCTCAGTGAGGAGCCTGCTTCTCCCTCTCCCTCTGGCTCTGCCTGCTTGCGCTTGCTCTCTCTGTCAAATAAATAAATAAATAAATATTTTTTTTAAAGTAAGATGCTAACTGAACATTCACTATTTGTCAGATGCTGTGTAAATCCCTGGGGGTACCAAGATGAAAAGATAATACCCCTGGTCTTCACAGTCTATTAGGAAAGAAATGCAAGGAAACAGTTACAATTATGATTAAAATGAGCATTTAAGTCTAGAAAGCATGGATATAGGTATTGGTATTGATCTATTGATCTACTGATATAGATATTGGTATAAGCACCAAAGAGAAAGTTCCTATCTCTGCCCAGATATGGCAGCACTGCAAGGAAGTCCTCACAGAGTAGGAGATATATCTTGAAGGGCAAGGAAAGAAGGGCATTTTACACCAAAGTACCAGGACATGCAGAGGCTTGGAAGTAGGAAACAACATTCTTCATTCAAGAAGAGTTTGTAGTTCTGAAGGATAAGTATACTTTCAAGATCTGCCTAGGAAGATGCTAGAAGATGAAGCAGGAAAGAATATGATTCCGGAAAGCTTTTGTATGTGTTTAAGTACCTACAACAGTGCCTGGTACACAATAGGTGTTAAATTTTTCTGTGAATCAATGAGTGAATTAGGAGTTTTGTCCTAATGGTGTTAGATATTTATAGAAGGATTTGTACTTGGAAAAAAAGTCTCCAAGAGGTGAGTGTAATGGTTGGATTGGAGGGGTTGAGATAAATGGTAGAGACCAGACAGGAAATTCCTGCAGAAATCCACATAAGACAACATGAGCCTCAAATAAAGGGACAGTTGAAAAACTGGAGCAGAGCTATTTCAGAAGTGAAATAGCATAGCTTGTTGAATAACTGGATATGAAAGAGTAAGAGAAAGCTGAAACATAAATATTTCAGTTTTTTAATTTGGATAATTGGGTAGACGTGGTGAGATTCATCTAGATAGCAAATCCAAGACGAAAAGTGGGTTTAATATCCACCTTAGCTAATACACGCTTAGCAGAAAGTTCTCAGGCATCTATCTGAGGTACACATTATTTTTATTTAAATAATTTAAAAATCAGCTTAAATATCTAGTTTACCAATCCAACTTTAACTCGAAATTGAAATGTTTTGGTAGGTAGGTGTTCACGGAACAGTAAAAAGTGATAGTCAATAGCTTAATCAAAGAAAGAGACAAAAATAAAATTAAAAATTAAAAAAACAACTAGCACACTATTGTGCTTAAGGATATTTAACATTTCTCTACATGGTGGAGTAGAATCCTGGGTTGGCCCACATATGTGTGGCTTTCTTACAAAAGTCAATGGACCACTCAGTTTCACTAATGGGTAAAGCATATGGCTCCTCACTTAAAGGAGCAGCAAAGAACTATCGCACTTAAGGAAATTTCCAGAGAAAATAACCTTGAACTTGATATAGCTTAAAATATATCACACATTTCATTGAAATAACTTCTTAAGATTATATGACTTAATGATCAAACCATTCTTCCAAAACTTATCTCTGAATTAAGTGAGTCCCCCTCGTTGTAGATGTTGGGCTGATTCAACTATGAAGTTGAATGTGCTGATTCAACTATAAAGTTATGCTGTTGTTTTTTGTTTTTTTTCTGAACAGCATGTACAGTCAGAAAAGCTGTCAGAAATAGCTCTAATAAACTAGTATTTTATCTTTATAACGAGTATATCATTTTGAAGGGTTTATTTTTTTCAGCACAATACCATTCAAGATATATTTATTGATTTATAATTTTCCAGACACTGTGCTAAGCTTTAGAGTTTAAAAGATGAATAATACATAGGCACTGCCATTAAGGGGCTTTGAAAACCATGGTGGACAAAGATGGTTAAACAAATAATTATAATACTATAAGCACAATGATAGTAGTAAGTCTCAAATGACCGTATTACAGAGGAGAGGCACCTAACAATGCCATCCCAGGGATGTATGAGAAATTTGTGAAGTGTTTCAAGTCAACCAAGTGGAGACTGGCAGGACATTCCAGGCAGAATTAGAGAACATATAGGAAAACATGGAAACTTTATAAGTTTTTCTCAGTACATGATTCTGATTCTTCTATACATCTAAACCTGGACACTTGGAGCACATGTGACATATCTCCCCATTTTTGTGGGCTGCTAGTCACTTGTGCCTTCCTCTAGCAAATGGACAGCACCTCATAACACATACTTTGTACTAATATCATCCCCAGCCTCATCTTATTGGTTTTAGTTAATTCATCTGTTTCGATTTCCTCGATTTCTTAACATTTTTAAAAGTCTTTTAAAATATATTGTATAAAGAGCAGTAAGTCCTTCCTTTAGCATAAGCAGAAGATATATATAAATATATATAAAGGAGAGTAAGGGGGGTCACAATAATAGTGATATGCAGAACAAAGCCAAATAATCCCAAACTGGACTCTACTGTATTCACAGTAAGAAGAAACATAACACTTTTCTACACTTGAATGAGTTTGGGTTGACTGTATATCCACATGTAAAATACAAATAGGAGTCCAGGGAAACCCCACATAGCTGCTGGACAAGTCTTAGTCAAGCTTGAATAAACAATTACTACAAAAACTAACAAATATGCTTTTGCTGAAAATGCATAGAAAGACAGCAGAAAGGCATTCTTTGTTCCCAATATTACACTGAAACTGTTTAAAGGGGATAAATTAGTGAATAACTGACCAGTATTGATTTGCATTTGTCTTTGGCAATTTGTAACGCTTTTTTAAAGATTTTATTTATTTATTGAGAGAAAGAGAGTGAGAGAGAGAGAGAACACAAGCCAGGGGGAGAGGCAGAGGGAGAAGCAGACTCCCCGCTGACAAGGAAGCCCAACGCGGGGCTCAATCCCAGGGCCCCTGGGACCATGACCAGAGCCAAAGGCAGACGCTTCACCAACTGAGCCACCCAGGCATCCCAACTCAAAATATTTTAATCTCTTCTTGGAAAGCTAAGTGGGTCTATGTGAGGTAGTGTTGGGAGACAAAAAAAATTGGCCTAGTACATTGGGAAGACAAGGAAGATGGTATGAAATCTGCATACCAGTTTTGGTCCAACTTCTACCAAAATGCTTCTGCTTCTGCAGAGCAAAAGGGAGTGACAGTGAGGGATAATATGGAGTCTCAGTCAGTATCAACAGAAGAAAGGAAAGAGAAGGGAGATTCCAAGTATGGGGAGCAGATGAGAGAAAAACTTGTGAACCTGTGATTTAATTGGTGGGTTATCTCAACAATTACTTGGGTATGGCTACTCTATCTTGTGAACAGAGAGCAACTTCAAACTGATTATTATCTGATAAATATTCATAGAACTATTATTGGAATGATTATTGATAGCATTTGAGAAGCAATAAATAGTGCCCAGAAGGCAGTAAACAGGTAGAACACTAATTTGGGTTCAATTGGTACTATTTTTTTAATTCACCATTTGGAAAAAGACAAGAAAACAATCCATTTGATGAAAGGAAAATACTGCCCTTGAGACATACAAACAAGGCTACCATTCTCTTGATTTTCCTACTCTATTTCTCACTAATTTCAATGCATTAAAAATTTTTGACAAATGTAAATCCTGAAAGGCTGATTGGTTTGACTAACCTAATAATGAAAAAAAAGTCAGCCACTTATCAACCTTCACCTGACATTGACATAAATTCTTTACGTGGCACAGTTCCTGGGTTTTGTCATTTGAAATGGGGCGAGGAATTGCCAGTAGAATGAATAGGGTTGCGGTGCAACAGATTAATTAAGCAGCTCTCAGGAATGATATTGGAAGGTAACTGATTAATTGAACATTGAAGTCATCTAATCAAATAGAAGACACAATAAATATGTTTCTTCAGAGATAAATTATGCCCTGATTAGCATATTCATTTGTACAGTTGAATTAACTCTTTATGTGCTGCTTAAGCTTTGCACAGCTAGAAATAGCCACCTGCTACAGATTCTCTTTAGTGTCATTCTAAAAATGCCTGGTGAATATGTTTATATTCCTTCAAGATTTGAATAGTTTATTCATTAAATATGCAAATTTATGTTCACAAAAAAAGGTGAAAGATCCACCAAATATTATTATCCTACACAACCCACAGTGAGGCAAACCATGCAACAGTATTGAAGATGAATCAACAAGAATTTATTTCATGCTGAACCCAGGGTTTAATAAGAAAGAGAGAACACACAGTCATGAAAATATTAATGCCAAAGATTCACAAACCTATCCATATATGGAATAATGTCCTTTTTAGTGTGAAAACATGATAGTGGTGTTTTGCCTTTTGTCTTTTGTTGTTTTATATGAGCCTATGGAAAAGATGGCCAACTGACATTTCAGTAAAAAAAAAAAAAAAAGGGGGTGGATCTTAAATCAGGGCAACTGGGAGACAATAAATTCAGAGAGCCTGAAGTAGTTCATTTGTACTTAAATGGTCTTTTCTTTTGCTTAAACTGAAGCCCTGCCCCCAATTTTTGACACCCGGGCAGGATCCAGTTGCCACAGCTGTGCAGCTCAATGAATAGCAAGAGTCTACTCCCTGTGCCTGCGGACGCTCATCATCAAAGGGGGTCTGTCACCCTCTAGTCCACAGGCAAGCTCTCTGCCAGCCTACAGGAACAGCTTTAGTGGGGGAAGGGCAGAAAATCTCCAAGATAAGAAACATGGCCTTGTGAGCATCTGAACCCAGAAATCTTCTAGTCCTAATGCAGAGTCCTGACTGATTCCTGTGTCAAATGACTTTCTTACAGAAATTCAAACTCCCCCTAAGGAAGAGCTCTCCAGGAGAGAGGTCCTGTGAGTGCCTCTGCTGCCACAGAAGTCATGTGGAAAATTGGATGGAGCCATGGTTACTCATCTCTCTAAGTTGGAATTAGCTAACAAGGCAGTATCACGTGTCAAAGCAAGATGTTACAGAGCTGTTGGCTGAAAAGGGATTCAGAAGATTACTGGAATTGTTTCTTTAACGGAGGCTAAAAAAACTGCATGTGACATTTTTCTTTTAGCTTAAAGGAATTTAATCAGATCAGTCACTTACCAATAATAGTATACTACGTAAGATTTCCTACATTATTTCTGCTTGCAAAACTTCAACTTTAGAATTTTATAAATTTTAGAAATGTAAATATGTATATTTAACATATATATTTCTATCGCTTCTCGGCCTTTTGGCTAAGATCAAGTGTAACATATATATCTACATATTTATAAACTCATTTATCAGCGAATATGTTAAAAGAAATATATATGGATACATGTGTGTGCATGTGTGCGTGTGTGTGTGTACATATGGAAAATGCTTTAAATTGATCACAAGAAGCAGGTCTCTGAATTACAACCAAAAATGCTTTCAGGACTCACTAAAACACTAACAATTCAGCTTCAAAATGATCTTTAAATAGCTAACCCCCTCTACCACCAAAAAAAAGCATCTCCTGTACTATTAGAACTTCACAATCCCAACTGCTTTTTGTGGGTGGTGTTGATGGCTATATATCAGGGGTTGATGTTAAACACATCCAATTGCAGAAATCTAGACATCTATATAAAAAAAATAAAATAAAATCAGAATTATCAAACTTCTTGCTCATATTTTTGGCCTACTCATAGAACATTATAAAGACAAAATTAAATACATCCTTTAATTCTATTCATGTGTTTATTGGTAACAATGTTATAAAGAAAAATGAATCCTATTCCACTGCCAAATATCAGCATTATTTGATAACAAAAGCAAAACACTTGTTAAAAACATGCTGGAGTTTTTAGAATTTTATTTTTTAAATTTATAAATATAAATTGTTCTCCCTTTAAATGGACAGGTGGGAATTTACCTTTAACAATATAACTCGGTCTCTTTAAAACCTGAAATTTACTCCTTCGCTGAAATTAAAACTCTTTACATCTTTCCCTCTTAGCTAATCCTTCTAAATTTTAAAGATAAAAATTACCTGTTTGTGTATTACTTAACTAACATTTACTGTATATAACTATTTAGAAATTGTGTGGCAGACTGACTTTAATTATTTTATAACTTCAATGTTAATTTCTCAATTTTTTTAATGTTATTGTTCTTTGAGCTCATTATAAATACTATTGTTGCCTTTTAGGCTAAGATATATGAAAGTCACTTAAGTAATTTGTTTAATATATGATATGCCAATGAAACATTTGGTTGTCTCTTGAATGTACTTGGAATATATGAGCCATTAAAAATACACACACACACACATGCACGCACGCACACACATACTTAGGATAAATATATATTTATAGGTATACTTAGCAATATGTGTGTGTGCGTGCGTGTGTGTGTGTGTGTGTGTGTGTGTGTGTGTGTGTGTAACTTCTTTCCAGGAATGCTTTAAAAATTCTCAAAGGAAAGATCATTGTTTGTATTTGCTAAGATAAAACAGTAAAAGAGCCTGGTGTCATAATTTATTGTAATACAAAACTACATCAGTGATTGCTTACTTGATTGCTTATCTTTTTTTTTTTTAAGATTTTATTTATTTATTTGACAGAGAGAGATCACAAGTAGGCAGAGAGGCAGGCAGAGAGAGAGGAGGAAACAGGCTCCCTGCCGAGCAGAGAGCCCGATGCGGGGCTTGATTCCAGGACTCTGAGACGGTGACCTGAGCCAAAGGCAGAGGTTTTAACCCACTGAGCCACCCAGGTGCCCTGCTTATCTTTTTTTTTAAATAAGATAAAGGAACAGGAAGATAAAGAACATAAATACATTTTAAAGGTATATATAAACTAAAATAATATTACTAAGAATTTTGGTTCTAATTGTGAATGTAAATACCTTGTACAATGGAAGGTCCTGATTTAGACAGTTACAGCACTTTTAATTATTTTTTGATCTTTCAACCAAATTTTAAAAAGTATTTTGGGACTTTTCTGAACTGATTTTACATTGTGTTTGGTCAATATTTTTGTTTACTTACAGAAAATAAATCACAATACCATCTTAAAAATAAACATGACCACCTCGATTCTGAATGCACTATAAAAATGGCATATCTTACTCTATGATAAACAAGTCATGCTGTTCTTACAGTTAATTTTTTTAAAGGCCCTGTAGGAAACTAGCGGTAGTTTTGTTTTATTTGAAAGGTATAAAATGGGTTTAGCAGTTAGTCTATGGTATACAATTACCCTAGATTCTCTTTATCATATCAGGAATGTTATTAAACATTCAGTACGTGTTTATGTCATTGTTGACAGCAGTCCCTCAAAATTGGGTATGGATTGAATTAAAGTAGGCATTAAAGAAACATTTGATTTTTCTCTCTAATATCATGAAAGTAATAGAGTTCTGAATTTAGTTCAACGAATGAAAGCTATAACTGCCCTAATTTGAAATTATGCATATCAGCAAGTTTACATGCAGAACCATTTGAAATTTGTCTATGCCTATTTTAAATAGCAAAGACATTTCATTTTACTTTTGTCCAGCATTTAAGATCCAAGCCTACCTATATATGTTTTATTACAATTTCAAGAGAAATCATTTTAAATTAGATTTATGTGTGTGTGTGTGTGTGTGTGTGTGTGTGTGTATACACTTCCTAGTTTTAAAAGTCTATTATTTTAGGGAAAAAACCCAGCTACAGTTTTATTTTTTTCCAGCTACAGTTTTAATTAATGGATATTAAATATTATTGTATAGCTCTTAGTAGTACTCAATGTATTTTATATAGGCATGGTTTAATTCATTGGTTCTCAATACTTTCTCAGCTTTTAGAAAGCTTATTTTTGGAACATATTCCACTCAGAAACACTGCACGTGCACAGTATGATTTTCAACACAGAAGAAATGAACAAGGAGGAGGCATATCCGATCTGGAGGAAGCTGGGCAGGTAGGAAATTGAAAAACATATCTCTGAGGATCAGGGTTTAACCCCCACCATGGGGGTTGTCTTCATGGTAAAATCATTGATTAACTGGATAGTTTCAATTTTATTTTCCAAATAATACATATAATATTTTAATTGTATACTTGATATCTTAATAGTACACTCAAAATAGGAATGAGGAAAACTTGAAAGAATTCTTTTTATTAATATAATTTCTACCTCTTTTAATAATAAGTTTTTATATATTAAATGCCTCTTCCAACCTGAACACTTGGATTTTACTTATTTCAAAATGAACTTTCTTTAAAACAAAATTCTTTGAGGTGCCTGGATGGCTCACTTTGTTAAGTAGCTGCCTTCGGCTCAGGTCATTGATCCCGGGGTCCCAGGATTGTGCCTTGTGTTGGACTCGTGTGCTCTCTCTCTCTTTCCCAAGTGAATAAAATCTTTAAAAAAATTTTAAATTTAAAAAGTTTTTTCCCTCAAATATTAGATATTTTTCTCCCTTATTCTAAGGAACAAAGTAAAAAGGCATTTTTATTATTCTCTTAAAGTGAAAGAAGCAAGTTTTACAAGTTACTTAGCCAACATCCTGCAATGTTTTAATATACTCTGGAAATAATAAAGTTCATTCTACTTAAACCCATGATGTCTCTGAGAGTTAGGATGGCCTTAGGTATGCCATGACCTCACATGCCTCACACCCAAAGGACAAAAAAGGAGGATAAAGGCTCAAGATAGATTAGTTCTAGTCATATTCTAATTTCATTAATAATATAAAATCTCATCTAATCTCAAATACAGCATCAACTCACCTCTAATCTTTTACTTTTTCTAATACATTCACAAATACATACAGAGAAAAAAATATACTGTTGTGTGTTCAATACCCTTGGTTATTTTTTAAAAGCTGATGAAGAGAAAGCTTCATTTAAATAAATAATGACAATTGGGGCTTAAGTATAAAGTATTGAAACTTGAAAATAGATTTTAAATGCCATTCCAAAGGAATATCAATAACGTACATGCAATGGCAACACCCTTAGAATAAACATATTGCCACTCAGGGTGACTCCTTAGAAGGACACAGCATTTATTTAGATATTTGAGTAGAGTTGGATTTCTTAAATACCGACACTGTTAACTCATTATTTTAGTCATAACTTAATATTGAGGAGAAATTCTAAGTCTTTCTTTTATGAAACTTGTAAGGTAAAGAGAATTGGTGCCTGTTACAGGGGAAAAAAATGTTTTACAGAAGCTTAGATGATCTGTGGTAAAAACAGACATTTGAAGGTGAGCTGTGAAGGCACTGAAATACTATTTCATTTATTGATCACAGGATTTACAAGAGGCAACTTGGGAAAGATGCATGGTCAAGGTCAGCTGCACCTTTAAATATAAGTTCACACATTACTGCTGAGCTACAGCTCTGTATGTTTCCTACCAAAAATCTGTGGAGCCTTTTTCCTTTAATTGATTAAAAGCAAAGAAAAGTTACAAGGGAACTAATGAGCTATACATAATGAAAAAGGTGGCAATGTTTTCTTCTAGTCAATCTTCCTTTTCATAAAAAAAAAATGGGAGCAGAAACCTTACTCATGCATTGTCACAGATGCTGACCCCACTTTGGCTACTGTAGTGTAAGGACGAAGGGTTGGCCACTCCAATATGGCCACTTGGGCAGGTAGATTATGCCACACTGAAAACAATTAAGGCTCAAAAGACTCAGGAAGAAACTCTGACCCCTCCCCGGGGACCCTCACAATTGCTTAAAAGAATTTAGAGGAGCTACGCCATGAAGAGAACTATCACCATAGATAACTACAGTATAATAGGATATAGATGTGGTAGATGGGATGGAACCTAGCAAAGTCCCCTTGATCAAAGTCCTCTTTATGTCCTATTGTTTCTGAATGTCACAGCAAATATTTGTTTACCAAACATTTACTTATTTTTATCTTCCTATGAATTCATCCCTTCCATTTAAAGTCCCAGACTTACCCTCTTCTCTTTATTCCAGGATAACATATATACTTCATTTTGCCTGACAGTCTTTAGAAACTCTTATCTATGTGAGTTCCCTGTACGTATGAAATTAAACTTGATTTTCTCCTGTTAATCTGTCTGATGTCAATTTAATTCTCAGTCTAGCTAGAAGAACCTTGAAAAGCAGATAATTTTTTTTTCCTCTGCAACAGAAGCAACTACACTGTTGAGACCAAGGAAGGATAGTTGGATGAAAGGTAGGCAGGGACAATGGCACCCCTCCCCCCCACAACCTTAAGAGGAAACCACCCTTAAAAGGATTTTACACCAAGCACCTGGGTGGCTCAGTTGGTTGAGCAACTGCCTTCTGCTCAGGTAATGATCCTTGAGTTCCGGGATCGAATCCCACATCAAGTCCCACATCAGGATCCCAGCTCCACGGGGAGTCTGCTTCTTCCTCTAACCTTCTCTCCTCTCATGTTCTCTCTCACTTTCTCTGTCTCTCAAATAAATAAATAAAATCTTAAAAAAAAAAAAAAAGGATTTTACACCACCCTGAAGGAGCTCTCCACTCTTTCCCATGTGATAATAGAAGACAAAAACCTGAGTGGGTGACAGACACAAGGAATCAGATTAAAATAGCCAGCCAACAAGCCCATTAAAAGCCTTAGACTTAGGAATTCTAGTGGCAACTCTCTTGGGTCTCCTCCCTTTTTGGGAACTTTGTGCTATCCATCACTCAATAAACTTTACTATCACTCAATAAAGTTTGCTTGGTGCCCACCACTCTTCATCTGGTCTACCTCTTCATTCTTCAAAGTGGCAAGACCAAGAACCACAGGCACTAAGGGAAAAGAAATCCTGCAACAAGACCATTTAGATACCATAGTTAATAAATATATGTAAACATGAAAAACAGAAGCAATGCTAGTTCTGGACTAAAAAATGCCCACAGGAAAAGTCAAATATTTCAAACTTACATATCTCCTTTTATTCCTGTTTGTCACAGACTTTTGGCAAATGTTCAAATGATATCCGAACATTTTATTGAGATATTTTTATTACCCAGTGATTATGGTTGCTGTACAGAACCAAGTCAAAAATTTGGATTTTTTTATTTTACATTAGCTCTGGTATCAGGAACTTACAACAAATGTTCTTGAAAGGATTTTCTAGGAGCACCTGGGTGGCTCAGTGGGTTAAAGCCTCTGCCTTTGGCTCAGGTCATGATCTAAGGGTCCTGGGATGGAGCCCCGCATTGGGTTCTCTGCTCTGCAGGGGGCCTGCTTCTCCCTCTTTCTCTGCCTGCCTCTCTGCCGACTTGTGATCTCTCTCTCTCTCTCTCTCTCTCTGTCAAATAAATAAATAAATAAATAAATAAATAAGGATTTTCTAAATGATACATCAATACTGGATGAAAATAAAACAGATAAAGTTTCTTCTCAGTGCTTTCTCTATTTTACCTTCACCTTTCTCTTGTGTTTCTATGCCCTCATTCTGTTCCCCAAGCAAATACACCAAGACCCAAATGGCCATGACTCCCAAAGAAACTCACACCTCTCCTCTAATGGCTGAAAAAAAAATCCTGGGACAGGAGATATGAGACAGCATAAAAAGAAAAGCAATTTGTTTGGTTATCTGATAGAAGTAATTTATGTAGAAGTGTGAATGACAAAAATTTCCTGCCTAATTTGCTTTTTTTTTTTTAAGAGGATTATTAACATAAATGGATCTTGATTAGTGACAGGAGATCGTAGGCCTAGTAGCTCTTTGCTAACTTCTTCCCCAGGGCATGTTGGAGATAAGAGGTCAGTAACTTGGCAACCCTTTAAAGACTGTGCCAACTTTTTTTTTTTTTTAATTGAAAGTTACTTATTTGCTGGTCCCTGAGCTTAGTACTGAAAGCAGGGACATACAGGAGATACTCTCCAGCCCCTGATCTTGAGAAACTATAACATGAAGGTGTTTTTCTCCCAACCCATACCCCTTCTTCCCATCACAACAACCAAAAATTAAGCAAAACAAAATACAGCAGATCTGAAAATACCCTGTGCTACTCTAGAATGAACAGTAGATAATCAACAACTATTTTGATTTGTCTGGCAAATTGTTTGGCAAAGGCTTATTTATTTTTCTTTTCACAAGTACCACCTCCTAAATGGAGCTTTCCTTTCCTGTTTTCTATTCTCTTGATTTTCCTGCTCTGAGATTGACTAGGAGTTGACTTAGGTGCTATTCCTTATAAATCCACAGCTAAGCAACTACTATGTGTGTTCTCTTCTTATCTGTTCAAGAGATTTACCCTGATCACTTTAATCTTCATTGATTAGTAGAGCTACTTGCAAATACTAAGTGACCTTTACATACTGTGTGAATGATGTATATAACTGATATTTTCCCTATAGGAACAAAATTATACTGTGTATCGAAATAATCTTTAGAAAGAAAAAGCTTACTCATGTGTGACAATAACATATGCTTTTTTTTAATTAATTAATTTATTTATTTTAGAGGGAGAGCATGAGTGAAAGGGGCAAAGGGAGAGGGAGGGAGAATCTCAAACAGACTCCATGCTGAGCACGGAGCCCCACGTGGGGCTTGATCTCAAAACACTGAGATCAGGATCTGAGCTAAAACCAAGAGTTGGACACTTAACCAACTGTACCATCCAGGCACCCAATAACATATTCTTTTGAATGCAAGATAAGTCAAATGCTGCAATCTAACAAAAAAATTATGTCTTAATTTGTACTAAAGTGGAAATAAGAATAAAACAATCATTACTGAAAGAAAACTATTCAAGTTTTACTGAAACTTCAACTCAGCAAGTTGATGAGTTAGTTCTAAGGCATTAACATTTGATATTGTTTATCTGTACAAAGGCACCAAGTGGAAAAGAACATCTAAATTTTGTCATTTTTATTTATTTATTTATTTATTTTAAGATTTACAAATGAGACTAAAGACTAAAGGATAGCACTTCAGTCAACCACAACAGTACTCTCTGATAAAATTCATTTAAAAATTTCTGCTGTTCAGACGCCTGGGTGGCTCAGTTGGTTAAGCAGCTGCCTTCAGCTCTGGTCATGATCCCAGGGTCCTGGGATCAAGTCCCATATCGGACTCCTTGCTCAGAAGGGGGCCTGCTTCTCCCTCTGCCTCTGCCTGCCACTCTGCCTGCTTGTGCACACTCTCTCTCTCTCTGACAAATAAATAAAATCTTAAAAAATAATAACAATTTATAAATAAATAAAAATTTTTGCTGTTAAAATATTGCTAGAGAAGCGCATGGGTGGCTCAGCCGTTAAGCATCTGCCTTCGACTCAGGACATGATCCCGGGGTCCTGGGATCAAGCTCTGCATTGGGCTCCCTGCTCAGCAGAGAGCCTGCTTCTCCCTCTCCCATTTCCTCTGCTTGTGTTTCCTCTCTCACTGTGTCTCTCTCTGTCAAATAAATAAATAAAACCTTTAAAAAATATTGCTAGAATAATTTTATTTACAGATATAATAACCAATTATTGAGAAATTACTTCTAAATATTTTATTTTATAATCATAAATCAAGGGGAAAGACCACAATAGTTTGTTTCACTTAGTGTTCTGAACTTCTAAAGCTAAATAGGAAGTAACTACCATCTTTATGATGACCCATGCTATTAGGTTGAGGGTTTTTAATTCAACATATTGATTTATGCCTTGAACTAAGTAAGTAATGAAGTGAGAGAACAGAAATAGCATGCACCTTCAGAAATTACTGAATGTAATGTAAGGATTTGAAAACAAAACTGCAAAAATGCTGAATAAAATAATTTTGAAATTTTGATATTTGCTACAACATGGATGGAGCTAGAGTGTATTATGCTAAGCACAATTTTGTCAGTGAGAGAAAGACAAATACCACATGCTTTCACTCATGTGGAATTTAAAGAACAAAATAGATGAATATAGGGAAAAGAAAAAGAGAGAGACAAACCATAAAATAGGCTTAACTACACCGAACTGAGGGTTGCTGGAGGCTCAGTCGGTTAAATGTCTGCCTTGGGCTCAGGTGATGATCCCAGGGTCCTGGGATCAAGCCCGCATCAGGCCCTCTGTTCAGCAGGGAATCTACTTCTCTCTCTCTCACAAATAAATTAATAGTCAAATAAATACATAAATAAACAAACAAACAAATAAATAGGTGGTGGGTATCAAGGAAGGCACTTGTGATGAGCACTTGGTATTAAATGTAAGTGATGAATCACTAAATTTTACTCCTAAAACTACTATTATACTATATATTAACTAATTCAAATTTAAGTTTAAAAAATCGTCCAGCAGTGTTTGTGTCTTCCTTTTAATTTATTCAGGTAAAATTCCAAAAGAAAGAATAGCATTTATTTTTGTGCCAAAAACAGCTCTAAATGGTATATTTTTCCTTGTGTGACCTGCTACTGGTTTCAGCACTGCTGACTATAAAATTGAAGTAAGTGAAAACTTATTTGTAGAACATAAGGAATAGCATGGAGGACATTAGGAGAAGAAAGGGAAAAATGAAGGGAGCGAAATCAGAGAGGAAGAGGAACCATGAGAGACTATTGACTCTGGGAAACAAACTGAAGGTTTTAGGGGGGAGAGGGGTGGGAGGAATGGGTGAGCCCGGTGATGGGTATTAAGGAGGGCATGTATTGCATGAAGCACTGGGTGTTACATGCAAACAATGAATCATGGAACACTACATCAAAAACTAATGAGGTACTGTATGGTGACTAATATAACATAATAAAAAAAACCTGAAGTAATTTATAATTAATCATGACTTTTTGTCAATATCAGATAACCATATTCATGGTTTAAAAACAGATAAAGAATACTCCATATTTTAGAAAGAGTTACAATTAATTATATCATATAGAAACCTAAAATGGCTTCAGGAATCATCAACACAATACGCTTTCATTTTACAGTTGAAAGAAGTTAAAGGACTTGCCTAATGTTCTATCCTGACTAGTATCAGAGGCAAGAACTATAATATAACAAACCATACTTCGATTTTACTTATTCATATACTATAGTTTATTACCAGAAACTTCCTTTTAAATCAAATACACAATAGTTTAAAGTATTAATGTAAGCTTAGAATACTACTCACATGGCCAAAACTGGTTCACGATTTCTGCATACATGTATTATCACTTGGATGAATGATGAGGATTTTCATAGTGTGCTCTACAAACTAAGAGCTCATTAAAAAATGGTTTCATTATCAACCTCAAATTCCAACATAAACTTATACAAGAGTTATGAAATAAACTGCTTCATTTCTAGAGAATTAGCTATCTTTTAGGTCAATGGAACTTAATTTTTCTAATACTACTTAAGTGTCCTAACAAATTTAATCTATTCCTACATACCAGGAAGAAAAGGACTATGAATTACTTTAGTAATTGCCCAAGAGGATTAAAAGGCCAACATAGAATACATTTTCATGTATTAAGATATGAAATTTTTAGTGAAAGAAATTCAAAATCTGAGACAAAATATTCTCTGTATTATATTTTTTGAAATAAGGGCAAACCATTTTAAATTAAAATAGAATTTAAAAGAAATGGATCTTAGCAAAGCTAACTTTTAAGTGGAAGCATATTTCAATCTACTATGAACTATAAAAAACTAATATAGTTAATTAAGATGAGATCTTATATATTTGAAAGTTTTCCTAAAATTATGCTTTGTTTCTTAATACTCTCTCATTTCAATATCAATCATAAAAATATTTATAGTCATATGAAATAACCATAGTATGTGACAAATAAAAAGTGCTTTGAAGTTTCTGGATGAAAGGCTTTGTGTTAGTGCAAGACATTATTAATTCCATAAATACCAAAGAGTTTAAAAGGGAAAGTCATTTCATGGGGAGAATAATTTCAAAGTTGATATGAATAATAAGGAATTCTTAATATCAAAAGCACCTGAGTAATGTTTTAAGACCACTCCATCCAGTAATTGAGACCCTTCCATATATCCCCACTGGCAGGATAATGAAATAAATGATGTTGAGGAAGAGAAATGAGAGTATAAAGAAACTTCCATTGTTCTCATTCACCTTCTTTCTGGAGCACTTTTTCACAGTGGAATACAGTTTAACAGGTAGATTTGCTCATCATAGGCCCGTCACAAAATTTAAATAAACTGCCTACAGGCCAGTTTTCAGTGTGTCAGCTTGTCTGGGAGTGTGCATGTATTTCTCACCATGATGGAAGTAATGTTGGAGACCTAAGCCTTCTCCTCCCCACTATCTAAACAGGTAAAGGAGGAATGTGGTGGCTCAGACATAACTCTTGTTCACAGATTCTTTGCAATATGCTATTCAGGCTCTTGTAGTGAAAAACCCTGGCTGGGATACCAGAATGTTTCACTGAACTGAGGGGGAAGCTCTAATTTGAACACTGCACATCAAACATCAACTAAGCCTGTTTGTCCCTTACTGATTTTGGTGTTGAGGACCTGGCATCATCTAGGATATCTTGTGACAACCATATGGCCACATTAAAGAACTAAACTAAGAACAGTTCTTAGAAACGTACCTAATAGAATTGCCTGATTATTATAGCCATAAGCAAGAGTTTTCATTGTCTCTGGAAAGAGGAAAAAGTGATATTTAAACTGAAGTTGAATATTTGCAATCCTGTTTTCTTTCCTATGTAAATATTTCTCAAAGCTCAAATCGTTCTGAACAAAATTCTCCAGCTTCATTTGTGTGTGTGTGTGTGTGTGTGTATGTGTGTGTGTGTGTACACACATACATATGAAAATCTTTTTCATGTTGATACTAATGGGGTAGATTGGTTATCAAACTAATTAAGGTATGCTCCTGCTAAGTTTCAGAGAATGGGATTAGAACAAGAATGTATATAAATCCTCGTTTGTGCTAATCATTGGTTTTGCTTAGACTCTGAGGATGAATTTCTTCCTAGGATACATATTCCTAAGCCTATATTTGCCTACAAAGTGATGATATATGATAGATAACCTAAAAGTGAGGATATCATCCCAGCATATGACAAAAAACTTCCTTAAAGGTAGCTATTTGGATGTTAGATAATAAGTAAATGTAAACGTGTGTTATCTTGGAAGTCAGTGATATCAGAATATTAGTAAGGGGCTTATTATATGTGAAGCTCTGTGCTAGGTTTGACATTTTATATATCAACAAATTCTCATTAAAAATCATATGGGATAGATGCCACACTTTCTTTTTACAGATAAGGAAACTGAGACTCACAGAGGTTAAAAACCCCTGCTAACCCAAAAGAGAGAATCAGGATTTCAACCCAGATGTCCCTGGATCTGAAGCTTTATCTTTTTTTTTTTTTCCTACAAAGTGCTGCCTCAAACATAAGCAGCTTCCTAAGGGAAGTGTGATAGAAACTGCTTCTTTCAGGACTGTATTTAGCACATAAGTTATAAACATAAAAGTTTATGTTTAATTACAGCTTATACATTATTTTCAAATGGTTTTGAGAAAAAACAGATTTATTTCAGCTTTTTTTACTTCAATTTTTCTACAGAAAAATTAGGATTTGATATGCATGAATTCTTAAAGGCTTATTTTAAACAAACACTAAGACAACAAATTTGCAAGCTGTATATTTTGCAATTGTCAATAACTATTTGAAAAAGCATTTCTACGGAGACTTCTTTATAAGTAAGAGTTTCTCCTTTCCTAAATATTCACTAAGAATAGATTATTCATATGTCTAATTCTGGCATAAATGTATACGGAAGAGATTTATCGGCTTAGCTAATTTTTTCATTTTATAGACCTGTTCCTTATTATACTTCAAGTTTTGCTGCATGAAGTTCTCATTCATATTGGAAATACACCCCATTAAAAAGCATTCGTTCAATAAGATTTCATTATAATCCGAGATGTGTGCAGAATTGAAAAGTAAATTACCATCTTATACTTTTAAATGATTTGGTCGTCAGTTAGGAAAGAACAGATTTTGAAATCTGACAGTTAGTGATAATGCTGCACTTCTACTTACTGTCAAAATTCATAACAAAAACAGGGTGGAAACTTATTTCAGAAACAATAAACACACATCCAAGAGAGCTTAGACATTTTCCCTTGCATAGTTTTGAATGGTAGATTGATTGCTTTAACAGCCCTATTCTTTATCCCTTCCTTAATACACACATACCATGTGACTTTGTAGTTCTTCTTACTAAGACAGGCACACTCTCTTTCTCCCCACTTCTTAAATTTGGGCACACCTGATGCCTTGCTTTGGCTACTGGAATGAAAGTGGCTTGAGGCTTTCAGAGGCTTGAGAAAAGCATTTACATATTTCTGCTCACTCTTACCTTTATCCATCACCGTAAGAACATACCCAGGCTATCCTTCATGATGAGAAGCAAAAGTGAACCAGAGCTGCGTTGTCCCAATTATGCCACAAGAGGCATAACGAGGACCGGCTGATCCACCCCAACCACTTCCCTGTCCCTCCCACACCTGCCACATAAATAGATGTGTAAACCCAGGCAAAACCAGCCAAACTCCAAACTCGTCCCAGATCAGCTGAATCCCACAGACTCATGAGCTAAATAAATGTTTATTGTTGTTTGCTTCTAAGTTTTGCTGGTTATTTATAACATGCCATTACTCAGTAATATCTAAGTTATATACTATGTCTCCTTTCATTTTCTTTTTCCTTCCAAGGGCATACATAGAGATCTGTAATTAAGGATTACGTTAATCTCAATAAAGTAAATTTCTAATTCTTAATTAGGAAATAGCCCTTGAGCATATTTCTACATTTAGGTTCACAATAAATTACCATGTACTGAGCATTTACTATGTTTCTGGCACTGAGCTAGAAACTTCCAAATCTAAATAAATAGTTCAAAAGATACAGTCTGAAACTGAGCAACTGAATAAAATAGTAATGAACTATAATCTAAAGCATAAAATAAATATCCGTAAGTCCATAATTAAGCAAACAAAAAAATTAAAAAGGGAGAATAGATAAATCTCCCATGCAGAATAATTCCAAATGATTTATGTAAATATTTCACCCTCAAGGAAGTGAAGCATAAATACCCACTCCTCAATGTGGGCTGCACATAGCGCCTTCCTTCTAAAGATTACACTATAGAGAAAGGGAAAAAGAGTAATATAATGGAGAAATCTGACAAACACCCAATTAAACTGGGCGATCAAGGTTAACAGCAGCAGTAATAAATCATGTTGATAGTGTTAACCTTTGATATAATAAGACTTGCATTTTGCCTGTGTGGTTTTCCTCCCCAAAACCCTTAGCTCTGATCCCAATATTATCAAAAGAAAAACATCAGAAAAATCTCAATAAAAGAATATTTGGTTAAATACTTGACCAGTACTTCTCAAAACTGTTAAGACCATTCAAACAACAGGGGGAGAAATCTGGATAACTGTCACAGCCAAGAAGAGCTTAAAGAGACACGATGACTGAATGTAATGTGGCATTCTAATGTTCCAGAAAAATGGATAAAAATTAAGACAGCTTGCATAAAGTATGAACTTTAGCTAATAATCATGTAATTATTATCAGCTCACTAATTGTGCCACAGTGCATATTAATATAAGATGTCAATAACAGAGGAAACTGGGTGTATCGTGTATAGGAACTCTACTGTTTTCACAATTTTTCTACTGTTTTCCAGAATATTCTAAAATTAAACTTTCCTTTAAAAATACAGTGCCCAGGGGTGCCTGGGTGACTCAGTGGGTTAAAGCCTCTCCTATGATCCCAGGGTCCTGGGATTGAGCCCCACATTGGGCTTTCTGCAGGAGCCTGTTTCCCCCTCTCTCTCTGCCTACTTGTGATCTCTCTCTCTTTCCCTGTCAAATAAATAAAGTTTTTAAAAAATAATAATATAAAATAAAAAATGAAAAAATAAAAATACAGTGCCCATTAAGATATGTATCAATAAAGTATGCATTTTTTTGTAAATTATCATTCACTGCTGTTTTGGTTGGTCTTACACAACTTTTTTGTTTATATATTGTTGATCTACTTTTTTAATCTTTCATTATCTAGTTAAGTTCTATAACACTTTCAGGCATGGTTTTTTACAAAATCAGAAAATCTGTAATTTCACAAACAGTATTATAGAGAACTTAATTTTAATAGACTGCTAATGTAATTTAGATTATTAATAAACATACAGTATTTCATTCTGAAAGATAAAATAAATTCTGTAGATTAGAATAATTAATATTAATTCTAAAATGAATTTAAAAGAATAGATTGTATACTATTTTGATACAATTTTTAGGATAAAATATAAATTGCATAATCAATTAATTTTCACTATCATTTTCTAAAATTGTTAAATATCACTTTTTGTCACACTTTCTTTTGGAAAAGATTAATGGTAGGATCACAGAGATACCAGCTGTTTAAATACTCTTTTTATTTACAATGCTAGCTTAAGAAATAACAAATCTGCCTCGCAACTATAACCTTTTTCAGCTAAAAAGCTTTTGTAGAGTTCTACAGATAGAATATTATTATTTTTTTATATAGGTCATTATCCTAATAATTTAATATTATAAGACAAGTGTTTAGTGCAGTGACAAAAATAACCACTAGCTCATATGCCTTGTGGCTTCAAGAAAATTAAGGATATCCAATGGGCTTTGGTAAACAGGTCTAAAAGATGAAGGAAGCAGGTGTAGAAGACATCCAATAAAACATGCCTCTCATTTTTATCCCTTTTCTGTTTGGTTTCTTGGGAATCTCTGTTTGGCGATGAACTGTAGTATATTTGCTTCAGGCAGATGTTTTTATTCTCCTCATCTACTGACGTGGCAACCAAAGGAAGGGTGGTAGAAAGTATGATTAAAACCTAATATTAAGGATTAAAACCTAATATTAAGTTTTAAAAAGCAAAATAGACTTTTTGTGGATAGAATTAGAGTGTTGAACAATTTAAAAGGTTGGTTTACCATTTATTGGCTGAAGTTGGGCATGATATGGAAGCAAAGATTACAGATTCCAATGGTAGGTTAACGTGGAACCATATTACATTGGATTTTTTTTCTGTAAATAAGAATATCAACATAAATTCATCAAGAGTGTTTCTTTTATGTCCAGTGTGAAAGGTATATTGAGGATAATTAGAGAAATGTCAGTTACTAAGCCATGAAGATCAAAGATTCCTTCCTTCCTTTCTTCGGGGCGTATTTATGCCAGTTCCAGTCTGGAGACCAACCTCAGAGCCCTGTTGCACTGCTTTTGTTTTCTTGCATGCCCTAAAACCACATTTTCCACTTTTAATACAATTTTTTGGTTAACTATATCAGGCCCTAGTAATATTAATCTACCTTTGTTTTGCATAATAGTCTACAGACCAACAAGCAGTCTTTCATAAATAAACTTTTAAAATACTTGGTTAAAATGTTTATTAGAAGTCAGGACTATACTGTCTAGTCCTTGCACTTTGCTTACTATCTAATTTCCTCATTAACAAGATTAGCAGAAAAGCAAAATAAATAATGGTGCCTGCATATACATTCCTAATATTCAACTATAATATGTGCATTATATCCAGTACTTTAAAAATATGTATGGAGTATTCACCTAATCTCTTCCAGTGTCAGAAGACATGAATATCACAAGATTTTGGAAAGAAGAACTTTTGGGAAGATGTTTTTTTTTTTTTTTTTCAGATAAGAAAATAACATGGTTCAAGGATATAAGGGCGAGAATTTAAAGTAAGAGAAAAAACTCATGATATGAATAGTTTCTTTTTAGACTTTATTGTTTCCAGTTTCATTAAACCTTAAGGGGAACATTCTGTCAATAGAGCCTTTTAACCCTGGAAAATCTTTTGGTCAAAACCTAAGCTTCTAATTCGAGGTTTGTCTCATATTTACTCAGTCATGAGGAGTTCACAAAGGATATGAGTAGTGTGATCGCAAAAGCACATAGCAACTCCAGGTCTTTCTAGGCATTCAAATATTTAACTCAGATGTTTCAAGGTTACAAATGAAGGATTTTAAAATATCTTTCTTTTTTAAAATTCTTGTTTTGTGGGCAGTGGGGAGGGAGGATGAAATATATATTATTTCAACACAGCATTTGGTTTCCCTACTATTTGATTTTAAATGAATATTATAGGTTGTCTCTAATCTTGAAATGCTTTGTCTGGAAACTTGTATATCATTTGCAGGCATTTTCCAATGGAAACAACTTAGTGCTTATAGGGTTTCTGGAAGAGCCCACAGAAGCAAGGTAAGGGCTGATAAAGAGGTGGTAAGGAGAAGCCAAAGAAGAGTTAGCAGTCACTTGTGGTTTAAGTTATGCTGACCCAAAATGAAGTCCAGAACACATTTAAGAATCTGATAAACTATAGACGCCTACACTTCAAACCCCCAAAGATACTCCAAACTTTGCCTACATTTCTATGGAGTAAAGAACATTGTGAAGCACAGGAATAAGGATAAGGAATCTCAGTGGTTAGGTGCCCTTTGTTAGGTTAGATAAGGCACCGGACAAGGCAGGGAAACAGATGAAAAATGGTGGATATTGAAGGAGAATACAGGGTTTTCAGGTCTCCATATTCCCCTTTTTTTCCTTCACCACTTAAAGGCACTCTTCAGCCTAAGATATTAAAGCTGTGAAGACAAAGGGCAAGAAGTGGCAGCAATAGAAGTTTTAAGGTGATCTAAATTAGGGTGTCTTTCTCCTCTCACGCCGCATTTTTTCTCTGCCTCCCAGCTCTTCTTCCTCCCAGAACCTCTTTATTACAGATGGAAGAAAGTTACAATAGGGTCAAGGGCAGCTGAAGTTTCTCAGTAAAGGAGAACAGCCAACGGGAATCCTTTGGTAAAAGAGTGATAGAGATTACCTTTGCCAGCCATTCTGCTCTCCCAGTTACCCTGACTTCTCTCTGTCCACATATCCTACGCCTCTTGTATTTTCTTTCCCTCCATTTTCCCAATGTGCAAGGAGTTACTAAGAACTAGAGAAGGTCCTTTGGAAAGTATGGACAGTAATGACAATGAGAAAATGATTTGCTTTTCCCCCCCTTTCTTCTCCACTTCTTAAGGATCCCATCTAGGACAGGACAATCACATCAGGCATGGAGGAGGCAGCTGAATCTCCATATCTCTCTAGAAGGAATGACTGGTCAAATGTTAGAGAAATACCCCAATTGTAAAAATAAGTTTAAAAAAGACTTTCTAATGATTCTTTTTTGTTGTTAATACTGGCCACATTTATAATGTCCAGAGGGGGAAAAAAAGACATTCATATGCTAAATTACATTTTGTATTTGAAGTGAGTCGTGAATCTACATTGCTCAGACCTCCTTTACCATATCAAAGTCAGTTATGACCCTGTGGAAAATCCTTTTCAAAAACATGAAATAACATATACTCTTGAATCTTGCTAGCTGTTACAATCTTTCCTCCATTTTCTGTTAATCCTAAAAGTAACCAAAAAGATATAAATAATCATCATTGTCCCAGTACATATGTCCAGGGATTGGATCTAACTATAATCGAATTCTGGCAGACTTATGAATTTTATGGTATTTTGCCCAATGAGATCCAAAGTGTAATTCAGAAAAATCTTAGTTGCTTAAGCAGGTAACAAGCTAATCTGCATAGCTGGAAAGCAATTGAATGGTTTTTTTTTTTTAATGTCAAAATATTGCAGATTTTTTTTAAAAACATTTCTAAATATTTTTGATTTCTAAAATAATATTGAAACGACCTAGGTGCCAAGAATCTTCAAAAATAGAATGGGTATAAAAAAAATAGAATGGGTATAGAAATATCATTCCTTTGATTTAACACTAACTATAAAAATCATTTGCTTTAACCTTCTAATTTTGCCAATTAGAAAACTAAACCAAAGAGCATAAATGCCTTGCCCAAGGTCACTCAGCAAGTTAAAAATCACTAAATATAGATTGAAAAAAATACCCTGACTCTCATTCAAATTAAGTTTCCAGTTTATAACCTTAAAATGAGGAACATAGACAGGACAGCTCCTACAAAAATAGCAAAATAGAGCTTAGTTTTGTTATGATCTCTTCAACTGAAGGAACAGATCTCCTACTTGAAAAGGAAGAAGTCTTCCAACGATCTCATTTTTGAAAGAGAAACTCCTCAATGTCTAAGAGATGAACAATCACCAACTGCATAAATCACCAACCTTACAATAGGTAAGACTATTGTGATGTTTGGAAAGAATATTTTGCCATTCCAATTATCATGTGTTGGAAACTACAACTCTACAAATCCCATGCTCATTTACAGTAAAAGTATCAAAACTATGCCAGTATAAATGCCTAGTCACTGTAGTATTAATCTTTTTATCATGTACATATTAGTGGCTATTTAATCTATGCATACTTATTATAAGGTACTGCATGCTACATTTAAAACATAAGCGTACAGCTAATCAGAAGCTAATTAAAAACTTTACACTATAATTTTCTGTACTTACTTTCATGTGTAGGTTTACAGGAGTAATTATATGATTTTTACAGTGTAATCTATTTAATATTTATGATAAATTATTCTTTAAATCATTGCTAGAGAACAAAAATCAGTTCTCCAGAATCAAAAGTACTCAGCAGAAGCACTAAAAGTGCAAGATTCCTCTAATGGAAGCTTCTCCTCTGATAGACTGAGAAACCCACTCTGGAAGAGGAGGGAACACTGGCTTCCCTATCTTGCTCAAACCTAGCTAGATCACACACACACACACACACACAGAAGGTCAATGTATCACCAATGTGTCCCCAAACATGAGCATATAGGACAACCCAAACTCAAGTAAGAGCTTCATTTTTCCAGAGAGATTATCACTTATGCTAAAAGAATTGTAGATTTTAATGATCATGAAGAACAGAAGACTGCAAAGGTTCTGAATTTTAGCATTGATTCCTTCATTTTATTGTTAAGATAACTTGAGGCATCTCTGAGCCTCATTCTTCCTATCTCTAAAATGAGACTCGAAGTAGCTGAACATGCTGCCACCCATAGGTTGGAGGCAGTCCAGTGAAACTGGGAGTAGAAACCATGTAAAACACCTAGGGTTCAAGGTTCAGCTCTACCACTTACTTCACTGCACTTAACACAATGGCAGATGCCTCACAGGTGGTCAGTTTTGATTTGTTCATCCTAAGTGAATGAAACCAGTCTCCCAGGTTAGAAAGAAAATTACGCTTTCCTCTTCTTCACCTATCATAGCCAGTCTATCAACAAAGCATTTGTTTCTTTGAAATGTCTATGGTATTCTGAACATGGCTTCATTGTCTGATGCCATTTTAATCTGGCTGTCACTTCACATCAAGATTCCTATAAAATCATCTTCACTTCACTTGCTAACCTTGTCTTTAAAAAAAAAAAATTGTCTTTTTCTGTCACCATTAGAAATATCCAAATGTGATCAATGCCTTCAAATACCAGCCTTAACAAATCCCAAATTATAATGCCTGTCTTTTAAGATATTCTCTAACCTGGCCTTACAACTATTCAATATTATTTATCCACAACTCCAATATCAAGCTGCTAATTCTTCCATATAGTACCATAAAAATTGTTACTCCTATAGAGGCATGTTTTTGCTCTGAAATGCCTTCTCATGTTCAGCGTAATATAAAGAACATGATTTGGATTTAAGAAACTCTCAATGTTAATCTGAATTCAACACTTAACTAGATGTGTAATTTAAGATAGCTTGGCTCCTTGTAAAATGGGAACAACTACTCGACAGGCTTTCTGTGAGGATTAAATGACATAATAATAGTTAATATATACATATAATTTAGTGAGAGCATACTGTGGCTCAGGCCCCATTCTAACATTGCTACAAGAACCCTATGAAGTATAGAAGATGCTATTTCTCATGCATGAGGGGACTGTGGCATGGAAAGCTAAAGCAGTTTCCTAGTTAACAGTACGTGGCTTCCAAGCTCGCACTCTGAACTACTAAAAAAATGATGTATCTAAAACAGTGTACCTGATAACCAGAAATGTTACTGAATGAATGACTAATCTGAAATTTTAATAAAAATGCATTTCTTTAAGAAGAAAACACAAGTTATATTTTCCCCCAACTATGTAAATAAGAGTAGCTCATTTGAGTCAATTTAAAATAGTCACCATGAATCAGTTACGGAGTATATAATTAAGCCCTTAGAGGTTCTACTTTCCCTCTCTGAAAAGTGCATGAACTCCTCACTATGGGCTCAAGGTTTATTAAAGTGGTGATTGCTTTGGACTTTAGATAGTTAAGGATTTTTTTTCCTTTATGTTATTGAATGAGAACAGCACTAATTAATAAAATAAAATGACATGTTGTATCAATTTTCTACTTAAATGTGTGACAATACTGAGTTACCAACCAAGTAATTTGGTTAATACTAAGCTAATACAAATCTTAGTTACTAGAGAAATAAATATAGTCCTGGCAGAGAATTAGATAGAAGCACAATGTACAGAATTTAAGAATACCTGATCGTATGCCTTTTTTTTCTGAAAGAACAGGTGTTTAAAAAAAATGCCCAAGATGTGATTAAATACTTCCTACAATTAAAAAAATTATTCAGTACTGAAATCCTATGATACCTGATTCAGCCTAATGTCTTTATTAAATCTTTGTCCCCGTTTGTACTCCAATGAAGGAATATATACACAAATGAGACTCCATAGACAATGCTAACTGTCACTTGTCACAATATTTATTTTTTTAAAGGCCTTAAAAAAAGTGTGTTACATATTTTTATTCCAATAAAAATATGGTATGGTATGGTATTTGTGTATGGGAGTGGGATTTAGCAAAGAACCAAGTATACTAAAGAACAAAGGATAGTATAATATAATGTTTGTCGTAAATTATCACGATAAAGTTATTATTCAAAGGACTTTTCGATTCACCATCTATAATATAGAAATAAAGATCTTGTACAACATTTCTATTTCATATACCTTTTTCAAAAACCCACTAGCTGCTAGCTGTTGCTTTCATTACCAACAGTAGAAACTTACATTAGAAGAGTATAGTAAAACTATATGACCTTCTATATACAATATTGTAAAGTGGGATGGCTACCATATTTTCCAACAGAACTAGTACAACTGTTAGTTATGAGTCTAATAATTCCTGGAAAGTGTATTCAATTGTTGAACTAGGCATTCCCTAGAGTAATGACTACACTTGTTCTTTCTGTCCATTAGCACTTTCCCTAACTGAAACACTTTGTATCCCACTGACTCTTTAGGAAATGACTAGAGAAAAGACAAGCTCGCCTGGCATAATTTCATAATTCTCAGTGACTAGAACACCAGTTGTTCGAAAAGCTGTTCTATCTTATTATTGTTCAATATTCTGCTCCATAATACAGCAAAGAAATCCAATACTTTACCATAATGATAACATCCAGCATTTTGCACACATTAAATGATTGCTACAGCCCCCATAAAGAGAAGAAAGGCACTATATTTTTCCATTTATCATTTGTGGTTTGGAAGAGTGCATATTTTGCCCAAGGCTATAAAATACCTCAAAGGAAAAGCAAAAATCGAGAAGCATTAATTCATTGATCAGTCTCCATAAAGTACACTGATCCAAGTAAAAAGAGGAAAGTCAACACATTCTATCTCAACTGCAACACCAATACCACTAAAAATGATGTTGAAATTACTAGCTGTTTTAAAGTATTGTCACCCTGGAGAGGCCAAAATTGCTCAAACTGAGGTCCTAGAAGTGGAATAAAATATTTTATCCTCATCAAGCCTTTGACTCAAAAATAAACAAAAATCTCCCAGGAATTTTTTCAACTAGATCACTTCTTTGGAGCTCCTCTTTAAATGCCATGGATTGGGCAAGGTTGTGAAAACCAGGATTTCTATGGGTGACAAGTCCTAATCCACTTTTCAGAGTGACACTTTTCTATCAGACACCATCCCCTTTTTGATCCTTCATTAGGCTAGAGGAGGCTGACACTATTTAAAAATAGTGAGAAAAATAATTCTTCAAGTTATCAATTTTACTGGCATTTCAATATAAAAGTATATTATAAATAGATTATGTGGTCCTTAAAATCCAGTATTTTCAATGTCGTGTTCAACACAAAGACCAAGTTTATTTGTTATGGACCTCAAAAGAAACAGCACAAATACTATCTTTTCTATCAATTCCATAATTTGTCTCCTCATTTTTATAGGGTCCCCTCTTACATTTAATTCAATAAGCTAGAATGTTAGTGGTAAATATTAACTGTGTAACCAGAACCATTTTGCTTATTCTCTCCAAAACTATTTCTCTCTTGCTAAAATAAAGCTAACGAGTCTTACCTCAGAGGGTTATTGCTATTATTAAGGGAGATAACATAAGTAAAACGCCTAACATTTAAAAATATGTTTTAAGTAGAGTCTGAGGAATATAAACAAATGTCTACTAAATCATTTGCTACCAGGTTGCCAATCTAGGAAAAAAAAATAAAAAGCTCCAGATTAAAGTTACTACAATCCATCACTGATTTCCTAGCTTAAAATACAGCCAAATTGTGTCTAAAACCCCTGAATCTTTTACTCCATATTCCCACAGGGATGATAAATCTCTCTCCTTTTACCTTCCTCTCTCCAGCCCAGACATCTTCCACACCTCCACCGAAATATATTGCTCCCTCATCTATGTTCCCATAGCAAAATCTCCATTATAACCCTCATTCCCAATGCATTATAGTTAGTTTGAATATGTGTGTCACTTCACCGGTACCGTGAGTGCATCCAGGGAAAAATCCCAGTACCTGCTTCAACATGCTAGGCTCTTCCTAAATGACTGGCAAACTCAATGCCCAGGAGTGACATTGAGAAATAGGTGCTCTGTGTACTAATAAAGACTGTTACAACAAAAAATACTATTTAATGAGGGACGCCTGGGTGGCTCAGTTGGTTGGGCAACTGCCTTTGGCTTAGGTCATGATCCCGGCGTCTTGGGATCGAGTCCCACATAGGGCTCCTTGCTCCGCAGGGAGCCTGCTCCTCTCTCTGCCTCTGCCTGCCTCTCTGCCTGCTTGTGTTCTCTCTCTGTTAAATGAATAAATAAAATCTTTAAAAAAAAAACATTAAAAAAATAAAAAATTAAAAAAAATACTATTTAATGAGACACATAATTTCCAAACTTCAAGTATATAATTCCAAATATTCTCATCCAGCAAATCAAATCATTCAGCTCCCTGGGAGTTCCATTTGTAGCTAATTCATTTTTTTTTTTTAAGATTTTATTTATTTACTTGAGAGAAAGAGAGAATGAGAGAGAGAGAGGTCAGATGGAGAAGCAGACTCCCCAGTGAGGAGGGAGCCCGATGCGGGACTCAATCCCAGGACTCCAGGATCATGACCTGAGCCGAAGGCAGTTAGTTGCCCAACAACTGAGCCACCCAGGCGCCCTGTAGCTAATTCATTTTGACTGATGTTTAGACACAATATTTCTTTAAAGGCAAACATTCTTAGAGCCAAAGGAGTTCTTTTCTAGCCAATGCCAGCGGGTAGAGTTCATCCTTGAATTTCTCTATGTTAAAATAGTCTTAGCAATATTTTGCAATTAGAACTGAGAATTATAATAAATGACATGACATATCTAGGACTGAACACTTTTGGAGCTTTTTTTTTTTTAAAGAAAAGTGTAAGTGTTGCATGAGAAGCTACAAGGGTTCTACATTCAGCCATTTGAAAAAGAGAAATCTGCCCCTTTTAGAGCAAAAAGAAAGGGCAGACTTTTCATTTTCCACATTTGGGTCCTGAGTATCTGCACTCCGAGTAACTATTTTCTAAGTTGTATTCTCTTTGTAGAATGAAGGAACCCCAGGGACTCTCAGCAAGCACAGCCTTAACTCAGCTCCTAGCGAGTTCTTCCTAAAGTACAATTCGAATGTCTGGTGTTTGAGAGAAGAGGCCACAGAGATGTACGAGCTGTCCCTTCCTCTCAGTGCTTTAAGCTCTGTCTATCATATTGCCTTTCCTCCTTTCAGGGGAAAAGGCCTTTTTGAAAAACGAAGAAGAGTAATAAAAAGTTTCCTCACAAAAATGCAAGTGATTAGATACCACAGATTTTTCAAAGAATTAACAGACACTGCAGCCTATGTATGGAATCAACACCAGGAACCCCTTACTTATACCACATTGGATCATCAGAAACACATATGCATCACATCCACTGAGATGTCCATAAGCATGACTTAAATTTAGTTACGTGTACGTGAATTGTCCTAAGTTTACTGAGAACCAATATAAAAAATGTTCACTTGAAAAAAATATTATACATGTATACATATATATGCGTGTGTATATATATACATATGTATATATGCCTAAAATCATTCATTCACTATGTTCCTCAAAGTCTTCTAAATAAAAATAGCAACAAGTTTTTACTTTTTTCTTAAAACTCAAACTAAATATGCTCTCTTTACATGAATCTTTTTTCCACTTATTTTAAAAAATAGAATCTACATAATCATTTTCTTACCACTAGATTCAAGAAACTTAGAAGAGTAAGTCATATGAAGTTCACGGATGCCTTCTATATGTCGGGCACTGCATAAAGTGCAATACAGACCTAATTTTATTTGATTACTAAAGTAACACAAAAAGGTAGGTTTTATCAACCCTATTTTTACAATGAGAAAACTGAGGTGCAGGGAGGTTAAGCAGTTTGCCCAAAGTTACTTAACTGGCATATGGCGGAACATATCAACATTCTCTGTGAAACTACATCAAGGTTCTTTCAAGTACAGCATGTTGCCTAATGACACATTTAATGAACAAGGACAATTCCTACCTCCTGTGTATCCCTGGTGCTATGGACTGAACTGTACCCCCAAATCCATATGTTGATGCCCTAACTCCCAGTGTGACTACATTTGGAGATCGGACCTATAAGGAGGTAACTAAGGTTAAATGAATTCATAAAATTGAGGCCTTGATCCCATAGGATTAGTGTCCTTATTAAAAGTGATATCATAGGGGCGCCTGGGTGGCGCAGTTGGTTAGGCAACTGCCTTCGGCTCAGGTCATGATCCCAGAGTCCCGGGATCGAGTCCCACATCGGGCTCCCAGCTCCATGGGGAGTCCGCGTCTCACTCTGACCTTCTCCCTTCTCATGCTCTCTCTCACTCTCTCTCTTTCCTAATAAATAAATAAATAAAATCTTTAAAAAAAAAAAAGTGATATCATAACCACAGAGTTCTCTCTCTCTGCCTCTTTCTCTGTCCCTGAATTAGAGGACACAGCTAGAAAGCTGCCATCTGCAAGCCAGGAAGACACCTCTCACCAGGAACCAAACTGGCTGACACCTTGATCAGCCTTCAGGGCAATGAGAAAATAACTTTCTGCTGCTTATGCCACCAGCCTATGGGATTTTATCATGGCAGACCAAATAGACATACGCCTGGCATGATAATATCTACTTTTCTTTCAAATCATTTCTGATCTTTTACCCTACAGGTAAAATGTAAGTGTTAATGTACGTGTATGCAAGCAACTTAAATTCACATTCATAAGCAATGAAAAAGTAATTAGAAAAGATGGAAAAAATGAAAGGAAGAATGAAAAGAAAAAAATGGAAGAGAGGAAGGAGAACATCCAACAGTGGTTCTTTCCAAGATGCTAGCTAAATCAATTGTTTATGCTAAAATTGGAGCACTTACTTTTTAGGGAATTATAAAAAGTATTTAATATTTGCTAATCTTTCTAAAAAAAACAAAAACAAAAAATATTTGCTAATCTTTCCGACTTTATAAAACTTTTTTTTTTTTTTATTAGACAGAGAGAGAGAGCACGAGAAGGGAGAAGGGAGAAGGGAGAAGGTCAGAGTGAGAAGCGGACTCCTCTTGAAGCTGGGAGCCCGATGTGGGACTCGATCCCGGGTCTCCGGGATCATGACCTGAGCCGAAGGCAGTCGCTCAACCAACTGAGCCACCCAGGCGCCCTAATCTTTCCGACTTTAAAATACAAAGTAATATTTGTGATTCTTTAAAAATTCCAAAAAAAGCTTTTGTATTATGCATTAACATATGAAAAGGCTTTATCTCTTTCTCTGCCCCATCCATCTCCCATATACATCCAGATGGTTAGAACAATGCCAATAACTATGGCAGGCACACAGTAGGCACACAACATTCAACCGGAGAGATGAAATTGAATTTATCTTCACTATGTGACCTTCTTCACAATGTGAACTATGTGGTATTATACGTATTTGCATGTCATTATTATCTGCTCATTTCTCCAGGGAAATTTAATTTTTCATAACCACCTGTTTATTTTGACTATAACATACTGTTAAGTCTCAGAATGGTAGCAACTACTTCAACTGAAAAAATAAGACTCTTTTGGGACCACTTATAATTTCTAGTATGTTACATTAAAAAAAATTCATTATAGGAAATTTTATTACCATCAACTTTAAGGCCTAACAAAATTCAGTACTCTATATTCATTTTCCTTCTTTACCCCTGGACTCTCCCTGTCAAAATGACCCTTGAAACATCACAGAATTATTGTGCTCCTTTTAATGTGATTTGGTGCGTCACTTTAACCAATTCTCAAGGCAAATGTAATACAGTTCTCTTTTGACTTATTACCTCATTTTCCCATTAGTGCTCCAGAAACTTTAGTGTTTCCCTAACCCATTTTTTTGTTTTCCTTTTTATTAGATATGCCTTATATAGCCCAGACTTAACTACTTGTCACAATTTTCTGAAATAAGGATTGAAAAGAAGCAGTGTCAATCTGAATGTGACTCAGAAATCAAGTTCCCTATTGAATTTAAAGACTTTCCAGAATTATTGCCTAAATTCAGTTTCTTTGGCCTCACTGTAACCTTCAAGGAAGTAAATAATAATTCAAATGTTAACACCATTTTTATTTTATATTTTTGAGAGAAATGAGGGGGAAATTACTATTTTTGTGTATATATAGGTATTATATCATATTTTTTTATCTTATAGCACCCTCTTTTAGAGAATTATAAAAATCAGAGGTATGTAGATATACTGGAATTTAGGGGAAAAGAGAAATGATCTCAAAAGAAAGAATGTATCAACTGTTAAAAGAAACACAGAAGTAGAAACTGATAAGAAAAGTTTATTTGTGGGGCGCCTGGGTGGCTCAGTTGGTTGGGCGACTGCCTTCGGCTCGGGTCGTGATCCCGGAGTTCTGGGATCGAGTCCCATGTCGGGGTCCCGGCTCTGCGGGGGGTCTGCTTCTCCCTCTGACCTTCTCCCCTCTCATTCTCTCTCTCTCTCTCTCAAATAAATAAATAAACAAAATCTTTAAAAAAAAAAAGAAAAGTTTATTTGTAAGAAAGCAAGAAAATGGTAGAAATGAAAAAATAGGTAGATGATAACAAATAAGAACGTAAGGAAATGTTTTAGGGTATGGTATAAAATAACAGAACTTGGGGAAAACTCCATTTCCAGAAGGTAGCTTTCTGTGTGTGTGTGTGTGTGTGTGTGTGTAATGAATACTTAGGAGGCTCAAGAAACCAACAAGGGTGCCTGGGTGGCTCAGTGGGTTAAGCATCTGACTCTTGATTTCAGCTCAGGTCATGTACTCGGGGTTGTGAGATTGAGCCCCATGGCAGGCTCCTGCTCAGCAGGGAGTCTGCTTGAGATTCTCTCCTCTCCCTCTGCTATTCCCCTCCGCTCTCTCTCTCACTCTCTCTCAAATAAATAAATCGAGAGAAAGAGAGAAAGAAAGAAAAGAAGAAAACCAAAGATATAATTGAATACATAAAATATCAAACACTAGTTTTTGTCCTAAATATGTTTTTATAACACTGCACCCCTCATTTGTATTTTGGTCACAGCTTTCTAATGCTAAAACTACAAATTCTGAGGCAGATGAGCCTTAATAACATCAAATTAACTTAGTAGCAAAACCAAGGAAAATCAACTAAATGAACAACAACAACAACAACACACCACACACACACACACACACACACCAGATTGAAAAAAAAATCCAATTCCAATCCATGCTTTTAAAAAAGTTTGCTCTATGAAGTGAACCTGAACTGTCATTAATTTTTTTAATCTCATGGTAGTGCAGACTGACTGAAAGAAGCACATCTGCTTGACTGCAGATTCAAGAAAAAATGGTGTCATACTCAACCTCTCAGCTGTTTCTTCATGGAGAATTAACTTCAAAGCTTTTTGAGCATTTAATTCTCACTCTAAAGCTAGCCAGTGTACACAGCACCCCAATATGAGAAACAAAAACTTAATTTTTAAATGGACAGCTGGGGAAGATAATATTTTAATATTCTTAAAACTAAAAGTTACCTCTTAAACCCCTTTATTCTGTCTTACCTTTAAAAAAAAAATCAAGAGATATTTTCAAAACACACCTGATTTGCATTAAAGCTTATACTCAATGAATGTAAAGATTTCTGTGAGAAAGAATGAGCATAGTCACACACCATAGAAGGAAATGAGAATGAAACACAACTCTTCACTCAGGATGAGTCAGCACCAAAGCACAATATAATCAGACCTCTTAATCAGGAAAAGAACAATTTTTTTTTTTTTTATTTTGGTACTTTTAACTACTAGAGCACCTCTTCTTGAGTTATAGCAAAGAAAATAATACTCATTTCTGGAAAATAAAAGGTGGGGTAATAATTTCTCCATTCCCAGAGACACTGAAATGGTTCATCATCAATCATTCAAAGAATATTGACAAAAAGAGGGAGCAAACTGTGTGCTGTATGTCCTAGGAGAATATACTATAACAAGTCATGAATGCTTCACACTTCAAAATTACTGCTACTACTTCAAAAGAGCAACTCTAAATATAAATGGGAAAAAGAAGAAGTAGCATTTAGAGAAAATACACAATGTTAAATGCTTTACATATGTTACTTTATTTAACCTTCATAACCATCATTAGGTGAGTATAATTATCTCCCAATTTCCTGATTTAAAAAACAAAACAAAACCTGAGACTAAATGACTTGTAAAAGATAACAGAGTCAGCAAGTCATCAAGCTGGGATTTGAGCTCAGATATGAATGGTTAAAATAAATATTATCTTCTCACTATACTTCATTAATTTCATCCAATTTTTTTTTTTTTTACTAAATATCCATTACTTATCTTGTTATGTATTTGGGTAAAGGTAGTGAAAAAATGGAATTTTTTCTGACCCCAAGGAACTTAAGAATCAGCTGGAGAACACGAAACCTGGAATAAGTAAATACAACACAGTGAAAGTAGTATAAAAATTCTAGAGTTAGTAATAGGTTGGTAGGGGTAAAGTGGAAAAGGAGGAAGGTATCAGGTAACTGAGGGTACAAGTTAGCCAGGTGAAACAGGAGCTTTAGAGACAGAGGAACTAGTGTATATCAAGGCTTTAGGTAGGAGAGGGGTAGACAGATTTTTGGGGAAATAAAGCAAGTTCAATAAAGCTGAAACCTGGGTACAGAGGAGATGAATGGCACTAAGGAATTAGGCAAAGAACACATGGGGCTGGTCTTTTCTTATCACTCATATCAAGGATGTTTGATATTCTGTAAGAGGTTCTGAGATGTCATTGAAATATCTTAAGCAAAGTTAATATGACCAGACTTAAGTTTTCTCAGGATCTATCCAACTATAGTATAAGAATAAATTGTAGGTCTACAGGAGAAATGTAGGAAATTAGTTAGGAATCTATTTGCAGTAGCTCAAGGAAGAAATAACAGTGGCTTAAATTAAGAGTATGGGTATGTATAAAAATGGAGAAAATGTGTTGAGATTCAACAGATATCTAGGAAGTAGAATCACAGAATTTGTTGTTTGTGAAATATGACAGATGGAAATGTGTCAATGATAATTCCAGATACTGGTCTAAAAATTGGTTGGATATGGTGCCACTTATCAAGATTGGGAACACAGAAGGAGGAGAAAAAGGGGCAATTTCTGAATAATTACATTGTTACTATTATTAATAATAATGATGATGATAATCAATTATTGAACCCTGTGTGGCAGAAACTGTGCTAAGTCCTTTATACGTATTATGTAATTTTCTTACAACTCCCCCTTCTGAAGTAGTTATTCCCTCAATTTTTTAAATGAAAAAATTAAGAACTGAAAAGTTTAGTAACTTACACAGCTGGATAGGATGTAAAAGAAATACCAAAGAGAGATTAAATGCTGTATTGGGAAAAAAGACAGTTCAAGTCATTGCTGAAGTCTCCCCTTAGTGGTCTAAGGTCCTAAGGGGAAATCCTAATGAATTTATTCTCCAATGGAAATCACTGGTAAGAAGAGTCCACACTATGTCCTTGAAAAAGAGAGAGCAAGGTCAAGCTGGGAATGACGGATGAAGCAAAGAATCAGGAGCCAGGCAGAAGCTAATGGAAATGGGCCGAGTTTCGAAATAAGCAGGACAGTTGGAAGACCACCTCAAAGACCATTACCCAGCACATCTACCTTGTCTATTGGCAGGTAGATAGTGCAAGCAAATGTGTGGTTGTCTTAAAGAGATGCAATGAAGAATATCAATAGGAAAATATAAAATAAAATAAATAAAGTAAAAATAAAACAAAACAAAACATACCCTGACTTTAGGCCCCAAAATATCTTAATATTATTGAGTATATTTAATTATATAACCTATAGAATTACAGTAAAACCTATTGGATGAATGTTCTCTGTAAAATCTACTGGTGTTCATTTATGGTTGCATCAAAGAAGAGCTATTGATAAAAATGTAATGAAGATACATCTTTGGACATATATTTGTAGAGATGATTTAAAAAGAAAAAAAGGGGCTAAGACAAATATCATGGTAGGAAAAATACAACACTAATTCTATCAGTAATAACTAAAAAAATATACATTCAAATAAAACTAATTTATATATGGTCACTTTGATTCAATATACTCATTCATATGGTTTCCAGAAGAGAGCCAATCAATGTTTCCATGGCTGGCATTTTTGTGGCTCTGAGGCTAATCAGCAGGTTGTTTTCTTAAGGGTATATCTGCAAACTATTGTCAGTGGACATAAATTTTCATTTCCTATGCAAAAGTTGGTCCTGGAGGGCTTATTATTTAGTGATCTCTGCTTATCTTTCACTTGACACAATCTCTGGCTTTCAAAATTGACTTCCAAAGCACAGACCTAGAGACATCTATAAGATTTATTTGTTTCAGGACAACCATATGTTCTGTAGTTCTTCTTTCCAAAGAACTTTATCTCAACTAATTAATCCTTAAAATCTCTCTGAGACCAAAGTGATGAAGACAAGTAATTTATGTTTACTAAGAAAGAGCAAATTTAGGCATCTTGCCCAGAGTCTCTTAGTACATAAGCATGGAAAAATGGACATCCATCAACTATTCCAACAAGCTTTCTAAAGAGAACACTGCAACATTTTCAGGCGACTAGCCCGATGCTTCATGCAAAATAGTACTTTGCAGAGAAGTCAAAACTATCAGAACTGACATGGATCCTGTTGATACTCTATCTCATCAGCTCTACTCACACTGCTCGGAATCAGATCAAGTTTGCCTCTTGCTCTTTTCCTTACCATAGCTTCCTAAATGTTTTCCCTCCCTTCACTCTCTCTCTGAAATTATATCTTAAATACAAGCATCAGACTTGCCTTTCTCAAACACAAGTTGACTCTTTTCATTCCCCTGGTCAAAAAAGTCTTTGATGGGTTCACAAAATAAGCTCCATGCCACTGAGTCTAGAATTCAAATCCTTGGGGCACCTGGGTGGTGCAGTGGGTTAAGCCTCTGTCTTCGGCTCAGGTCATGATCTCAGGGTCCTGGGATCGAATCCCACATTGGGCTCTCTGCTCAGCAGGGAGCCTGCTTCCCCCCCTCTCTATGCCTGCCTCTCTGCCTACTTGTGATCTCTCTCTCTCTCTCTCTCTGTCAAATAAATAAATAAAATCTTAAAAAAAAAATAGAATTCAAATCCTTGTTCAATGTAATTACAACTTCAGTTTTGAATTTTATCTCCCACGACACTCTGACCTAGTCCATTTCTTACAAATAAACACAAATACACACGTGTGTACACACACACACACACAGCCTTTTTTCCCAGGTCTGTAAATATACTCTTGAGTTTTCTCAAATTTGAGTCTTTGTTCAAGTTGTTTTCTAGAGTGCCCTTAAACTTTACAGCAGCCTTCCCATCCTTCACAGGTCAACCCAATTCATTCCAGTTAGAACAAATCTTTATGTCTCCTCCAAACTCATAGACTTTGTCCATCTCCTCAAACATTTTTACTGCTTATATTACTGTGTTTTTGTCCATCACTGGATTTTAAGTCACTAAATAGCAAAAGTGTATCTAATTTACATTTATCCCCCTCATCAACATTGGACATGATGTTTTGCATGTAGTAGACATTACATTTGCTAAATTGAACTGAAAAATGTTTGACAAATAACATCATAGCCCATGTCCATTTTAGGCCTAAGTAAATTTAATTATGTACTATACCATTTTCCTCCATTTAGTGAGTGCAAAATTTCAGCCAAATATATTGCACATCCTATTTTCTAATTACCTGGTGTCTTTCTTTTGTGTTACTTCAATAAAGGAGACTCTAATAAAAAGGAAGCCTATGATAATCATATTGCAATAAGGAGAAGCTACAGACACATATCTATTCAGTATTAAGCCTCCCTTGTGTCAACAATAGAGACACTTGATATTGTTATGTGTATAATTTCAAACAATGTATTAATTAACTATCAATTCTCTCATTTTACAAAGGACAACTGAAGATCAGAGATGGGATAGGTGACCTCTCCTGTGCCCAGCTATTAAATGCCAGAGCAGGAACTAGAAGTCAGGTATGTTTGACTACAGAGTCTAGACATGTTTTAGGCTACAGGACAAATCCCCAGTTCTGCAAGATTGAAATGATGTGAGAATGTGTATAGAGGAGATGAAGAAACTGTTTCATATCCTGATTTATACAGCAAATTTGTACATAAATTTAACAGAATTACTATACAAACATACCATTTCTATAACTATTTAACTTTTAATAATCTAAAATATATGGTGTTATCAGATATATTTTAAATTATATAATTACAAAATATGACTTTCGCTGGCATATTAGACATCAGTCACTCTGCCAAGCATTTAAGTCACTAATTAATTTAAGAATAAGGTAAATGCTATCATTATATACATCTTACAGATGAAATAATGGAAACTCAAAGGTGTTATTAAACCTATCCAAGGTCATAATTCTAGCTAGTAGTAGAATAGTGATTTAGAATCAAGCGTGCTAGAATGGCAAGATATATTTCCTAACTATATGCACATATTCATATAATCTAGGCAAATCTTAAGCATCTGAAAATATTAAATCTAGATAAACCTTTTATTACTGTTTTTCATATAATGAGGAGTATATATGCATGATTTATGATCATTTACTTTAAAGTATTTCTTTAGAGAAATTCTAATTAATATACTCATTAACACACCCATCAGCTCTTATTGACTAATATAAAATATTAAACATACTAGATGAACACTAATATATGTTCATATTTTTTTTAAACATTTTAATAGTTTTTTTTTTTAAACATTTTAATAGTTTTTGTTTTTTTTTTTAAAGATTTTTATTTATTCATTTAACAGAGAGAGAACACAAGCAGGCAGAGAGGCAGGCAGAAGCAGAGAGAGGAGCAGGCTCCCTGCGGAACAAGGAGCCCGATGCGGGACTCGATCCCAAGACGCCGGGATCATGACCTGAGCCAAAGGCAGTTGCCCAACCAACTGCGCCACCCAGGCGTCCCATATGTTCATATTTTTATTCATATTTTTCTCCTAACATTTTCCAAAATTAGGGGGATAAACAAAATCATCATTTGTTTTCTGCTCATGTTAACTTCTGGTACTATATCTAAGTCATTTTTCTTCAGAAGAACATAGCACTTAAGATTGTAAATCATCTCATGTGTAAAGGAAACAATATGGCACCTTAAAAAATATAATTGTAAATTGAAGTTCAGTATTTCCCAAACATAAAAGTACAAGATTAATAGCTTGCATGAAAACAGGTGCTTGTTGATCATTAATCTCACTGGTTATAAGTATAAAATCACTCTACTTTGTTTTACCTCTAATAGTGTTACTGTGGAAAAGATATGTTGGTTTAAACTTTGAGGACTACATTTCATATTAACTATAATTATACAGTTCAAACATTATCTCCCGTATGAGCTCACAATGAGAATAAAGCATATTTATTTCTAATGCTTTGTGACCGTCACATTATTTTCTTTTGCCAGTCTTTAAGGTCGTTAAGGTAGAATGCTGAAAGAAACTGAAGTTCTAATTATTTGGACACATGGATCTCTTTCTTCCATTACGAGTACTATTCTGAGATATTAAAAATTTATGAATTACTTTATAAAATCATAGGTCTGAAAGGACTCTAGAGGTTCATCCCTTCTTTCTCCAAATTTTATTCATATCATCCTATACTGATGGCCTTAGTCCTGACATTAAATGTCTCTGGGGAAGAGATTCCATTTCCTCTCTCAGCAATCTGTTTCAGCTCATGAAACGCCCTTACCACTATGAAATTTTTACCCTTTGATCCTGTTTACAATATAAGTTTTCATGTGTGATTAAGTCATTTCTTATACTTTTCATCTTCAGGGTAAAATATGTTTTTACTCCTACCTTTTAGGTTATATTTCTCTCCTAGGTTATGACACCTACAAACACAGAGGACTATAGAGCTTTCTACAATGTTCTGCTCTTTAGCATCAGAAGCTGTCTATGCCACATACAAAGAGAGTAACCTGAGAGCTTCTGCGACCTTAAAGGCAGCATCACTAAGAAGTCCTTGTTTGGGTCTCTTCAAATGACCTACCAGTATCTCTATACTTGGAATGCTGCATACCAATTTTCCCTTTCGCCATTTGCTGTATTTGATGAATAATATTCTCATGCATAATTTCCTGCAAAATGGGAACAGCCCATGTTTTGTGGACTATTACAAGAATTCAATGAGTTAGAACATGTGCAGACCTTAGAACCATGCCTGGCACATAGTAGTCAATAAATAGTTAATAAATGTTAGCTATTTCTCCTGTTGCCACTGATATTATTCTTACTACTCCAGTTACTGTTGCCGCTGCTACTACTACTACTTTTAATACTACTGCTACTATTAGTACCACTGCTATTACTATTACTACTATTACATCTTTGATTCCTCTCCTACGATAGATGAACCTTCTTCTACTAAATGGGGCGTTCAGAGCAAACTGGAATGCCTTGGAGGGTTGGAGATCACCTCTTCCCAATTCCCAGCTCCCCTTGATTGCCCAGTTGAGCTGGGTTCTCCCTGATCATAAGACCTCTAACATAATTATTACCCACAGTTGACAAAGACAGTCCAACAAACTTATACAAATCAGAGCCTCTAAGGTTTTCTGGCCCTTCATTCTTCCTGAGATCTTTGTGACAGTCTGTCATTAGAGCTGCATTAACATTCTTCCATTAACATGAATAATTGAAAGTTTGCCTAATAGAAATACCCTTCAATATTATATGATGTTTACCAACTCCATTAATGGTTTAGGAGAAGTATTGTACACAAGTATGTAGAAAATTATAAAGAGAAACCAAATATTAAATTACTCTAAAAGGCCTATAATGGGAAATATTGTTTTCCTCTGTAAGTTGATATCAAAGAAAAATTTGGAAATAATTTACTTTTTTATAACAATTTGTATTTTCAAAGTGTCCAACAATCATCTTAATATTTATTCCTCAAACAAATCCCCATGGGGGAGGATGGCATCATCAAACATTTTTTTCACAGATGAAAAGTCTAACGTGTGGATATGAAGCAATTTAAGGATGGGTCAAAATGTGATTAGATTTCACACTCTCTGAGTTGCTAGCATGCTGTTAAGTGAATTGAAGCCTGCCTGCCTCAGGAAGGTAAACAGAATAAATGAGTTAGCATTCAGATTTACAAATAAACCAACAGTGAACCATAAACCAACTTAGTAAAGCCTATTTCCATGGAGGCACAAACAATATTGGGGTACAGACGCACATACACACCATACAAACACACACATACATACACAAAGGAGAAATGAATGTTAATTCTTCTGCCCTGATTGGCTCTGAAGCGAGACTCTGATGGATTTTATGGTATTCATCACAGCCGACACTACCTCCTTTCCTCCAGCTTAAGACAACCTGCCTTCGTTATTTCTAACGCAGCCAGTTCAGCCTGCCTTTTCCATTGTGCTGATTCTGAGTGACCCAGATTGGCGACCTTGGAGACTGAAATTGCAAATGGTACTGCTCTTCAGAAGGCCCTGTTACAACATCAAAGGCGACTCTGAGGATCAAATGAAGCCAGCAGTTTAAAGTTACAAGTGCCAAACTCAAATTCATGTAGGTATTATTATCTTAAATATATGGATCAGTCTGGTCTAAATCCACTGTAATCATATAGCTCCTGTTGGCCAAATATAGCACAATCACCCACTTAACGGGATAGATAGGAAATGCCTGACACGACAAACACATTTCTTGACAGAAATTTCCTCTAAGTATAAATGAAATCACTAGATTATCTAAGAGTAAGTTGTTTTACTTTCTTTCTATATAAACGATCTACTTGAAACACATGGGAGGGAAGTTGGACAAAGTTTCAGAAGTATTTTTATCGTCTTAGGTGTTTGTCATTATTCACTATCCCAGAATTATAGAGTTGTTGCTGTTTCTCTTTTCTGTTTTTCTCTCTCAAGAAGTTGTTCCTGGGGCCCCTGGGTGGTTCAGTTGGTTGTGGTGTAGGGTCCTGGGATCAAGCTCTGTGTGGGGCTCCCTGCTCGGCGGGGAGACTGCTTTCCCTCTCTCCCTGCTCCTCCCCCTGCTTGTGCTCTCTCTTGCTCATGCTCTCTCTCTCAAATAAGTAAATAAAACCTTAAAAAAAAAAAAAAAAGAAGTGGTTCTCAATCATGGCTACACATTAGAATCTATTCCAAACTTAAAAAAAAAAAATACTGATGCCTGGACTGTAGGCCTCAGGATTCTTATTTAATTGTCTTTGGTGAGACTCAGGTATTTGTATTTTTTAAAACTCTCAAAATGCAGTCTTGAAAACCACTGATCTAGAGGCATTTACCTTGCTTTGGAACATCTAAGTCACCTGGTCCTATCTAATAATGAGAAAGGCACTAGTCATTAAAAGGGCTATAAGAAGGGAGTGGCAACTTTATATAATTTCTTCTAAGATTTTTTTTTAAGTATTATTTATTTATTTGACAGAGAGAGAGATCACAATTGGGAAAGAGGCAGGCAGAGGGAGAGGAGGAAGCAGGCTCCCCACTGAGCAGAGAGTTCGATGCGGGGCTGCGATCCCAGGACCCTGAGATCAGGACCTGAGCTGAAGGCAGAGGCTTTCACCACTGAGCAAGCCAGGTGCCCTACATAATTTCTTCTACCTAGTATTCAGAATACCCTCTGAAAGAGTGGGATTTTTTTTTTTTTCAATTTAAGTTTGTTGAAAGCAGGGACTATAGCTGTCTTGGTTATTATTATATTTCCAGGTACAGCTCCTTATTAATAATATAATATAACCTTGATAAAAATTGACTGAACAAATGAATGAACAAACAACCATATTAACAGCCACCATGAATGTATTGGGAGCAAAACAGATTTCTAATGACAAAGGTATTTGAATATTATCTTCCCCCGAAAATCCTGTCCTGCTCCTCTGCTTTGCTGCTCCTGTGTCATATCTGAAGGAGCTTCCCAGGTGGTTGCATGCAGAAGTCAGCAAGGTTCCTAAGTCTCAGTGCCGCTCCATCAAATATAAGATACAAATTCCAGAGAGATGACTCATATCTCAATTTGCCATTTAATGTTTATTTCCAGTCATCTCTATTCAACACAGAAGGGAATCATCACTGAGTAGGATGCGGGACTTCCTTGTGAAGTCAGTTGTCAATCTCAATCTCTAAGCAAACATCAATGCTTACAGCAATTCTCCATTAAACTCTGATTAAGGTTCTACTTCCACGGGAAACATCTTACATGGGTTGTATAATTCTGACAGTTCAGAGATTGTTCCTTTTTCCTTCATGGTAGTTTGCTCTCTTTTCTTTAATAGTAAGAGTCTTTAAGAATAGCTCTCATTAGTGAGTGCCCAATGCATGTATAAAATGCTTTAACACACACTTAAAAAATTTAATGATCCAAATAACATCATAAAAGGGTATTACCTTCCTCATTTTAGAAATGGGAATAAAAGGATCAAAAGGCTGAAGTAACTTTCTCTAAAGCACATGGCTGGCTGATGAATGGGCAGGAATTTAATCCCTGGTCTGAGCCAAGTCCCTGAGTAACAGTTTCTGTTCTTTTTTCCTTGCTTGCCTAACAAATCCCACCACTACCTCCACTACCTACCACCATACTGTCTTTAGAAAATCTTCCGTTTGAATATTTCTTCAATTCTGTCTGGAAAGAGTTCTTCCTCTATATCAAACTTCTGAGGGCGTTTTACTATTCATCTCTGAAGCTGTGACTGAAAACATTAAACTTTCTTATTATCATTGTATTACTTTTCTGGATCAATCAAATTACAGAAGAGCATTAACAAAATGATTAACAAAATGCAAGGGATACACTATGTTGGGTACAGCAACTATGAAAAACAGTATGGACATTCCTCAACAAATTAAAAATAGAACTACTATATGATCCAGCAATCTCACTTTCTGGGTATATACATCCAAGCAAATGAAAACGGGATTTCAAAAAGTACTCCTCTCTTTACTGTAGCATTATTCACAATAACCGAGATAGGAAAAGTAAGTAAAACAACTTCTCTTAGATAATCTAGTGATGTCATTTATACTCAGTAGCAAATTCTGTCTTAAAATGTGCCAATTCTAGAGAGACATTTTGTCATATAAGTGTCTGTCAATAGATGAATAGATAAAGATGTGGTGTGTGTGTGTGTATATACACAATGGAATATTACCTGACCAAGGAAATCCTGCCATCTGTGACAACATGGATGGGCCTGGAAGGTGTTACATGAACTCAAATAAGTTAGACTGAGAAAGACAAATACTGAATAGTATCACTTCTATGTGGAATTTAAAAAAGACAAACTCAGAGGAACAGGGAGTCAAGTGGTAGTTGCCAAAAGTTGACGGTAGAGGAAAAGGGGAGATGTTGCTCAAAGGCTATAAACTTCCAGTTTTAAAATGAACAAGTTTGGGATCTAATGTACAGCATAGTGGTTATAGCTAATAATACTGTATCACATACTTGAATACTGCCAAGAGTAGACTTAAATATTCTCATAATAAAAAAGAAATGGTAACTATGTGACAGGATGAAGATGGTAACTAATGCTATGGTGGAAATCATTTTCCAATTTATAAGGTTATATGTCAGTTATATCTAACTCAAGCTAAGAAAAAAAAGGATATATTATGCTTGATCAGTCTATTACCAAAATGTTCTCCTTCACCACTATTTAATGAGTAACATTAAATTTTTTATCTTAAATTTTAAAAAATTGTAGTGTCACAATGACTATCCTTTGTTTCTGTTTGTTATTTACAAATTAAACATTTACAGCAGACGTCAAAAAATAGTTTTCAAAACCTAATAATAAAATATCTGTTTTACAAATGTTAAATTGGAAGATTTCAGGTATCTACAGACATTCTGTAAGGAAAATACTTCATCCTCTCATTAATGATCCAAAAGAGAGAGATTTACTTTTTTCATTCTTCTTTTATACTTTTAAATGCACCTAAGTTAACTTTATCAGCCTTCACAAAACAATGCAGTTACTCCTTTTAGCTATTATCCCATTAAGTTCAATTATTTGAAAACAGGAGTAATGACAACGTAACAGATTTGATATAAGGATAAGAACAAAGATATTGACAAGTCAGTAAGAGAAAGCAGGTGAAGGTAGTAGAAGATGGGATAAGATGATTTAGGACAATGTTTGCTACCTTTAAAAAATAGTGTTTACATAAAGGGACACAGCCTGTCTGCTAAACAAGTTAATTTCAACCAGTGAGTAAGAATACTCTGTATTCTTAGGCCAATGGCAACTCTGCTGAAAGAAAGCCAAAGTTTTCCAAACAGAATGACCCTTGTTGTCTTTGTGTGAACTGACCAGCTCTTTCAGATTTTCCAAGGAAGGCAAATTTTCATGGTTTGAGTGGTCAGAAAAATCTAACCTGCAAGACTGAACCAAAAGCACAAAATTATCAATAATATAGAGATAGTTATAAAATAGAGAAATTAATATTAATGACAATAACCAAGTATAGTCTTTTGTTTATTCCATTCACTGTTTTTCTGTATATTGAAATCTGATAAGGACATTTAAAGAGCTGCAGGCAATAAATCTACTTAGGCCTAATATGTGTATATATACAATAATATATACTTACTACAACTAAATATTTCTTGTTAGCTACTCTAAATTATTTTAACTAGCTATTTGGCATAGGATAATAACTAAATTAATATTAAGACAGAGCATTATATTTGTATCTTTTCAGATTTATAGTTTAAAAGTGAAGATGAATATTGTAAATATAGCAACAATGACTATCCTAAGTCTCAGAATGATAAAAGACATCCAATTTCCTTTGAAGCTAAAATGCATTGAACAAAAATAGTCGGGTCAGCAAATACATACCAAAATGTATTAGTTACTATGACAGATATAGAAATAAGGTGCCTGAGACCAATGTCCAAACTTTATCTGAATAATTTCTGTTGAATCTAAAATGCATTTATTTGTAATGGAAAAGACCATCAAACTCAAGTAGCACTTTTTTAAACAATAAAAGTCTCCTGCTATCTGTGTTTTAAGGGCATTTCAATATGCCTTATAAGAAATTCACATTGGAAGCTGTGTTTCTATGTACTTTGGGTGAACTGCCCAAAGTTACTTAAAATTCACAAGGGAAAGGGTTGAGAATCAGAACAAAATAAGGGGAGTGTAAAGGTAGTAAAAAAAAAAGGGGGGGGGATGAAGGCTAGAAGGCCTTTCTGCTGCTCTTGGCAGAAGAAACAAAGTGAAAGGCAATCTCCAGTACTAAGAAAAATGCAGACATGAATTAACAGTGATTAAAAATTGGTAAATATTACTAGCTCCTTTATAAATATCTCTCCTAAACATGCTATGTTTAATGGTTTAGGGTAAAAAAGATATGACCAAATAAAGAACCATAAAAGAGGCTTTCATGCTAGGAAAATAATTTATACAACAAACACAAGTGTAGTCATTCCAGCTGGTGTGCTGCTATCCATCTTAATTATTGCATTAAATGAACCGCTGGCCATCACTTTTAAAAGACTATGGAAAACTGGAGGGTTACCAAAAGATCAGAAAGAAAAGCTTTATGTTGAAATAAAGTGATGATTAAATTAGAAATCAGGCCATATGCTGATTATACATTTTTATACGTTGGGATAAACAAGGTAGCTTTGTCTTTGAAAGTTACATCTATCTGACCTTGTACATTTCTTGATAATTTGATAAGCACCTACGTAATTTGTGCACTATCCACATACCAAATTGTATTTATAGAAAACATTTTTATTACTGGAAGCAAGTACAAAGGGGGTCCTGCAGTGGGCGTGGGTGGGCAGAGGGTAGGCTGGTGACAGACAGCATGGCCTTCCTCTAGCACAGCTGTTTCAAAGCGTGGTTCCAGTACCAGCAGCATCAGAAACATATGGGAACTTGTTAGAAATGCAAATTCGGGAGCCCACATCAAAAATACTGAATTGGAAACTCTAAGGGTTGGGCACAACAATCTACATTTTAGCAAGCTCTCCAGGTGATTCTAATGTGTGTCCAAGTTTGAGAACCACCGCTCCATTGACATGAATGTGCATGGGACCATAGGTGTTCACGGCTGTATCCCCAGCACCCAGCCTACCCCAATAGCTAACCCAAAATAATATTTCTTGAACAAATTAATTAAAAAGAAAATTTTTTCCCAAAAAAACTTTAATCTTTTTAGTGCTGGCAAATAATTTTATTTATAGAACACAAGTGAAACCTTTTTAAAGGCTTCATTAAAATGGGTGAATTCTTACTCAAATTTAGAGTCAGTTGATTTGAAAAACAAAATATTCTTTAAAAAGATATTGTGAAAATCATTACGTAGTAGTTTTAAATTTGTGTATGGATAAATTCATATATACATGTGCATAAAAGATACGCTTTATTTTTTCAAAATCATTGTTTATACAAAAGGAAAAATAAAAACTTGAAAAAATAATAGGATTTGTATCCGTAAACTGTAAATTTATATTGCCAGTTAACTAAGGGAACAATGCCAAGAGAAAAATTTATGAACCTCAAGGGAAGAATAATGGCCATCATCATTCCTCAAAATACAATTTTCAAAGACATGCTTTTATTGTACTTTTTGTTTGGATTATAAACATTAGTAGAAAAATAAGAAATTGGGCAAAGTAATACATTTGAACTCTAACATACCATTTGATAAAGCCTCACCAGAAAACATTACTTTAAAAAATTCAATTCATCTGCAATAGAAAACCTGTCACCATGAACTAAAAATTGTCTGCAGGCCAACAAATAGTAAGTTAACAAACACTTTAATACACCTAATGATATGCATATCCTTTTTATAAATAGTATTTCACATGCTAAGATGTAATAAGAGAACTGCTAAGAAAAGAATCCAGAATCCCTGATCTTTGGAAAGAAATGGTAACCCATAAGGAGACAATCTATTTTCCTGGATGTTATGGATAGGGTTAAACATGCCAACAATTGCTGACACCATGAGCATCAAGAACAGGGGGAAAGAACCAAAGAAATAAATAGAGGACCAGGCAGTGGGGAAGATAAGGTTCCATGATATTTTATGTCCTAGGTAATAGATACTGGTGAAGAATGTCCAAAACTTTATTAAGTCCACAACAACTCTACTTAATGACTCAACTGTTACTAATGCCTTTATCCATCACTTGGTTTCATCTTTGAAGAAGAAGCTCAACAAATTCCTAAGCAGTCTTCCATTGGCTCCTCAGCTTCCTCCAACTTTAACACTTGGCTCAATCAACCCCCATTTGTTTCCAAGTTTAGTTCTGCCCCTTTGCCTTGCTCCTTCTTTCTGTTGGGCCCCACACATGTTTAGATCTTTTCTATTCCAAAAATCCTTAAGAGGATAAAACCTCTTATCTCCTACCTCCTATTTCTCTCCCTATGATCATCACCAAACTCCATTCTCTGTCTGCATCATACTTCAATGACCTGTGCAGCAGCTAAGTCCTCCTATACTTTTTGAATACAAATACTATATCTTACTCATCTTTATCCAGCGTAATAGCTATATGCAATGGCTTGCTTATAATAAACATCCAATAAATACTAAATAAAGTTAAATTAAAAAGTTCTATAGCAAGCACATGTTATCTTGCTTGCCTCGTCCTTTCTGTTACCACAACCTCGGTTTTCCCAAAACTGCATAGAAATCTGCCATCTTCCCCTCCTACAATTATAGTTGATTGGTCCTAAGTCAGTCCCTGACCCAAACTGCGCCAATCGGAATTTTTTCTATGCAAATTTGGAATCAAAACTAGGCAAACCATGATGGTTTCTTAGTGGAAGAAAACTAAATCCAAAAGCTATAGACCACCATATGACATTATAATCAAAATACAACAGTCTACAGAAAGACAGATGGCATGTAAAAAGAAAGAACTGAGAAACAGATAGAGAGAACTGGCAGCATTCATGCCCTTGATTCTAATTAGTTCCCAAATCCTAAATTCTAGTTATATCACCTCACAAGGTTATAGAGATTACATTATATTATTACAAAATACATTATAAAAATATGTTACCATATAAAATATGATGTCGCTATATAAATATATTAGTAAATAAGATATATAAAATGTATATTATAAATTCCTCATTTTTGCTTAGGCTAGATCCTGTAGACTAAATCCATATGTTACTGCAATAAAATATCCTAATATCTGGTACCTACAGGTACCAGAATCATGAGTCATATCTAGTTATTTGCTTTTAACTTAACAAGAGAAAAGCATATACCCAGGGGAAATAATCTAAATAGAAAGCTAATGTGGAAAAGTCACTTGAAATCATATAGAAAAAATATATCAAATTAGCATACACAGAGAACAATTTAGTAAGAAAGTATATCTATATGTGAGAACTGGAGCCTAACTGTTGCTTTGGATTTCTCTATTTCTGTATATTCTCCAAGGACAAAAGTTTCTAGATATTTATTATACTATATAGGATTAGGATGACAATGTATGAACAATGTATGGAACATCATTCTTAAAAAGGTCCATTGAATACTTTCAACCTAAAATGTAAAATCATATTCCTTGTGAATACCAACCATATTTTTTAATGCAAAAATATAAAGGGGCCAAAGTAACCATTAAATTTTTTTAATAGCACAAATCCTTTGTCAACAAACTGACAGGAAGGTCATCTGATAAAGGTATAAGCTTTGGGTTTAATATTTGTGGCATATGATACATACTTCATTCACTATGCTTCCAATTATAGTATCATGAAAAACTCTATATAAACCATGGTCATTATTACCTATTCTGCATTTGTTTCACCAATTATAAAATGTACTTTCCACATTAATGGAAAGGATAACCACATAGGCCAAAACCTTACCAGTACACTATGATGAATTCAGAAAAAGCAAAGGCAATCTCTGTAAGCTACTGAATTATTAAATTATCTTCCAAAATGTAGTCATTGGCTTGCCACACTTTCCGTATGGCTGCAGTTAATCTTAAAATGAAAAAAACAAATAATTTCCCAGACCAACTAAATGCTCACGGCAATAAATGCATGAGTTCCAGAGGCCACAGAGCTGTATAGTTTTAAGTATACTCAATGTAACTATGAAATAAGGAAAATAATTTTCAGGAGTACTTTGTGGAATACATTTTTTAACGTCTTGCATTTTCTTAAAAACAGTGACAACTTTTTTTTGTTTTTATTTAAATTCCAGTTAGTTAACATACAGAGTAATACTAGTTTCAGGAGTACAATATAGTGATTCAGCCTTTCCATACCTCACCCAGTGCTCATCATCACAAGTGCACCCCTTTATCCCCATCCCCTTTTTAACCCATCCCCCCACCCACCTCCCTTCTGATAATCATCCCTTTGTTCTCCAGAATTAAGAACAAAGAGAAAAAAGTGGTAATTCTTTGAAAATCCTCTGGGACAAAGGTCAGTTTTCCAAAGTCTGCCTAGGTTGAAGGAGTCAAAGAAAATCTCTGAGGCCTTAGTAAAAATGTAAAAGGCGGCAAAGAAGCAGAAAATGTTCTATGGGCTTCTTGAAGATGGAATCAGGGACTTAGAAAAGCCTACGCATATGTGAGCAAGAGCAGTGGCTTTCTGACCATGACTGTGTGTGTCTGCAACAAGACACTAGAAATGTTTCAAAATGTCAGTGTTTCCCCTTCCTCACATATCCAGTTAGGTACTGACATCTCAAACACACACAGACATAGGTAGAGAGAGTCGAGTGCTATGGGCACACACATGAGAAGTACAAGAACTAAACAGAATTAACCTACTGTCCCAAACTATTCTGTACTTTCTTAGTGGGTTCAATTATCTAAGGATTACTTTTAATTCTTTCCATTTTTAAGTGTTTTACATGCTCTTACCACACTTAGTGAAATGTCATGGTACCCTGGCTACTGATGGGGCATTCCTCGGGAAATGGACTAGAACTATACCATGAAAACACACAAAGCCATTTTGTTTGCTCCTAGAGCTGCGGGATTACTATTGCAATTTAAGGGGATTCATAGTGCCCTTCATAAACTATTCATACCAGCTCATAAATTTAAAGCACTTTTACTTAAATAGGACTGGCTTCAAAGCTTGACAGTGAGGTCAATTTAAATGCTCTAGAATTGTTAATTACTTACAAGCAGGTGCTCATTATATTTTTTAAAATTTAAAACAAACAACAAAACAACAAAACATTCACTCCCTATCTTAATTATAGTATTTTATTCTTTCAGTTCTTTCTTTTTAAACATGTTTACATATGTTTCAAAGTCTAATCCCCTTTAAAGTAGCTCTTTACTAGCTGTAAACTAAATCTCAGATACAAAGGAGGACCTAGAAATCAGAACAATTTGGAATCCTATTGCAAGAACACAATCTAAAAGTAAGACACCATCATTTGGACTGCAAGAATCTAACAGAATCATTTTATGAGTGATCTGAAAACTGCCAGAGGTTAACAGTTACAGGTAGATTGTGGCCGAGTGGTGTCTTTTTAAATCAGGTGAGATATAAACATGTTTTTCATGAATCTATATTTTAAAAGAATCAATCTTGATGTTGCAAAGATTTCTAGAGTTAAGTCTATCTCACAGAATTTAACCCTGATAAATTCCTCCACTGAAACTCTAATGAAAAGATAAGCTCTAATATTATTCTACTTCTCTAAGCAATCCTTAAATTAGAATGACAAAAATGTTTTACTTATAGATATCTATGATTTGAAACATTCTATGATTGAGAAAAATAGTTTGGCCAGATAAGTTTTCTATATTCTGTGTAGTAAGGTTATATCCTTAAAAATCTCTGAGGCCTCTAGCATCCACTTATGGGGTCTGAAGTATTCAAAACACCAAGCAAAAAATAATATCATTATTATTTTTAATAATACAATTATAATTGGCTACATCCTCAAATGTAAAATTACCCATATTTAGGTAAGCATAAAATTAAAATTTGGATGAATAAATTCCAAATCATGCAGAAATCTTACATGCATTTTCATAGAAATGAACAGTAGGTTTCTTTTGTTTTGTTCTTCTCTATTGTAGTTTTATTTATAATGCAGAAATACAGTTCTAGAAGATTCTAGAATTTAAGTAATCCTAAATCTGGATAATACATTTAATTTATGTAATATATTAATATAATATATTTTATTTGTACACATGACTACAGTAATGTTTCCTACACACTGTTTCCCCCACTGTCTCCAATTAGACCTCAGATTACACAATGTTAAACAAATTTCTTTACATCAGGAATGAGCAAAGCTTACTTGTATTGTGAATTCCAAGAGTATGTGTAAGTATATACCATTTCACAAATGAATTTGAACATGACTTCATTATTGGGATCCCAAGAATCTGAGAAACATTTCTCTGGGACTACTATGCCACCAGCTGCTAAAATAATCCATTCCATGAAACATAGTTCAATAAATTTTGAATTAAAAAATTATTATTGATACAAAATTTAAATTCCTTTCATTGTATGTTCTCATTCTTGCTTGTCATTACAGGTGTAAAACTGGTAATGCTATGTTTGAGCAATCTTTCACAAGTCATCAAATAGGCTTACAATTTTATATTTGCAAATCACTTCAGAACACCAATCAGCAAGCAAACTCTGCAATCGTATCTTAAATATGATTTAAACTTAAATGTGGACTGATATTTCTTTAAATGCCAATAAACATGAAGGATCATTTTAATTCCAGTATATTCGTAGGCTTACTATAATAAATCAGAAAACTTTCATGTGCCAAAGGAAGGGAAAGAGAAGCAAGAAACATAAAAATGAGTATTCTAAAATTTCATAATCATGGATAGCACTATATGTAATTAAATGGCCTAATTTCTTGATTCAAATAAGTAAGTTACTACTTGGGAAGTATATCTCTTCAACAGTTCTGGTAATAGAATCATTGTTACAATTATCTTCCCACTAGTAGTTCATTTAAAAATAATCTACACATAAATAGTCACATCACAGGAAGAACGATCTAGTTAAAAAAGAGTTTGTAGGGTGCCTGGGTGGCTCAGTTGGTTGAGCAACTGCCTTCAGCTCAGGTCATGATCCTTGAGTGGCGGGATCGAGTCCCACATCGGGCTCCCAGCTCCACGGGGAGTCTGCTTCTTCCTCTAACCTTCTCTCCTCTCATGCTCTCTCTCACTTTCTCTGTCTCTCAAATAAATAAATAAAATCTTAAAAAAAAAGAAAAAAAGAAAAACCGATTGGATTACAGAATCCTTTAAAAAAAAAAAAAAGAGTTTGTAGTTTTTAAAAAAGGCTTCCCTTCTATCTCCTATCCCCACTCTCTCCTTTCACAGATAGCTGTATTAAAGCTTCTTGTATACTTTTCAGGAGAAAATATCAATGCATACATAAGCATGTTAAATGATTATGTCTGTTTAAATGCATTTTTCATGCAAATGAGCACACCATACATATTGTCCTGCCACCCCTTTCTTCTTACTATTCAACCTTATAAATAAGTAAAATCTTTAAATACATATTTATTTGAGTGAGAGAGGGAGAGAATCTCAAACAGATTGTGTACTGAGTGTGGAGCCCGACACGAGGCTCAATCCCACTACCTGAGCAGAAATCAAGCTCAACAGACTAAGCCACCCAGGCACCCTATCCACCTTATATTTTTAATAAATAAGAACAGAGAAAACTGTAGTGGGATAAATTTCCACTTTAACTGCTAATTTTTCCCCCTTTCCTTTTATGGTCGAATATGTGTCATATTTGAACTTTTTCTTGTAAGGTACAGTATATCAAAATGTTTGGTTTAGGGGCACCTGGGTGGCTCAGTCCGTTAAGCATCTGCCTTCGGCTGGGGTCATGCTTCTGGGACCCTAGGAGTGAGCCCCACACTGGGGTCCCTGCTCTGCATCAGTCTGTGTCTCCCTCTGCCTCTCCCTTCCACTTGTGCTCTCTCTCAAATAAATAAATAAATAAAATCTTTAAAAAGAAATATTCAGTTTAAGATGTTGACAGTAATGGCAATAATAATAACAGTTAACATTTCCAAAGCCTGTACTATTTGCCATTCATTTTGCTAATCACTTTACAAAGATTATCTCACTCAGTTCTTCCAACAAACTTCTGATATAATTACTATTACTCCTTTCACTTTACAGATAAAATACAGATAAGGAAATTGCGCACTTAAATAATTTATTTCAGTTATTCATTTTTCCTCTTTTCTTTCACAAAACCATTAATATAATTATTTAATTTATAATCTCTAAATCTTGACTATAAAGTCTCAGGACTCTGAGCCCTCAAGAAGAAAAGACCCACAAGAGTGTGGTTAGAATGCTAATAGACACCAAAAGAGAGCTGGGGTAGCAATCCTTATATCAGATAAATTAGATTTTAAGCCAAAGACTATAATAAGAGATGAGGAAGGACACTATATCATACTTAAAGGGACTGTCCAACAAGAAGATCTAACAA
>CM052799.1:149406115-149499056 GCA_028533885.1 Nasua narica
AGATGTGGTATATACATACACACACACACACACACACACACACACACACACACACACACGCATACAATAGAATACTATGCAGCCATCAAGAGAAATGAAATCTTGCCGTTTGCAACGACGTGGATGGAACTAGAGGGTATCATGCTAAGCAAAATAAGTCAGTCAGAGAAAGACAATTATCACATGATCGCTCTGATATGAAGAATTTGAGAGGCAGGGCAGGGGTCTGTGGGGGGGTGGGGAAGAGAAATGAAACAAGATGGGATGGGGAAGGAGACAAACCATAAGAGACTTGTAAACTCATGAAACAAACTAAGGGAAGCTGGGAGGTAGGGGGGGTAGGGTTATGGACATTGGGGAGGGTATGTGCTATGGCAAATGCTGTGAAATGTGTAAGCCTGATGATTCACAGACATGTACTCTGCGGCAAATAATACATGTTAATAAATAAATTAATTAAAAATAAATAAATAAATTTTTTTTAAAAAGTGTGGTTAGAACCATCTGGAATCTAATTACTAAGTTCAAAATATACCCATTTTATATTTTAAAAGAAAAAGAAAGAAAAACCTGATTTCTTAAACTAAAATAGATTTTCCCAAACTAAAACAAATTTTCCTAAAAGAATATTTCTATAATCTACTATTAAGCTAAGGTTTACCTTTGACGTCCCAACACTCAAAGGTCATAGAACATGTGAACCAAATAAGTTACAGTTTCTTCCTATCACTTTACGGATAAGAAAAAGCATTTATCAATGCATTTATTATCCTTTCATATCCATCTCTAAGTTGAAAGAGACATCAGGAAATCTCTGACTAGAGTATGTAATACATATAAAAATCCCAGACAGACAAGTGGCTATAACATTTTGTAACACTATCAGAGATAGCAGTTTCTGAGTCTTGTCCACAAGTAGCAAATTTAGTCAAGGAACCAGCTTTTTCCTTCAGCAGTTGAATCCTGTTTTGCAATTACTGTTGTGGGACAGCTGTCTATGGAGATAAGAACTCAAGGATCAGTACCCTTATCACAACTATTAATTCACCTCTCCCCTTCCTTCTTCAGACCCTTCTTCACAGCATTCTACAAGGTTTAATCAATTTTATTGTTTTTCTCTTGAACCAAATTCAACGTCTCTGTATCTTTATTTAAAACAGGGAGACTGAAATGAAATACAATACTGTACTCATAAAGTTTGTTCAGTGTTGAGTAAAGTACAAGTTGTATGCCTCTTTGTCTATCGTAATTTCACATCCTGTTAACACTTGCCTGTATTGTATTTTTTATTTCTATGGCTCAATTACTTTATTTATGGTGTACTGTGACTGGGAATCTCAATCTGGAAAATTTTACATGGCTAGCTCTTAATTGAGCATACGGATGAGAACAAAAGAAGTATAAATCATACAAAAAGAGACAATAAAAAGATCACTTTTATTTGGCAGTGGAATAAAATCACACAATACTCATAATCACATGGAAGGACGCCTACATAGTTTTAACCTAATATCGTCATTGAATAAGCAAAGAAACAGAAAACAGAAATAAGAAGTGATAACCAAAATGCTGACAAAGGCAGAACTGAAACCTGGGGCTCGTATTTCCTCTCTAGTCATTTGTCTCATCTGCCAAAGCTCACTGGAAGTCAGACCTCACTGAGAAGGAAAGCTCCTGGTCCTGGTTACAGCTACTGATTCAACAGTGATAAACCAACACTCACTATTAAATGTGTTCTAGTTTAATCACAATATAATAAGTTAGTAGAGTGTATGGACTGTTTGAATGGGGCCTGTTTTCTGTAACTTTTTTTTCATTTTATTTTATTATTTGTGAAGCAACTATATTGAACAATGTAGTTATGTGTTTAAAAAGTCCTCACTGGGGCACCTGGGTGGCTCACTGGGTTAAAGCCTCTGTCTTCAGCTCAGGTCATGATCTCAGGGTCCTGGGATTGAGCCCCACATCGGGCTCTCTGCTCGTCGGGGAGCCTGCTTCCCCCTCTCTCTCTGCCTGCCTCTCTGTGTGGTCTTGTGATCTCTCTCTCTCTCTCTGTCAAATAAATAAAATCTTAAAAAAAAATAAAGTTTGTTAAAAAAAAAGTCCTCACTGGTTCTGTTGTGAGAATCAATGTTTATTTTTTAAAAGTTAGTAGTACATTTTGTATCCCGCAACATCCAAAGAGAAAAAGCTAATAGATTGTGCAATATTTCCAGAAGGCAAAGTAAATAATCAACAAAAAAGTAAAGTAAAAGATAATCTTATGCTCGAAGTTGTTTCTGGGTTTTGTTTGATGGTTTCTCGGGTTTGGTTTTGTTTTTTTTTTCTTTCTGTGGGTGGAGAAGCCTATTTTATTTTTATTTCCGCCTGCCGTTCCTATAACAAAGTCATCTGGAAGCTGAGCCTGTTTGACTACTAAATATTACTGTGGAAAATGGAATTACTTCTCTGTTATTCTATTTCTCTTATGGAGAAATCTCTAAATTTCTATTTTAAAAATGACCTGGTGTAAAAAGAGGAGTCAAAACTCAAAATCTGTCAGTTTGAAATATTATTAACACTTAATATAATATTAACCACAGTACCTTTGATGTTTGCTTTTCAAATTCAAGGATTAAGTGCAGAAGGAGAGCATTCTAAACATTTGAGACTATGCTGGAAGAAGGAAAGATACTAATCATTTCGTAGTTCCTGAATTAGATCTTTGTGAGAAGCAAGTGAGCTTTTCATAAATGTGCCTACCTTGATAGGAAAAAATACAGCATACCTTTCCACATGAATTTAATTTTTTAAAGAAAAAAAAACAACTCACTGAGAAAGCAAATAAATATAAATATATATATTTACTTTAATGTGATGACAGGTCAGGTCTAGGCTGTCAGGAAACAAGAGTCAATATCTAGGGGTAGGGAATATGAGGAAAGGGGTAGGAATGTAGGGTGTGAAGGAAAGTCTTGACAAGTCTAAGCATGGGAAATCATGTCCCTAGCCAAGGAAAAGGGATTTCATTGGGCTCTACTCGTGAATAAACCAAGGAAAAGAACTGGTAACGAGGACCAAATTCCTGGTTTATGCTGGCCTTGAATATTTCTATTCCGTTGGCCCATGCATGAACCATTGTGCAGTTGATTCCAAACAGATGCACCAGCACCTGTTCTAACCAGGCATTTCACTGGTTCATTTTTGTCTTCCTGACTGTGCTTTTCCAATATCCATTTCTTGCTCCTTCAAATTTGTTCAGTCATCAGACTTCCCTTCCTAGAACTTGAGTAATCACCCACTTACTCTCTCTTAACAATCATTTCTCTAATTTTATCTTCCTCTACGAACTTAGGAAGTAAACTCTATTCCAGCCCTGGCCACACTCTTTGGGTAAAGGGCAGGAGAAGCTCAAAGTTCAAGTTTACCTCAGGCACACTTATCCCTGAGTTTAGAGTAGATCATTCAATAGTATATTAATAATATATGCTCCAACCCTCCATGGGGGAGGAATTTCAAAAACACTGTCTTCCTACGTTCTCACTGGCTCAGGCATGAACCCGTATAGACAAGATTTCTGCACTCCCCACAGATCTGAGTATACATACATATGCTCAGTTGGAAACTGATAGGCACATTGTATATTTACTTAACTGTATTATTAAATGATATTACCTATCATTTATAGGGAATATAGGAGAATTATCATTCTTGAATTAAGTTTCTAAAAGCAACTGAAAATTTATCTCACTATAAATATTTCTTATTCATATGTGACTATATTTTCCTATTTTAAATAAGTTTCATTAGGATGCTTGGGTGGCTCAGATGGTTAAGCATCTGCCTTCGGCTCAGGTCATGATCCCAAGGTCCTGGGATCAAGTCCCACGTTGGACCCCCTGCTCCTTGAGAAGCCTGCTTCTGTCTCTGTCTCTGCCTCTTTCTCTCTCTCTCTGTCTGTCATGAATAAATAAATTTTTAAAAATCTTTTAAAAATAAAGAAAGAACTTTCATTAATCAAGATTTCTAATTTTTATTAATCCATTTATTCAATCATCATATATGTTCTGGGGATATGTTATGTATCAGCAGACATGGTGTTAAAAAAAAAGATCAAAAAAACATAGCTCCTACCTGCAGGATCTCAAAATTCTCTAAGGTAAGAAGGGCAAGAACATATAGGCAATAAGTGAAGTGAACTCTGAAACTACAGAGGACGGACACTGCAAAGATTGAGGAAGAATTTTTGGAGGAGATGGAATCTAAACTCTGTTCTGAAAGACAGGGATACTAGTTACTCAAATAAAGAAAGGGCTATGAGAGAGGGTGTGACAGAGAATGTTCTAGAATAAGACAGCGACAGGGAACAATAAAGCTATAGCACATTTAGTAGTATGGTTGGGGCATAGAATTCCAAGAAAGATTGTGTTGAAAAATGTAACTAGAACCATTAATGCTATGCTAAGGATTTTGTATTTCATACTTATTCTAATAGGGAGCCACAGACTTATCTTAAGCAGAGGAGGAATCTATTCATCCTATATCATTTTGGAGACAGAGGGGAGAAGAGATTAGAGAAGGGCTAAACTGAAGTTTGAGAAATCCATTAGACTATGCTTATTTTTTACTTCCTTAAAATATTACATCACCATGCTCTATTGTACTCTGAATACAGAGTCTACATATACCTGTCTTTTAAACACACATGCTTTCATAATCCTAAGTTACTTCTTGCCTACTTACACTAATGACCTAAAACAACATATTCTCAGCCGCTGTGAACAACAGCCTGTAAGGTGTCCTGTTTTTTTTCACTTTTAAATTTAGGTTTAAACCTCAGAAATTCAATGCAATGATGTTTCATTATCAGATGAAAATTATGTCATAATGAATATGGTACTTCCAATTAGTGAATAAAGTTTGGGAATTTGGGGATGACTTATTTGTGTTATAAAGTGAGTAGATTCAAGGTTATACCCAAAAAATAATTGGATGTCATGATCATTCATATGCCATTTCCTGAATAGGAGAAAAAAAGGTGTAGTGAAGAGGAGGTATAGCTGGCAATTTTATAATTTTGAACAACCTGAGGTCTCTCTTTTTATGTCCTCGTGGGAGTAAATTGTATTTATAATCATATTTTGGGGAAGGTGGAAAGATTAACTGAGATTAAATAATTGAATAATACTAACAACTTATAGAGAACTTATTATTTGACATTCACACTGTTGAATGAGCTTATCCCTACTGCACAGGTTAGGACAGAAGAAGGGTTAAGACATTTGCCCAATGTCGCCTGATTCTTAGGTGCAGGAGAGAAACATGGGTTTCAAATCCACACAATTTTGATCCAGAGTCATATTCTCAAACTCTAATCTATAATGGAAAGTAAGCACAATAAGACAATTACTTACTTGAAAGAATTCTTAAAACTATAATGAGTAAGCTACAGGCCTCAATCCCCAGGCTGCTCTTTTAATAACCCATCTTATTTCAAGATGAAATGTTTAAAAGCTATCTCTGTGCTGGCAATTCTTAAATATGCCAGAGAACTGTGCCATTTCTTTAACTTGCAGCATTTTAGTAATAAATTAGGACATCTATTGTGTGGGATTATACAATTTTTTGTAAAACTCAACAAAATAATTTCCATTTTGAATAAAAAAATAAATGGGGATCATCATTTTAAATGGTTTTTTCCTTAATTGGACCTCCAATAAGAGTTACTGCTTACCATCAATTCAAACGTATACAAATTTCTCTAAATCAATGTATAATTTTGGATCTTAGCATTTTTAAGCTTCAAAGATCTTAGAAATCATATGATACAATACTTCCATGACAAAAGGGAGTCTCATAAAAGGTAAATTAATTGTCAGGGTCACACACAAGTGATGGATCAACTTAGATTGAAAATATAGTTGGAGTAACTAAATCAAGGGGATAGTTGGAAAAGCAAAAAAGGGAGAAAGATATGAATGTAGACTGGTTCCATGTAGAAATCTATAATCATTTGGTTAAAAATCTAGGCAGAGCCATCAGAAAGGATGAATACCTACCATTTACATCAACATGTATGGAACTGGAGGGTAAGTCAGTCAGAGAAAGGCAATTATCATATGGTTTCATTCATATGTGGAATATAAGGAATAGTGCGAGGATCATAGAGGAAGGGAAGGAAGATTGAATGGGAAGAAATCAGAGAGGGAGACAAACCATGAGAGACTCTACCCTGGGAAACAAACTGACAGTTGTGGAAAGGGAGGTACGTGGGCGGATGGGGGTAACTGGATGATAGTTATTAAGGAGGGTATGTGATGTGATGAGCACTGGGTGTTATATGCAACTGATGAATCACTGAACACTACATCTGAAACTAATGATGTACTATATGTTGGCTAACTGAATGTAAACTTTTTAAAAATCTAGGCAGAGTAATTGAGAAAAAGAGCAGCTATTTCTCCTCTCCTATTCAAATGTATAGTCGTTTCCATTTAATAGATAACACAAAAGTAGTAGCAAAAAATTCAGTATTTTTTCAATGCAAATGAACTTTGTTCTCCTTTGATGCCATGCTATATATTAGAAGTATGCTTCATAGGAGTATAAGTACTTTAATTTCTTCTAGCGATTTATTATCCAAAGGAAACAGAGAGCTAAAAACTAGGATTTTAAAGAATATATTATTTGTAGAAGCACTTTTGAATCCCATTAATAAGGATATTACTCAATTTCTAAAATATCATTAACATTCAAATTATAGATTCTTAATAATATCACCATTAAATTAGACACCACCAAAAAATCATAATAAATAGAAGTACCCTACAGTGTTCATAAAAGGAAAGTAGTGGAGCTCCCTCTATTGAATTATAGTTGAGAAAATTTGCCTTGTATATAAAAATCATAATTTTATCAAAATTATAATATAGTATCATAAAATTATAATAGTAAATTATAATAGTAAAATTTTTTCTTTCTAAAGTATAATAGCTTTCAAATTATAGAAACACATATACAATATCAATTTCTAAGGATAATTTTATAAACTACAGATATCCTTATAATTTTAGAGCATATATTCTTTCTTAATAGTTTTGGCCTGCAGGGCACCTGGGTGCCTCAGTGGGTTAAAGCCTCTGCCTTCAGCTCAGGTCATGATCTCAGGGTCCTGGGATGGAGCCCCGCTTCAGGCTCTCTGCTCAGCGGGGAGCCTGCTTCCCCCTCTCTCTGCCTACTTGTGGTCTCTTTCTCTCTGTCAAATAAATAAATAAAATCTTTTAAAAAATTAAAAAATTAGTTTTGGCTCTCAGGAATCACATTAAGATTACAATTTTCAATTTGTGGGGTTTTTTTCATTTTGTTCTGTTTTGTTTTCCTTGAGCTGATAAAACTGAAATTGCTTGACAGATATTGGGACTATGAAACATTCTAATAAGAATATGAAATCCAACTTTGTTATGAAAATCCCCCAAAATGGACTTAGATGGAATTGAAATATATCTTCCAATCAATAAAACGAGGTATTTTCACATATTTTTCTGGTATGAATAAACTGACATAATTATATTACTAAAAAATGTGATTCATAACAATTATTGGTTGAGTGTTCACTGTGTCAGGCACAGAGAAATGCTATATACTCATTACCTTATTGGAATAGCTGTATGAAATGAACTTGGTAATATTGTTATCCTCATATTACAAATCAGAAAACAGAGACAAGAGCTAGAAAATCAAACTAATACTCAGATACACCACCCAAGCCCTTGGACTCTGGTGCAATAGGACCTAGGCTATGTATTTATAGCCTATGAAATCTGTGAGCACTGACATTCCATAAAAATTAAGCAGAGAATTTTTTTTTAATATCTTACAGGTATAACCATACAATCTACAATAAAAACACTATTCGGGCAGTTCAAATCCTTTCTAACCAAACATTTTGGATCAATTCTAAAAAATAATAACCTCTAAAACATACCCTGAAATTCTACTCTTTTTTTATTGTTTCATCATTTATTTTAGAAAGGAGACATATTTCTTATCAGCAAAGAGAAAAACAGCTGAGCAGATGCAGGTTTTGTTTTAATAAACAGATACTTATTTGTCATTCTAGTGTGATAAGAAAAGCCATTTTATCTCATACTAAACAGTCATTTCCAAAAGAAAATTTCTATTTGAGAACTAGATTACCATCCACTGGGGTTGGGTTGAGTAAAGGATTAATCCAACAGGGTAAATCCAAATATGTATTACGTTTTACTCTTAGATCTGATAGCAAAAGCATTATTCATATTTAGAGCCGAGCCCATCTCTGCAAAAATATAAAACCTATGTCTTATAACATAAGCATTTTTCTTGGAAAATGTCATACTCATCACTGGGTAGAGACAATGGTTGCAGAATAAGGTATAAATGCCACAATTTGAAACTAAACTAAATGCTAGGCAGAAACTGCTTTATTTTTGAAATTACAGTTTGTGCACACTAATATTAATTCTACTATGAGTATTTGTTACTTTGTTTAAAAAATATATTCTCAACACATACTCATCAAAAACTCTTCATAGACATTTCTTATATATTTTGTATAGAGGTTGCAATAAAGGGGCGCCTGGGTGGCTCAGTGTGTTGAAACCTCTGCCTTCAGCTCAGGTCATGATCTGGGGGAGCCTGCTTCCGCCTCTCTCTCTGCCTGATTCTCTGCCTACTTGTGATCTCTCTCTCTCTGTCAAATAAATAAACAAATCTTAAAAAAAAAAAGAAGTTGCGATAAAAATGTTTTACTCCTTTCCATAATAGGCCTAAAAATTACAGGGTAAAACATATTTAATGACACTAAATTTACAGATGATACTTTTTATCCACTAGTAAGCAATTCTGACAAGCCTATTAAACTTGTTGGAAGAATTGTTTAAAACATGACTTACTTAAAAGTAACTGAAATCTGTTTAGTAAGTCCTATTATGCAGGGTTTACAAAATGGCATCAGTTAATCTGCCTACATAATGTATATTATACCTACAATGAACTAAGACAAATATTTGGGAAGCATTTGTGTATTACAGAACAATATCAACTATTCTTAAGGCTCACATGCTGTTGTCTCTTAATTCACTGCTTTAGTTAATATGATCCCATAGAGTATGAATCTTCCAAAATGAAAGGAAATATAAACTTACATTTACATAGTTTATGTTCTAAAAGTTAGCCATCTTATGTGAAAAAAGCAATGATAATAATTTATATTAAATGCACTTCTTTCATCCATTTTCAGCCCCAATACATGTGTCATAAAGTTAAGCACCAAACTACCTAAAGCTTTTGCCTTATATGTGAGCATGTGTGTGCCTATTACTCCTATACTTCTCATTTTTCCCATGGTTATAAATAAATAAGAATCAGGGGCGCCTGGGTGGCTCAGTTGGTTGGGCGACTGCCTTCGGCTCAGGTCATGATCCCGGAGTCCCGGGATCGAGTCCCATATCGGACTCCTGGCTCTGCGGGAAGTCTGCTTCTCCCTCTGACCTTCTCCCCTCTCATTCTCAGTCTCTCTCTCTCTCTCTCTCTAATAAATAAAAATAAAAAAATCTTTAAAAATAAATAAATAAATAAATAAATAAATAAGAATCAACCTATTATCCTGTTTTTTCTTAAAGTTATACTCTTATCTGTAAGTCTGTACTATTAATATGAGGAAGAGGCAACCCTATATGTTCTTATTGGGATTTTAAAGATATACACTCTTTTTTAATTGAAATATAGTTGACATATACCATTGTATTAGTTTTAGGTGTATAACACAGTGATACGTGTATATTTTGCAAAATGATTATCACAAATTTAGTTAACACCTCATTACCACATGGTTACAATGTTTTTCTTGTTATAAGAACTTTTAAGATCCTCTCTCTTAGCAGCTTCCAAATATACAATTCAATATATACTCTTTGAACTGTAATTTTAGAATTTTTTCTAAATGAAAAATGCACATATTCTTTGACTCAGCAATTTCATATTCTGGACATTTCCTACCAACATAACAGCACTTATGAACAAGAACATGTATGTATTAGGATGTTCACTACAGTCATGTTCGTAACAAAAAAGACTAGAAATATTCTACATTTCCAAGAACTGGGGAAATGGTTAAATTAATTACGGTACGTACAATAAAATCCAATATACCTTCAAAAATGAGGTAGAGCTATCTGTGCTGATATGGGGTAATCTCTTAGTCTTCAAAATGTGCTGTTAAGTAAAAAAATGAAAGGTACAAAATGGCATGTATAATATGTTCCCACTTGGTTTTTTTAAAGGGGGAAGTTTATATGCAAATATTTACTTGTATATGAGTATTTGAGTAAGATCAAACAGATCCTCTTTGAACCCCTCAACTGGTGAGTAAATTAGGGAGATCATAGGAACAGTATTCAAAGGACTTCAAAAAATTCTGGATGACCTCCAGGAGTTAGAAGCCATGTTCCTTCCCATGTTGACATCTTAACTCATGCCATTCTCTCAGCCCATATCTATTGCTTGCTTATTCCTCAACACATACCTCAGATGTTACTACCTGAAAGAACTTTTCCAAATTTTTCCTAAAGTCCAGGCCAAATCTGGCCATTCTGATGTAAAATGTTCTTCAGTTGTTCTTGTAGTGCCTAGCAAAACTTATAGCAAATTATGTAATTAGTTGATTGATGTTTATTTCCCAGAGAGAACATAACTTCTTGGCGTGACAAGACCTTAACTGTCTAGTCACTAGTTTTATTTATTAATCCCCAGCACCAAGCACAATGCTTTGTACATACTGAGCATTCAATAAACATTTATTGAATGGTGTTACATATGCTGAATGGTTAATTTCCATTAGTTTTTTCTAGTTTTTATTTTAATCCCATTTAGTTAACATACAGTGATATATTCATTTCAAGTTAATTTATATGAGTTTTAATCTTGGACTGGCCAACAATGTGATGCTCAGGCAAGTTACCTAAGTAATATTAAGGTCCTTTATAGCTCCAAACCTTGAATCTATGAGTTTAGGCACAAATGAAATTAAGAACATTGTTGTCTCAAAAAACTGGCTAATTTGCTACAGAATTTTAGATAATCTTTTAACCTGTGTCTTCATCTATCTCAACTGTCAAATAAGAGAACTGAACCAGATGAACATATAAGGCAATTTCTCATTTTTTCCAATAATACCTCTTCTATCACATTTTACTTCAAACCATGATTTGCATGCCTTTAACCCTTCAACACTGTGTGCACTCTCTCCCTCTCTATCCCTCCCTTTCTCTCTCCTCTTTCTTTCTCTCTCTCTTTCTCTCCCTCTCTCTCTTTCTCTCTCTCTCTCTCTCTCACACACACACACAGACACACACTTAACTTTCCATAATTTTATTTCAGGAGAAGATAAGGGTTCAGCCATAGGATAGTGCTTTTATTGATACTGCTTGAGCCTCTATAATCTATCATAGTTCTTGCCAAAGGATCTAGAAGAGGAAGATGTAAACAATGAATATGGGGCTAAGTAAGGATATTTCCTGATGTCACATCCCCCACTGGTTGACTGACTGCAAAAATGATACTAATTCTCTCTCCTGGTTTGTTTGGGTTTTTTTTAAGATTTTATTTATTTATTTCACAGAGAGAGAGAGAGATCCTGAGTAGGCAGAGAGGCAGGCAGAGAGAGAGGGAAGCAGGCTCCCTGCTGTGCAGAGAGCCTGATGTAGGGCTGGATCCCAGGACCCTGAGATCATGACCTGAGCCTAAGGCAGAGGCTTTAACCCACTAAGCCACCCAGGCACCCCTCTCCTGGTTTTTTTCCACACTATTTGCCAAGTGTTTTTTAGCTCCTTCCATTCAGTAGGAGGAGATGATTTCCCCACCCTTGAATTTGAGCTGGACTTGGGACTTGTTTTCACCAACTTACTGTGGCAGAAATGATGGTTTGCCAGAAGAAGTTTTCCATATTTCTGCTTTCTCTTAGAACCCTGCTTCCACCAAGAGAACAAGCCTAGGGAAGCCTATTAGGGAATGAAAGACCATGAAGAAGAGTCAATTTTCCCTGAACAACAACCAGCCAACTCCCTGAAGCAAAGCTGCCTAGCCTGACATGCAGCAGATTATAGTAAAACGAAGATATCTAACTAAAATCGGAAGAACACTCAACTCTCCAGACTAAATTGCCAGAATGCAAAAGAATGAAGTACATAAAATGATTGCTGTTTAAACCACTATGTTTTGGAGTGCTCCTATCACACAGCCTAGTTATTTGATGTACTATGGTTCAAAAATTTAATAAGACTCGCTACACATGTTTTTATGTTTTCTTCTTGATTTGGAAGTGGGTAAATTCCATACCCATAAACCCCCCAACCACTAGGGAAAATACCTGGGATAGTGCTGACAAGAGTTTTAGCCATAGTAACCAAAGTATTCTCCCTTCATTCTGCCTTATTAATGAAGACAAAACCACATCATCCTTTACTTTGTGTGCTTAGATAATATTCTCTCAATCTTTCCTACCATCACTCCCTTTTGGGGTTTTCTGAGTACCTGAAACACCTATATAGATGGACAAAGTAACACATGGGTACCTAATTAGCAATAGAAAGTCTTGGCATGGGGTGCCTGGGTGGCTCAGTGGGTTAAAGCCTCCGCCTTCAGCTCAGGTCATGATCTCAGGGTACTGGAATGGAGCCTCGCATCAGACTCTCTGCTCAGCAGGGAGCCTGCTTCCCCCCCGCCCCCCGCCTCTGCCTGCCTTTCTGCCTACTTGTGATCTCTCTCTGTCAAATAAATAAATAAATAAAATTTAAAAAAAAAAGTCTTGGCATGAATTGTCCTAGCCATGATGTTGGTTGCCCCAAGTCAGTTTGCCAGTTGTAACTGATACAACTGTAGTTTACATGTACAAAAAGACTTAAGAGTTTCCTTCAGTTGTATAGGTAACCTAATAATTATTTTTAAATCCAAATTAATAGTGGAGCTACCAAGAAACTTCAAAGAAGAACAGAACTGGAATTGTGCAAATGGCTAAGAAGGGATTTCAGGATCAAACTGAAATCAGCCTCCCCTCAATAAGAAGTATAGCTCCCAGGTGAATTTCAAACACCATTATTCTCTTGGTATATCAGGTCAATTTGGTTTCCATTCCAAACCATGGGATCCTTAATGTTCTACACCCATCACAATATTCTGAGGTTCCAGGCTGTAACCTCACATCTCTCCTATACTTGACATTAAAGGGACTCTATGGCCTCTTATTGATATGTCACTGTACCTGATAAATACAAAAAAGTTAGAAACATGCACTTTGTCAGGATGAGAGTACTTATAGTTAAGTAGTCTAAGATAGACATATCAACAAGCAAGCCATTAATAATCATGGTGGCTAGGTGCGCCTGGGTGGCTCAGTTGGTTGAGCAGCTGCCTTCGGCTCAGGTCATGATCCTTGAGTTCCGGAATCGAGTCCCACATCGGGCTCCCAGCTCCACGGGGAGTCTGCTTCTTCCTCTAGCCTTCTCTCCTCTCATGTTCTCTCTCGCTTTCTCTGTCTCTCAAATAAATAAAAAAATAAACAAAATCTTTAAAATAAATAAATAAATAATAATCATGGTGGCTATATAATTTGTCATCCAAATTGCACTTTTGAGGGTGAAATAAGGGACCACTAATAAATGAATCAGGATATCAGAATAAACTAGGACTGCCGTGGGTATACTGGTATGTATGGCTCATGGAGTAATAGAGGAAGAAATTTTAGAGAAAAAAGGTGGGGGCGGGGAGCTGACTAACAAGCTAGAGAAGGTAGACAGGGGTCTAATTTCTGACTTATCCGCTCCTGCAGTTTAGTTTCATTATGCTGCAATACTATGAATTCTTAGACACAGACATGTTTATTGAAATACTTCAACTCAAAGTCAAATTAACTAATCCTTTGATTAGAACTGTTTTGCATTGGACTGATTTCCCTTTGAATATTATGGATAATTGAGAACTGACTGGATAAATAAGACAGTAAGCACTAAAAGCTAATTTCATTCTTGGAACATACACTACAATAATGGACTATGATAATAGGTTATCATAAAACAATTACTGAATATCACAGCATATTTGGAACTAGTCCTAGCTGAAATATATATGATATTACATCTAGTAACAGGTGGGGAGAGAAGCATATAAATTTTGTTATTTAAACAGAGAAATCAACTGGATGAAAATATCAGTAATTCCAAATATATAATAATACTTTGTACACTATGAGGATACTTGCAATGACTGTAGGATTTCACCTTATCCAACAGACAATAACATCCTCTTCTTTTTTTTTTAAAGATTTTATTTATTTATTTGACAGAGAGAGATCACAAGTAGGCAAAGAGGCAGGCAGAGAGAGAGGAGGAAACAGGCTCCCTGCCAAGCAGAGTGGGGCTCAATCGCAGGATCCCGAGATCATGACCTGAGCCAAGGGCAGAGACTTTAACCCACTGAGCCACCCAGGTGCCCCAATAATATCCTCTTCTTAAATATAAAAGACATATGTTAATCTTGACTTTGTTCTCCATAGGGAAAATTCTGCCCCAATTAAAAAAAAAAAAGAGAGAGAGAAATATAAATGACATTTCTCCAATCCTTTTTCATTTCTTATTGAAAATAAAAAGGAGCTCGGGGCCCCTGGGTGGCGCAGTTGGTTGAGCCACTGCCTTCAGCTCGGGTCATGGTCCCGGAGTCCCGGGATCGAGTCCCACATCGGGCTCCCAGCTCCATGGGGAGTCCGCTTCTCACTCTGACCTTCTCCCTTCTCATGCTCTCTCTCACTCTCTCTCTTCCCTAATAAATAAATAAATAAATAAAATCTTTAAAAAAAAGAAAAGAAAAAGGAGCTGATATCCAAGAGTAAATAAATAAAGTCATCACCCACCATTCTTTTTTTTTTTTAATTTTTTATTAACATATAATGTATTATTTGCCCCAGGGTACATGTCTGTGAATCATCAGGCTTACACATTTCATAGCATTTGCCATAGCACATACCCTCCCCAATGTCCGTAACCCTACCCACCCCTCCACCTCCCAGCCACCCTTAGTTTGTTTCAGGAGTTTAGGAGTCTCTTATGGTTTGTCTCCTTCCCCATCCCATCTTCTTTCATTTCTCTTCCCCACCCCCTACGACCCCCTGCCCTGCCTCTCCCACCACCCACCATTCTTAAGGAAACTTTCTTCAATATTCCACTGAATTAGTTCATTTCTTAATATGCCACATATATTCAAGTATAAGAAATGAAATGGGACTTTGTGAAAACCTAACAATGAAGAATATACAATTGACTTTGAGAAAAGTTAAATTCAAGTTTCTATGTGTACATGCTATTTTTAAAATTTTTTTTTGAAGGTTTTATTTATTTGAGAGAGAGCAAGAGTGAGAGAGATCACACAGGGAGAGAGCCCTATGCGGAGCTTGATTCCAGGAAACTGAGATCATGACCTGACCCCAAGGCAGATGCTTAACCAGCTGAGCCACCCATACGCCCTATACGTGCTATTTTATCATAGCTGCACCTATGTTGCTTTCCTGCATACTTGGGATACATATGCATGTGTCTGCTTGAGTTAACACCTTCAGAAACCTAGAACTCTTTGGTGATGTTCTATGCTAAATAAATGGCCAGAACAGAAAGAAATGCGTTTAAGACTATGAGACAAGGTGATTGTAAAGCATTTAAGATACTGTATGACAAAATACTGCCATCTAACACCAAGTAATGCTGACAACTTAGTGCTCAATTTTATAAAGGCCTACATTTAGTGACATGAAAACCTGAGGGAAAAAAAGAAAAAGGAGAAAAAAGGAAAAGAAAAGAGACATTTTGCCTGACTTAAAAAAGGTCAAAGTGATAATTAAATGTAACAGTGTTTCTCTACTAATAATATAGAAAAGGCCTTAATATAGCATGTTTTAGTTGAAAAATTCAAAATGCTGAGCAAGGGAATTACTAATTTCATCAAAATCAAAACATACATTACGAAGGGAGAAAACTTCACAAATGGGAAATAAGAAGGAACAGAAAAATAGCTTTCCCAAAATCAGAACATTCTTATATGGCATAACTGAAAACTGAACACATGAGTGCTGACTCCAATAAAAAAAAATAATAATTTCTAGTAATACTTAAGATTATGAAAGTATGTTTTTATTGATTTTCCTCTTTTTAATAAGTTAACAGCAAATAAGCATTCTCTTCCAAAATTCTATTTAAAAAGATAAGCTAGATTGAATTTTCTAAAAAGTCCAAAAAAGTTTGGACTTGTGTCACAAAAATATTTCGGATTTGTATAGATAATAAAACCACAGGAAACTTTACTATTTTCTATTTCCTTCTATATTGCACTTAAAACCACCTTGCAAATCAACTATTTTGTTTAGGGGCATCTTTAGGATGTACATACAGGCTTTGTCACATGAACATATAAGCATCGATCATCGGTTACATTTCATTCTAGGAACCACATATGCACTTTAAATAGAGGCAATCTTCCAGGAGGGATGGGTTATCCTAATGGGGTTTTCTGAGACCTAAAAATCTTTCCCATTGTTAGGGTCTCTTTTCCCAGGACAGTGAGAGACAAATTCCTCTCTATCACACTTTTTTTTTTTTTAATAGCCCTGTTCAGCCCTGGAGGACTAAGCACAAAATATTATAATGGATTTATACAAGTAGGAAAAAAGATGGAAAATTCCCAATTGGGTTCCCTTGACATTTTCTAGCAACACAATTTATATGAACTGTATCAATTCAGTCTGTCTGAAAGCCTTAGAAAAACACAACTGGATAATGACTCTGCCCTGCGCAAATCAGCTTTTTACCTTAGGTCATCAGAAACAGTTTTGAGCTAAAGAAATCTCAGAGAGTAGATCCTTAGTCTACTGTTTTACTTACACATGAGATAGCAGACTGAAAATGTGAAATAACTTACTCAACTACCCAAAGGTGAATGATGCTGGGCCAAGCCTAGAAAAGCAGCTTAATGAAAAGAGCACCCCATTAAGTTATAAATTGTTATTGGATTAAATAAATCATCAAGGAAAAAGCAATATTTACTGGTAACTAAGCAGTTTGCAGTTTTTAAATTAAGAAATTTTAGTAGTCCATATCAGGCAGGCTGCAAGGACATCATTTGACATGATGCTTTCCCCAAGGCCTATTGAGGTAAAACGGAACGTGTTGAGAACACAATATCCCACTGTGGGGGGCAAAAACTTTAAATGTGCTTATGTCTTTGAATTAACCTTGTATCATTGAGAAATTAAGAAAAATTCCTGAGAGGGGTGAACACAAATGACCCAAGAAGAAACAGTTAACTGCAGGGTCCCACCTCCTTGTTGTAAATAATCAAGGAAAGCATTTTTTAAAGCAATACAAAATGTCACCACAGGCTGACGCTCTTTCTACAAGGATAATGAGATTCTTGTTTCCTGGGATGCTGAGCACTTACTTCATTGCCTTTATCTCTGAATTCAGTTTCTGTGGTTCATGCATATTCTCCCCCTCCCTTCAAAACAGGTAACTTGTCATGCCTAAACCATTCAATGACTATGTAGCAACTACAGACCAAAAGACCTGAAGGAGCAGTTTCACAAACTCGAATTTTTGTTCTCTAGGCCTCCACAGACACTACTAAAAGTGCTCCGGAAATGAAGGGCTGCAGGCGGGTAAGTCAGTTAGTCGCTTTGATTAAGCCAGCCATTGGCACTGCAGCCCTACCGGGCTCAGCTTTGCAGAGGGCTCCGAAGGAGGCGCACTTCCCTTGCAAGACTTGTGTCCTGAGTCTGGAAAAGGCGCTTTAAGTGCTACAACCCTTTCTTTTTAAAACACAGTGACACGGACCGAGAATTCCGCACATAGGTCAGACCAATAAATTCAAGGAAACCACTGATCTGAGGGGTTGAGGTTTCTGACCCTCGGATCAGCGGAGGTCGGCAGCGCGGCGAGAACACTCCCAGCTCACCCAAAGCGCGCATTGAGTACTGACTGGAAACGCGAGCTCGTGGCTCCAAACGAATCACGTAGAAGGAAGTCTTTGAAAGCGGAACCGTTCCCTTTTTAGCAGTTAAATGTGAGGAAAAATCTGTCCCCGAGGTGGCTCAACGGAAAATAAATCCCAGGGCAACCGCACAGAAAGGGGAACTGGGCGTGTGCGAGTGGTCCCGGTGTGTCTGTGTAGGTGAGATAGCACTCTCAAAGCGACGAGAGGGTTAAACTGAAAACCAACTGTGGGAGGGTGATCTTTCCATTTTACTAACGACCTCACCCCAGCAACCCTCGCCTCCCCTAAGCTCCAGGGTGAGTACCCTTTCCTCCCACAGCGGACAAAGGGATCTTGAAAAAGTGAAATACACAAGGTGCCAAAGTCAGGGGGGTCTCCCCTTCCCACCAGCGGGTGTTCTTACCCAACCCCACCTGCTTTAAAATCCGGTTCTACTCGCGTTTCACTCCGCCCCTGAGCCAGAGATTTGTCACAGATGCCTCTTTCTCTAGCCTCAGAACTGCAGGTGAGCTCATTACCTCACCCAGAAATGTAACTTTATCATAGAGATCCGGAGAGGGTACCTCCCTCCCCCGCACCACCACCACTAGCAGACGCAGTAGCAGCAGTTCACAAACACTTGGGATCTTCAGACTCTAGCCCCCAGCCTCACTTTCCCTCTCTTCCTGGGAGAGATCCAGAGGCTTTCAAACCTCTGTTTTTGGCCTCAGTTTTGCCAACTGAAGGGACTGTGTAGAAATAAAAGATGGGAAAGGGAAATGAGTCATTCTTTAATAAAAAACTAAAGAAAGGGGCAGGAGAACAAACAGAAGCTGGGGGGGTGGGGGGGGGACCAGGAAGTAGGAGTTTTACTTCCAAATGCCTGTCTACTAAGGGCTGGAGATAAAACTTCAAAAGGAGAAAAAAATTCCAAAAAATCCTCAAGTCTAGCGATAAAATGAACCTGACTCTCCATCAACTGAAGACGAACATTACAAGGTGCCCTGTAAGGGCCAACTCGCGTCAGCAGATCGGTGGGTCTCAGGATGACAGCCCCAGGGGCCGTCCCTAGGGTAGGAAAGGGATTCCCGGCTACATATTTTAGTTATTGGGGATTTTGCCTATTTTTCTTCTGAGGCTCAGTACATAACTGAAAACTGAGGCTGAATCACAGGTCCTAAAAAATCCACAAATCGCTCACTAAGGTCTCAGAACCTGGATGCTAATTCCAGTCCAGGCTGTGTTCTTTGCCTACCACCACCCACCCGTACACTCACTACCCACCCAGACAATGGGGGAGGGGACGTTCAAGCCACAATTTAAGCTGTAGGAGGTTTTTAAGGGAGTAATCAAAGTCCTCCCTTTCTCTTCCACCCCTCCCTTCTTCACCTCTTACGGAGGGGAAGTTACCAGGGGATTTAACACGAAAAAGTGCGGGCAGTTATAGCCACCGAGCTAAGCGAAAGGAAAACTGCCCCGAGCGCAGTGACGTGGACTTTGATATTCAGAAACATTAGGAATTGTCAGAGGGTAAGGGCTCACCGCCTAGGCGGGAGCCGCAGGGGGAAGGAAAGAGAATCGGACGAATCCTGCCCGCGGGCCCCTGGAGCCCCAACCCCGGCAGCACCCAAAGTTCCTGGAGATTTACCCAGTGCCCCCAGTCCCTGCCCAAACTTGAGCCAACCGGCCGGGCCCAAACGTGCGGCACAGGTGACTGAACCCAGGGCTAGCTCTGCGCCCGCACCACCGTCCTCTTACCTCCCCCCACACGCCCGGGAGCACTACCCGTGAGGTGCGAGGCCCTGGCCCGGAACATAGGAAATTACCCCCCCGCCCATGTCGGCCTGGGGCTGCTCTGAGGCCCCTGCTCACCTGGCCTGAGGACAGCGGCGATCAAGAGGCAGAAGACTAGACGGCAGGAGGGGCCCGCCTTCGATTCCATATTCCTCCTCCTCCTCGGGGACCACCGACAGAGTCCGCGCCGCAGGAGGGGGCGTCGTCCCCGGCCCCGCGCTGCCCGCTAGCTCGCAGGTCCGAACGCAGGGGCAGCGGCTTCTCCCAGACACACTGCCCCCTTGGTCTGCGGGGCGCTGGACCTTCGGGTCTCCGCCGCAAGCAACTTTCCAGCACGCAGTGCCCCAACTCTTCCTCCCTCCCCTTCAACACCTGTCCTTGGCCCCTGCGCTGCTCTTCCCGGCACCGATGACCCTCTCTTCCCTGGAGACACTTAAGTATTTCGGAAAGGTGTACGTGGTTCTTTTAGGCTGGTATGTTATTCTCCTTCTCTTGGAATAATAATAATGGTAGTGGCAGTGTGCATAAAAAGCCCGGCGCTGGGAAGGAATCGCCGAGGGTGGCAACAGGGGCGCCGAGTCCAGGCGGTCTCCTCAGGTGGCAGAGCGGTAGCAGCGAAAGCAGCGGCGGCGGCAGCGGTCTTCGGGCTGCTCTGAGTGGAGGGACTGGAAGGCGTGTGTAAGCTGCCTTTCTCCTCCTCCCTCTCACCTCCTCCCCCTTCTCTCTCCTCCCCACTTCCCAGGACGCGGCGCGGAGCAGGTGGTTGGAGCACCGACCTGCAGCCTAGAGGCGCTGCAGGACCGAGTCGCAGACAGAGTCCAGTTCTGGCGCTTCGCGGGGGAGGCGCTCGCCGGATCCCTGGGTCCCGAGTAGGAGGGGCTTTCCCGTAGCTCCGCCTCCGGGGCCACGCTCGCCAATAGAGAGCAGACGCAGGAGCCGCGCACGCCCTGGTGGGCCCGCGGGACAGCCGCTTTCCAGTGGCTTTACCCTCGCCTTCTCCGTGCAGTCTTGCGTTTCTTGGTGCCCACCCAGCCTCGACAGGGTTCAAAAAACGCTTGCCCCAGACTCCTATTCCAGTGGCTCGCTCCTCAGGGATTTTTCGGCGGTGACGTAGCAGCCTCCATCTTCAATGAAGAGTGGTGGGGCAGGACGGTGGAGGTGGAGAATTCACGAGGGAGGTGGAGGGGCGCGATTGGGGTCTAAGGGCGGGAGCGGAAGAGGAAGAAAAGTCCGGAGGGGGTGGCAGAGGTGGACACTCGCCTCCTGAGAGTTAACTGGAACAGCTACTGGTCGGCCGGGGGCAATCCAAATACTGGGCTAATTCCTCCCCCCAACCCACCTCTCCAACATACCTTCTTTTGAAGGCCGATCGCTTGAGTCGACTGCCCAGTATCAAATAGAAAATATTTACTCTTTCCCGGGGGAAATTAAATGAGGAATTTCTAAACTGTACTTCGTCACACGGATTTTCCCAGTGTCTACTTGCCAGAGCGTATGTCTTTTCTTATTTTGAACTAAGCGGCGATTTTTAAGTTACAAACAGAAAATCCTTTCAAGTTACTCAGATTAAAAGCCAAGCTCCTCCTCGTCCGTTCCAGAAAGCCGGGCATCTCAGCAGATGGACAGGCTTCTCTGGCAGTTTCTAAAGATTGAACCATCTCCCAGGCGGAACATCGGGAAGCTGTGTCTTTTTCAGATCAGAGACCATGAAGGAATATTTTCCTCTGGAATTCCGGGGTGGAGCTGTCGGAGCCCTAAGTGGCTCTAAATCAGGGATGCAAGATCACAACTCTAATCCCGGAAGCATAATAAAATCGTGGTCCCCGAACCACTTTGCCAGGGCATTAAACAGCCCTTCGTCACCCCTGTCTGAGGCTAGCTAGTCTCCAACAGAGAATGCCAACTAGTAATCGTCACATACCGTGCTTTCATCGGAAGACTTCCAGTCACCAGCTAATGGGGGTGAAGGGAGTTGGCGGCCAGAGAAGCTTATTAAAACAAGCGTACACATGCGGGCTCACACACACACACGCACACACAGTGATCTCTGAATTCTTTTATCTTTTTATGCTGGAAACTATTAAGCTCCACCTTCAGTTGTGATTTTTTGTCAAAAGCCTGCCCGTCTTGTCTTCCCGGTTCTCTTTATAGCAACAATGTTCTATATTAGAGCTCTTATATTTTTCCTTTCAAAGTAAGTAGTTTTTCCTGCTTCGATTTAACATTAACATTTTATTTGCATTTTGTGAGCCAATAGGAAGGCTAGTGCTAGGAGACAGATGCCTTTTAATTCAGTGTTTCATAAGCTAAGTTTGAATTGCTAACATTCCGAAGGGATCTCATAGAATAACTTTAGGAAATTGTTTTTCTTTTAACAGCAACTTGAAGTAGCTTCTACTACAACAAATCATTCCTAACTATTTAACCTGGATCCCCCGCTCTGTCTACCTGACCCTCTTTGTTTTGGGGTGGGAGTTTAAACAGTTTAATTGTTAAAAAAAAAAAGTAGATCTGCAAAAGACAGACTGACTTGGGCTCTGACATTCACTAGCTGCAAGGTCTCTTGGTCAATTCACTTAACCTCTCAAAGCCTTAGTGTCTTTACTTGTAAAAAGTGGTAACAATAGTGCCACCCTCTTGAGACTGGTAAGGATTAAGTGATATCACACAAATAACTGGCTAGGTATAATAGAAGGAGCTCTGGCTTTGGAGGGTAGGCAGAGTCTAGTTAAAATCTCTGATCTGCACTTAACTCAGTGGCTGACCTTGAACAAAAGTCAGTCTTTGATAATTAAAGTTTGATGACATAGTAGAGTACCACCTTCAAAAGTATACAGCTAGATTGGATCAAAATATATTCTATAAATTAAGGATATTTTGCATACCCATGCACATGTATGAAATTCTGAAAGCAACATATATACACATACATATGTGTATGTATAATACATATTTGTTTGTAGAGTCTCTGGCTTCCAGAGTCCTTTACAGAGGAATATGTCCTAGTTTAGGAAAATGCCTTGATAAGCCACTTGTAACAGTAACTCCAAAGGCTATTAGTTATATATAGCTAAGGCCACAAAAGTGATGGTCATACTACTCTATATTAAACAGCATAATAAAAATTAAGATAGGAATTACAAAATAATAAAAATAAATAGAAATTTAACAGGCGAGTGAAGGGAAAGATGCTGAGAGAAAGGAAGGGGCAAGGGCCAAATCATATGAGTTTGGGAATGGTTGAAGTTCTCTAAATATACTTTAATTAATTAATTAGTGACAGTTATTGATCACTTACTGTATGTTAGGTTATTCTAAGCCACTTATGAACTAATGAAATAATTCCTCCCACAAAAACTGGTGCTTTTGACATCTTCATTTTACTCATGAAGAAACTGAAGCTCAGAGACATAAAGTTCACTTAATGATTCAGAGTAATACCCCAGGCACTTTGATTCTAGATGATTCCAATGATATTTACCAGCCAGTTTAGTCATGCATCAGAGCATCATAATGGCTACTTCTTACGACAAGAGATCAAATAAATAATGTTCAGCCAGAGGAAAACATATTTGATTTTAGAGCTTTATCCCTATCCACTTTGCTCATCGTTATCCACTTTGCTTATCAGAGATGTCTAACAATACATTTATGACTTTGTGTTTTTGTTTTTGTTTTTGTTTTTGTTTGGTTTGGGAGGCTTGATTTGGATATAAATTTCTTTATCTTCCGAAAACTTTAATAAAGGCTCCTACATTCAAACACCTTTTCCTTGGGGAAATTAACTAATCAGGCAGTGCATCCTATCCTGCATGAGTCAGGTACAGCGCATATGAGATGTCAAGGCCACTTCTAGACTGAAATAATTTACCATAAGCAAAAACTCAGAGTTAAGAAACTTGAGAATATAAGCGACACAAAATAATGTAGTGAAGAGAGTATTTGTCCTTTGAAATCTAGGAAATGGAGGATTGGATCCGCCTTATCTTGTTCTTAAAAGGAAGAATTTTTCCAGCTGCATCTGGATCACAATTACAACTTTTATTGTTACAACTGAGAATACATATAATTTCAACGATATTTACCAGTGTAGCCATGCATCAGAGCATCATTCTGGGTACTTCTTACTACAAGAGATTAAATGAACAATGTTGAGCCAGAGAAAAACATATTTCATGTTACCAAGAACATGAAAAGAGTTTTGCATCTTCAGTATAAAATAAATCATTAGTCAGGATAGTGTTCAAAGCAGTGAACATTCAAATCTCTAATTCCCTACTTAGAATGCACTGAGATGAGAGCTTAGGATCAGGACCCCTAAGGCTCAGACCAGAATCCTTTGCCCTGTATTAAACATTGACCAACAGTATGTAACATAGATCAGGCATGTGAACATTTGGAAAGCTGAGATGATTTTTTCTGTTGTTGTTCTAATGTAAACGATTTCCCACCGGAAATGAAATTTCATCAAAGATGGTATTGGAGACTGGTGACATATGTTCCTACCACCTTATATCACAGTGCTCTGTGTGTGCCTTCCTAGTTTTTAAACAAAACTTGTATGCAGTTCAAGGGCATGCAACAAATCTAATTCACTTTCTTACCCTCCACCTCCCCATTGGTGAGTACACATTTCTAGCTAATACTTTGCAAATACATGAAGCACTCTATAAATATTTATGTTTGAATGTCAAGTGATGAGAAAGAGTTGGGTTTGGTTTTTGTTGTTGTTGTTCTTGTTTTTGTTTTTCCATAGAAAAAAAAACTTGAAACAAACTTATAAAGGAGAATGCTATGAGATGAAAGGGGTTTCAACTGGATCTTAAATGATTAGACTAATATGATCCTGGTATCAATTCCAATGTATAGTTTTTTTCCCCACACCATCAATCAATTCTCAGACACTAGCTGGATGTCCTACAATTCAACTCAATTTTGACAGTATCTACCTGGGGATAGCATCAGCCAGATATAAGAGATACATATGACAAGGATGTGTGAGAAGGAGAGCAGAGCTTTCGTGCTCTCTGAGCACACACCTCTCCCCAAATCTCCACATAGTCAACAACCTAGAAGCTCTCTGAACTCTGTCCTTTCGGTTTTTGTGGAGGCTTCCTTACATAGGTATGGCTGATTAAATTGTAGCCCACTGGGGATATGACTCAGTCTCTGTGCCCCTCACTTCTCCCGGGAAGGGTGGGACTAAAAGTTCCAACCCTCTAATCACGTGGTTGAGTCTCCTAGCAACCAGCCTCCATCCTCAGATTACCCCAAGGCTTTCCCAAAGCAACTAATTAACATAACAAAAGACACCTTTACCACTCTTATCACTTAAAAAATTCCAAGGGTTTTTTGAGCATTTTGACTACAATGGGTCCAAGACTAAATACATATTTCTTATTATAAATCACAATATCAGAACTAGGCAGACTAAAGTTTAAGAAAGGCAAGGGGAATGAGTCAAGTCTTAGTCACCCTAGTGAAAACTTTGAAATATAAAGTGAAGAAACTTAATCTATGAGAGGAAGAAAGGGATAAAAAAACTATTTGACATTAATGAGAATAAAACATAAAAGGCCCTGACTCTTTGTTTAAAAAAAGGATGGGGGAGAGGAGGGGCAGCATGCTGAGACTAGAAGCCTGACGAATAAAATTTCTAAGTGATCAGGCAGGAGATGGGCAAGGACCTGGGTTAATGCGCTGATGACAAAGATTGAAACAGAGGGTTAAATTGGATTTATATTAAGTCTAGGAAGATACGACTATTTTAAAGAGTCATAGAGATTATGCAGGTATAAAATAAAACTCTGTTTTATTTCTGGATCCCAAGATTATTTAAAGTCAGTAGTTCCTAAAACCACTCTAGATATGGATTGGAGGACAGATGGCTATTCATCCTACTAAGAAATAGTCCGTTGAATTTTATTAATTTCAATTGTTAATAGTAATATCATTGTATTAATAAATTTTGCAACTCATGTCCTCAATAATGCTAGTTAATAAAGACTTATCCCTGGAGCTCAGGAGGGCAAAAACTTCCAAAGCCTATGGTAAACACAATGTTCTTATTTCAGACTGTAGATTGCTCAATGTGTGGGTACAAAAAGAAATGCATAGCTATTGCAAAGTAGAAATCCACTTAGTCATTTTCCTTCTTGACTTAGACATGAGGAATGGAGAAAAGAGTCTAGCTAAGCTATTTAACCATGAAACTTAGCTATAACTATAAAATGAATGTCAAAAACTCTTAGTGTATCAAACTCTCATAACTCATTAGTGATTTCAGTAGGTGCATAAAACTTACTCAAAAAGTATACTGGTTTATTTTCACCTTATAACTTGAGAGTTTCTCTTCAGAGTTCTCTGCATATTTTCAGCTTTGAACTGAGATAAACAGCTCTTTCAGTTTTGAATAAGTGAAATGTAGCTCAGAATATGGTTATTCAGATGCTTAATACATTAAAGGACATTTTAAGTTGATTAATTCTCATGCAATTTTCCAGAGTTACCTCAACTTGCTTTGTCATGTACCTACTAGCCATTGCAATCTATTAAAATTTCATTCAGGAATTTGAGGTGGACATATAATGACTATAGAAATATGAAAACAATGTATATTTGATTTTTTAAAACAAACAGATCACCATGGATTTAATGGACTTCTGGAAAGCCAAATTAATTAAATACAAGTTTCAGTTTATCCATACAGTTTCCCCTTAAAATAAGTAAGATGGCTGACTTGAAGGAAAGTACGAAGAAGAAATGCTTAGATAAACATATACTCCTGAAGGAGTGATAATAATTAGGGGGGGGGAAGCTTAATAACATTGAATAAAGGCTTATTGATTATGTAATATAAGAAAGAGTCTTAAAATTTTAATGCTTTTCAGAGCTTCACAAGTAATTTAGTTGAAAAGTTTTCAATCTTTATTTAAATATAAACCTTTTTTTTTTCAATGTAGTCTGTATTCTGAAGTCCAAATTCCTATTTCTCCTTTGTTTAACCATTCAAATAATGGTGGTCTCCTCACTGTTCCTAAATATACCTCCCACATTCCCACGTAAGAGACTTTGCACTTGCTATTTCTAATCCTAGGAACTTTTTTTCCACAGTTATTAGTGAGACTTACTCCATCATCTCTTTCAAGGTTTTTCCTCAAATGTAATCTTCCTATTGACCCTTTCCATGAGCAACTATAAAGTTTCAACCCCCAGGGACACCTGAGTGACTCTGTCAGCCAAGCAGCCTAAGGATCTGACTCTTGATTTGGGCTCAGGTCATGATTTCAGGGTTGTGAGATCTGGTCCCATGTGGGGCTCCATGCTGGTACTAGAGACTGCTTAAGATTCCCTCTCTCTCTCCTACCCTCTGCCACTCCCTTGCTTAAAAAAATAAAAAGTAAAAAGTAAATAAATAGTTTTTACTTTAAAAAGTAAAAAAATAAATAAAATAAAATTTCAATCCCCAACCCAAAAACTCTATCTCCCTTTTCTGCTTCATTTTCATTCCATAGACTCTATCACCATATAACTTAATATATATTTAACTTGGATATCTTGAACACTGAATATTGAATATCTGCCTCTCTGTGCCAGACTGAAAGCTCAAGAAGAACAGAAATTTATGCATATGCATATAACAGGCAGATACACAGTAGGCACGCAATACTATTTGATTAATTACCTAGCAATTCATGAATTCATGGATAAATAATAAATGATTATGCAAGGTAGTTAATAAACTAATACAAGTGGGTCTTCTTTAGCTAAAGTTTGACAAGCAACCTGAAGTTTTACGCCTTCTTCAGACCTTAAGGCTTTTCAAAATAGAAAACCCAAACAAAAAGGCACCTGTTGAAAGGGAGAAGGTATTTGTAAATGCTATATATGATAAGGGGTTAATAAACAAAACATATAAAGTACTTATGGAGCCCAACACCAAAAAACTATCTGATTAAAAAAATATCCAGAAGACCTGAATAGACTTTTTTCCAACTATCTATTCAGATGGCCAACAGACACATGAAAATATGCTCAACATCACTAATTGTCAGGGAAATACAAATCAAAACCACAATGAGTTATCACCTCACCCCTGTCAGAATAGCTAGAATCAAAAAGACAGGAGAGGTGCCTGCGTGGTTTAGTCAGTTGGGCGTCTGACTCTTGGTTTTGGCTCAGGTCATGATCTCAGGGTCCTGAGATTGAACGCTGTGTCAGGCTCTACACTCAGTGTAGAGTCTGCCTGAGAGTCTCTCTTCCTCTGCCACTCCACCCACTCACATTCTCTCTCTCTCAAATAAAAATAAGTAAATAGAATCTTAAAAATAAAAAAAGACAAGAAATAATAAGTGTTAGCAAGGACGTGGAGAAAAAGGAACCCCTGTACAACGTTGGTGGGAAGGTAAATTGGTACACTGTGGAAAATGGTATGGACGTTTCCCATAAAATTAAAATAGAAATACCATATGATCTAGTAACTTTTAGATATCTACCCAAAGAAAACAAAAACATTAATTTGAAAAGATATATGCACCCTTATGTTTATTGCAGCATTATTTACAATACTTAAGATATAAAAACAACCTAATGTCCATCTATAGATGAATGGAGACAGAGGATGTGGCATATGCACACAATGGGATATTACTCAGTCATAAAAAAGAATGAAATCTTTCCTTTTGTGACAATATAAATGGATCTATAGGGTATTATGCTTAGTGATGTAAGTCAGACAGAGAAAAACAAATACCATATGATTTCACTTATATGTGGAATCTAAAAAGCAAAACAAATGAAGAAATAAGCAAATAAACAAATAGAAACAGACATATATACAGATAATAAACTGGTAGTTGACAGAAGGGAGGGGAATGGGAGGATGGACAAAAGAGGTGAAGAGGATTGAGAGGTGCATACTTCCTGTTATAAAACAAATAAATCACGGAGATTAAAAATACAGCATGGGAATATGGCCAATAATATTGTAACAATGTTGTATGATGACAGATGGTAACTATACTTGTGCTGAGTATTGAGTAAAACATAGAATTATCAGATTACTATATTGTTACTTGAAACAAATGTATTATTGTATGTCAACTATACTTCAATAATAAATATATTTTAAAAGGCAAGATTTAAAACAAAAACAAAACAAAACAAAAAAACACTGGGCCAATCCAATTACATTATATGACAGATGAGGTAACACAGGTCCCAGAAGTCAGAAGACTTAACCAGAATTAACTCAGCTTTGGCTAGCACTTTTGCTCAAATACAAATGAGCCTCTTTCAGTTATAGTAAATACACAAGATATCCTATGTCTTTTAAGTCAAATTCCCGGGATAATAAAAAATTTGGACACACATCAGACAGCATTAATAACTTCAAATTGATTGAAGTTTGGATAAACTTATCCAAACTCTTTTCAGAACAAATATTCTGAATAATGTTCTGTATAACATTTCACTAAGGCATGATTATGGATGCAGTATCAATATCACAAAGTCTACAGAGGAGGTTCAGTAGTCAAGATCTTAAACCTCAGTGTTCTTTATACTTTGTTCTTTATAGGGTAGATTTGGCAAAATTATAATATAAAGCAATATGTTCCACAAACACAGATGATTCATAACCTATTAAGTTAACAGTGCTATAGGACAAATATTTAATTTAATGTCCAGCATTTTAACTTTGCATGGAGGTGTTTAATGTGTTTACTTTTCTTTGGAAGGGCAAGAAATTCACTTAATAATTGTACCTCAAGGTGAAAAGCTTGTGAGAAAAGCAATGCATATTTAAAAAGCTATATAAGCCAATACATGAAAAGATTTATAAACATGTATATGTGTTCATTGAAATCACCAGAACCTGTGAAATAGTCTAGGTGGCAGAATTCTGTGACGTATTCTAGCTGGTAAATTAAATAATTTTTTGTTATTGCTTCCAGTTTTGAAATTCTGTTAAAACTGATTGATACATCTCCTAAGGAAAGTGATTTGCTTTTTTATAAAGAATGACATCCAAGTTAAAAAGTGAAGTACTTTGTTCAAAGGTGGTTAACATATCAAGTTACAAGGGAATCCCCAAAGAGTATAACTCCCATTTATTTTTCCTAGGCTCAAGGACATTTCAAAAGTGTGCAAGGTTCAGAGTTATTCCTTAGAGTTTTTCAGGGCTTAGACAAATTTTGACTTCAGGACTAAATAGTCACTAAATTCAACCTTTAAAGGCAAAGACACATCAAAGGGCAGGTCGAGAACCTTGAGTAAAGCGTGAATTATACTTACAGGGCCTGAGAAAACTGGTCTTTTCCAGACCAGCAACTGCATCATCTTCTATTCTCACTTTGTCCCTCCTACAGTCTTTAACTTTTGGGATCTTCTCAGAAAAACTAAGAAAAATCCCAATGACTCTATCTTGAGGTAATTCTTCACCATCTGCTCAAATATCTGCCCTGAAATTTAAAAAGAAAAGAGCTGGTGCTGAGTTGTTCTTCCACTTGTAAAAAGATCAGCATCTCTTTCTCCTTTCTTTCCCTCCCAGCTTAATACCTTGTCTTTTGCCTGTTTTGTGAAGGCTCAGCATTTTGAGGTAGATAATAAAGCCATGATAATTTATGAATAAGAAATGACTGTAATGTGGTCTGTGTGCCAATGAAAGAAAGAGATGTCCAAAGAGAGATGAGTCACAGATCAGAGAAACTAAATAAAATAAATTAACCTATCTTAGAATACAGGTCAAGAAAGAAATATAAAGACATGGTATTTCCCATCTCCTCTCCTCTGCCTTTTTTTGAGTTAGGGAGACATTATTTTCATAATCCCAGTTAGCCAGCTGGAGTTTATCATCAGATTTTTTTTACTAAGGTTTTTGTAATAGGTTACTCTCAACTGAAAGTGACAAAAACTCTAGTCCAAGGAGTTTGACCAAAAAAAAAAAAGTGACCAGGAGGTAACCTATTGGTTTAAATGACTGGGAATTCCAAAAATATGCCTGTGTTTAGGCATAGCAGGATCAAGCCATTTGAGCAAAGTTGTCAAGGCACTTTGTCTTTTTTTTTATATCTTAGCTTGACATGTCTTTGCTTGTCTTTGACTGTTTTCTCAATTTCCTCTTTCGTAGCCCACATACTAAAAAGATGATTATTTTCAGACCTAAGCCTATATCCACAGAGACTGAAATCTTAAAGGAAGAGATACCCTCTCGCTCGTAAAAAAAAAAAAAAAAAACGTGACTGGTTTTGATCATGTCTTTAGTAATTTACGGTGAATTAGAAGATCCAAAATCATGACGGACCAGGCCTGAGGCAAATGTCCACCCCTGTACCCAGGGCAGGTGGGCATCATGCTTGACAGTATTTCAGGATCACAGGAATGGGGACCATTCTCCAAAGAGGAAACAAAAACCATAGACCTCCATTTCATCTCCTTTATATTATTTTTTATTGGTTCTTAGGATTATTATGTTTTCTGCTGAGATTGTGTACAAGATCTTTTGGTTATTAGGGGATGGGAGAGAGGATAGAAATCTTCCGCATCATGAAGAAACTAATTTTATTTTCATCCTTTCTCCTTTCAAAGGGCTAGATTTGCTACAGAGGGAAAACAGGCATCATTTGCAGGTACTTGCTAACATTTTTTTATCCTTACTATCCTGTGCACTATCTGATTATGTAGGAATAAGAGAAGCATTGATGCTGCTTTATGCTCGAAAGATGTGAATTAAAGTAGTAAGATAAATATCTGAAGTATTTGCAAATATATTGATTTCCTGTGGATACAAGGTTACAATAAGTTACATGTAGACGGTCTTACAGAGCTAACGTATTTCTTTGGGACCTCTTTTGTCTTCTTTCTTTCTTTTTTTCAAAGATTTTCTATTTCTAAGTAATCTTTACACACAGTGTGGGCCTCAAACTCTCACAATCCCAAGATCAGGAGTCACACACTCTATCACTCGAGCCAGCCAGGTGCCCCTCAGGACCTCTTTTGAAAGTGAGCACTGACTAACTTTATTCAACTTTATTGTCTATATATTTGCTAAGGCTCATTTTCCATCAATTTATCACCTTCATCAGTCTGTTGCCCTTGCCATAAAGAAAGAGAAAAGAAGATAACTCGCCAGAAATCCATATTGGACAATCTTTTTTGATTCATTTAGCCCTGATTTCAGTCTTTCAAGTACGTTTTCTATTGTATCAGTCTTTTAGACAAGCGTCTGCTGAAAGTTTCAGATAAGTCAACAGTTAGGTCTCTTTTATCAAACAAATTTCCGCCCCTCAGGAATAGTCAAGTTTAAGCAAGTAGCTGCCCCCAGCTAATTCTAAACCACACTTTCTACTTGCTCTAAACACAAATCAGCTCAATCTGCCCACTTTCTTAGAATATAACTGACCCAATCCTCATTCGAGCCTTCACTACCCCTTCTTTCTCCAAGAATTACCCTAAACCTCTTCTACTTCTCTTCTACTACACTGCCCACGTGTCTCCTCCTTCATGGTCCATTTGCACACTGGAGGCTCTCCAGAGAGAGCCCCTCATGAGCATAGCTTCCCAGTGCTAACTACAGTGATGTCACATTGGCAGCTTGAAATCCAGTCTTGTGGGTTACCTATACCCTCTGGAAACTGGAATGGGCAGCACTACAAATCAGAGCTGTTTTGGTTTTCGTATTTGAGAGCTGGTTGTAAAACATTTACTGGGTTACTACGTCTGTGAAACCAACTTCAGTCTTCACCAACCTCTCCAACAGAGCTGAAGGGTCCGAGTTGGGTGTCAGATAAACTCGAGTTCCAGTTCTGGCTTATCCATTTGGTATTTATGCGACACTGAGCAATTTATTTCACCTAAGTCAGTGTTCTTAAATAAAATAATACACCTCAAGGCCCTGGCACAGAAGAGTGCTGACTAACATCAGCTATTATTCCAATAGATCTTGATCCTTCATGTCTGTACCATTTGAAGTGTTGATCAGCTGTGTTTCTTATTTATTTATTTATTTATTTATTTATTTATTTATTTATTTGACACAGAGAGAGATCACAAGTAGCAGAGAGGCAGGCAGAGAGAGGGGGAAGCAGGGTCTCCGCTGAGCAGAGAGTTCAATGTGGGGCTTGATCCCAGGACCCTGAGATCTTGACCTGAGTTGAAGGTAGAGGCTTTAACCCACTGAGCCACCCAGGTGCCCCAGCTGTGTTTCTTGTTTCATGCTGAGTTCACTTGTAATTTGCTCTTTCTTTCACTATAAAAGCCACAGTTTTAAAAATGTATCATTATAGGGGCGCCTGAGTGGCTCAGCGGGTTAAAGCCTCTGCCTTCAGCTCAGGTCATGATCTCAGGATCCTGGGTTCGAGCCCCGCATCGCATCGGGCTCTCTGCTTAGTGGGGAGCCTGCTTCCCCTTCTCCTTCTGCCAGCCTCTCTGCCTACTTGTGACCTCTCTCCTCTCTGTTGAATAAATAAATAAAATAATTTAAAAATAATTAATTAATTAAAATTTAAAAATAAAATAAAATGGATCATTATAGTATCTTGCTTAGTGTATGTGATAGACAGGGAATCCCAATAAATACTACTTTAGGGCATATTTACATATATTTAGCATAGGCATTCAGATATCAGGAATATGTGCCCAATGATGCTAAACGACACATTGCAAGAGAAAGGCAGCAACAACTAGTGAAGAGAACACCAGCTTAGGAGTAAGGATGTCTAAATTTCAGTCTCAGTACATAACATATAAAAACTGTGGGCACTCGGGAATCAGATAACTCTAGTTGGAATCCTCATTCAAACTAATTGTCTGTGCAGCCTTTACCAAGTTACTGACCTCAGCTTCTTCATCTGTTAAATGGACTTAAGAGTAGCTTTGTACTTACTTTCAAAAGTTAGGAGGATCAAATATTTTAAAAGATGCTAAATATGTGGACAGTAGTCTCTAAATAAAAGGTGGCTGTGATCATTCTTCCACTAGTTGGTTGTGTAGTTTAATCTTCCTAAGCTTCACAGACTTTAACTATGCCTATAAAAACAAAAGGGCTGGTTTGGTGCTTTCTTAAGAGACCTTTTTTATTTTGAACAGAATTCTCCATGCCTGAAGTCCTTTGTCCTAGAAATGGGTTCTAGAAACATACTTAATGCCAATATTCTTTGGTGAACAAAATCTCTCTTTCCAATCTCACAACTCCTAGCTCAGGCCCCCATGATCTGTACAGCAAGTTTCCAACCAGTATCTCTGCCATCTGGCTCTACTTTCCCTTTTCCAGACTTCCCCTGGTCATCTTAAGACAGTCCGACAGAAAGACAAATTTGATTATGTCACTCCCTCTCTTTTTAAAATCTCCGTTGGAGTCATTTTACCTGTAAGATAAAAGCTAACTTCCCAGCAAAATCTCTAGTTCTTGACATTCTTGCCCTTAGTTTCCTACTTGACAATCTTGGTTTCATATCACAACACTGTCTCATGAACCCTATGCGGTAATCAGATTGAACTGTTTCCTAAACACATCCTGGCGGCCTTTCTCAACTCCAGGCACTGCCTGTAGAGCTCTTCAGCCTGAAATGCACCAGCCACCCCCATCCCTTTGTTTTCCTGGGATACTCCTACACCTATTTCAAGATCCACCTCACAAGTCAAGTTGGCTTTTAAGCCTTTCCTGATCCCCCTAGGCAGTGTTAGTCATGCAGCTTCAGTATTTCCACAATGCTAGCACTTACCTCTTTGAATTATATTTATCTGTTTACAAGTCTCGCTCCTCCACTGACTCTTTAGAAGCTGCGTATCCCAGGCTTGGAGTCAGACTGTCTGGTTTACAACCCCCTGCACCAGCACACACTATATATATGAGCTTGAGGAAGCTACTCAACTTCTTTAATCTCGAGTTTTCTCACCTATAAAATAGAATCCTCCTTTATAAAAGTGCATAATAATTAAAAAAGAAAATGCATGTGCAGCTCCTACCTGTATGCCTGGCATACATTAAGCCCTGAATGAATGTTATAAAAGATGATGTTGATGCTAACAATAAGGGAGGTAGGAGAGCTAGGAGGAGAGAGAGTGACGGAAAAAAAAAAAAAAGAGACACACTTAACTTATCGGTCCCTGGACCACTTCCCAGTGTCTGGCACCTAGAAGTGTTCAATGCGTGTTTCTTGATTGAATGTTGTGCTACTTTACAGCGCAGCTAAAGAGACAGTTACCAGCTCTTTTCTCATATGTGAGTCCATGATTTTGAATTAACTTTTGGGAATTAACCAGAAACTGAAGTGCTGATGGAGAGGGGGAGTAGTGGAGAAAAAGGCGGGGAGGGAAGACAGAAGTATTATATTGGGAAAGCAGATTATAAGTCAAATTACCCTACTTCACAGCTTTGTCTAAGTATTTCGATTGTTTGTGTTATCAGGAACTGAAAAAGCCTTCAAGGGGAAAAAAAAAAAAGAATGAAGAGGTGCAGATTCCCGGTCTGGAGAGCAGCCCCACCACTAGGCACCACCTGGGTCTAAGGACAGTCAAAGCAAACTTCTTTGATGTGCCTGGAGAGCCTGAGGGCAAAACAGCAAGCAACCCAGCAAGGGGTTGGAATGCAAGGGGTTTGGAATGAAAATGTGTGTTCCTGCAGGGAAGGAGGGGGTAGAGGGAGGGACGGAGCTCACTTAATAATGCAACCCTTGGACTAGAGAGGGCTGGAACATTGAGAGTGGAAGTCCAAATTAGTGGGATAGCTTACTCTGAAGGCATTTAAGCAGATAAAAACCTGATACACACGACTTAAAAAACGGAGACAGATTCTTTCAATTAGTCCAAAAGACCAGGGAATTAGATTAGGGGTATATGAGAAAATAAATTGGTGCAGAAGAACGCAGTGGACAGAGAAAGCAGTGCTACTGCATTTATTTCAAAGACGAAGAAGAACAACAAAAAACTCTCTCCTGTTTTCATTAAATAATGGATGTTCCCCAGGTCAAGAGTGGAGGCTGGATTCCCTCTTGCACTTGGTAGTAGAAAAAAGGGGGGGGGGGAGGAAGAGAAAAAAACAAAACAAGAAAAAGAGGGATACTTTCGTCTTCCCTTCCTCCTCCTTTCTTTTAACGGAATCTTCAGCTTTTCTTCTTTAGTGTCCAAGGCTTGCATCTTTCCGGGCTCCCAGCAACTTGCCACTGTATCCTTTCTACAGACGGGAGTTGGGTCAGGCCAGGAAGCTAACCTAGGTCTCTCTCCCTCCGGTCTTCCGTCTCTTCCCCTCATGGTTCCTTCTCTCCACTCCCCGCGGGTCCCTCGGATCCCCTGCCTAGCCATCGACTGCTCCCTACCAGCTTCACAGACCCGGCAGCCGGAAGGGGAGCCCGCCGGTACTACTGGAGAGTTGGCAGGGTACTCCCACCTTCGTCTTCAAGAAAGAGAGTGATTTGCATGGCCGAGGACCGTCCAGTCTACATCCCTGCATGGCCGAGGACCGTCCTGTCTACATCCCGGGGGACCGACACAGAGCGCTGTCCTAGGCTACTGACTCGGGACGGCGGAGGCAGGGGCTGGGTCCCAGGAGAGCCCAGCTGGGGGCGCCCTAGCGGTGGATGCGCTGGGCTGGCCGCCTAGGGCACCGCCAGCCTCCAGGATCACGTGGCTCCTGCTTCGCGCAGCAGAGGTCGTAGGCAAATTGTCCTGGGATCCTATTCTTCTAGGAGAAGGGCCACCACGCCTGCTTTCTCGGTCAGAAGTCATTGATTCATCATGTACTGGGAGTGGATGGACTGACCTACCGAGAGGAATGTTACCAACGTGTTAAACAGAATAAACAAGTAATGTGTGTGTCCTGTCAGTATCACTGGCAAGAAGAAGTCCAAGGTTTTCCCAAATTTTTGCTTGGTAGCGCTCCTAGGAGTCCCGCTCACTTCCTAAACTTCCATTACAAATGGAGTTATTTTCCCTATAATAAAGTCTACAAATGATGACCGCACCTGAATGGACACTTGGACCTAACAAGGATACATCCACCCGCTTTTATTGGAAGTAATTCCTTGGGAACCAAGAGTATGTAACTTCTGGAAGGCAGCTCCTTGAATTGCTCCTCCCCAGACCATAACAGGATACAGACTTGTGAAATGCCTGACCTTACAGTAGAGTTGGTTGCACGAAGTGAAAAGCCTGCTCATGTCTGAGTGGTTCTGGAAGATTGTTTTATATGTAGGTGAGAATACTGATCAGGGCATAATTGATACATAGAAAGTTATTGAACCAATGTGAGAAACAAAATCATAAGAAATCCTTAGACAATATCTCAAAGGGAGCATTTAATTCTCTGCCACTCAAGAGAAAGGAACAGTTCAGCTTTCACAATGTATCTACATTATACAGTCAGCCAATAAAATATAATCCCCACTCAAGCAATTAGAGGAGAGTGCAGGGTTGCAGTTACAGTTGGGATTTTTAGCTTGGTTAAAGCAAATAAAATACTGTAGAAGAAATGAAATCAAACTTGTTGAAACTTGGATTTGCAGAAATATAAAGTAGCTCAGAGAAGATGAATTCAGGTGGAAAATGACCTTTTTATTACGTTCAGGAAGGCATTAGAATGTCAAGAGAAATACTGGAAAGGAGATTTATTACCATAAGCACAGTTGACAAGTTCCATTTTGTTGAGTCTCTTGGATGGAGGAAGGAAACCAGCATTTCAGGAGGTGACTAAAAAAGCTCTGCAAAGTGTTCGGTAATCCAAGAAGACCTGAGTGGGGAGGGAATGTGTTGCTCTTGGTCTGCTGAAAGGTTCCTGGAAGCCTCGAAGGACCCTATTCCACCACAGATGTGTCTATTCCTTGTCAGAATATTTGTGCTAGGTGGATTGTATGAGCTATGAGATGGGATGGATGCAATGTGTGTGTGTGCTTGTGTGTATGTGTGTGTGAGTGTATCTATATATATTCAGAGATTCAGAGTAAATATATATATAGTTGAGTATACATGTGTGTGTGTATTCGGAGATTCAGAGGGCATTTTCAAAAATATAAATTACTTTTTCTAGGAAGGTGAAGTAACGTGTATACATTGTTTTATATTTTGAAGGCTATGTCCACTTGAGATATACACATACCTGTGTTGCCTTGAGGTCTAATGTTAGCATTCCCATTTTAAAGACAAGGACATGTGGATAAAACAAGGGAAGTGAAGGGCATCTATGTGGCTCAGTTGGGTAAGCATCTGCCCTCAGCTCAGGTCATGACCTCAGGGTCCTAGAATGGAGCCCTACCACTGAGTTGGGCTCTGTGTGCCGCAGGGAGTCTGCTCCCCCTTCTGCCCTTCACTCCCCCTCCTGCTCTCTCTCTCTCTCTCAAATAAACAAATAAAATGTTTAAAAAAGGGAGGGGTTGCCCTTTTTAAAAACTTTATGCAGGGGCTGGGTGGCTCAGTGGGTTGGGCCTCTGCCTTTGGCTCAGGTCATGATCTCAGGGTCCTGGGATTGAGCCCCGCATCAGACTCTCTGCTCAGCGGGGAGCTTGCTTCTTCCTCTCTCTCTGTCTGCCTCTCTGCCTACTTGTGACCTCTCTGTCAAATGTATAAATAAAATCTTTAAAAAAAAAAGAAGGGAAGTGATTTTCCCACTGTACTTTTCACTTTGCCACAAAATCTTTCACAGTGTTTGTGATTCATAAGCATGAACCTTAAAACCACAGGGACTTCAACACATCCCCCACCCTTTTTTTAAGTAGGCTCCATGCCTCCTTAAGGATCCCAATGTAGGGATTGAACTGTCAACCCTGAGATCAAGACCTGAGCTGAAATCAAGACCTGAGCTGAGATCAAGAGTTGGGTTGACTGATCTACCCAGGTGCAACACATCCTTTTTCTAAACCATTTCCCTTTCTCCTTTTTAGTTTGAATATTTAACTGAAATTAACTATCAAAATTTTCAACAATTCTCCATACATGCTCACTTCCTGTTCTTTTTCTTTGTTTTGTTTTTCTCCTTAGCACTTTTATTTAATGCAGTTTACATTTTACATATTCATCTTGGTTTTTCACACCAGATAATATACTCAATGAAGATAAGGAATTATTTTAGGAGGGGAGGTGTAGGTGGGGACTACTTTTTTTTCTGCTGTACCTCAGTGCCCCAAAAAAGTACTTAGAAAATAGTAGGCACTCAGTAAACATCTGTTAAATGCATACACTCGTGCATAAATGAATGATGCTTGAAAATGGTCCATTTGTCCATTTGAACCTGATTAGCACCTTTCTGCTACTGCTTTTTGCAATTGAGGGGTTTTAATTAATTACTTACAAGAAAAAAAAAAATAAAAATAAGCTCACTGAAGTTCCCTGGACACTTGATATGGAGATGTTTCCCTTAGTTCTTTCTGAGTATCGGTAGAAGGCAGTGTTTGGAAGCTTACTTCAGATCTCCAAATGATGCTTCTGCTGCGGGCAGGGAATATTTTTGTATATCTTATATCTCTGCTGCCTCCTACTTCCCCTTCATTTTGCTCTCATCTGTGCACAACCCTCAGGAAATACCCCCTGCCTACACCCAGCCAGGAATGTATTTTTCCTGGACCAGTGCCTTTAACTTCTGATCTTTCCAGACTTTTTCCTCCCTCATTAAATTTTACCTGTCCCTTTTCCCATTCTCTCTGGTGTCTGTTTTCCATACTATTTTATACTTCCTAGATAATAAATTTTTATTTTGTTAGAATCAAGTAGTCTAAGAATTGGAAGGCCGCATATTATGGCTTCTCTCCTGGTGAAGTAAATCTTTCTACAACATTGGCTAGGGAAAAGCAATGTGGGTGGGAATTCAGTCTCTGGACATAAGACAGATGTGCTTTCTGCCTTTTACAAATTATGTGACTTTGGGCAAATTACTTAACCTCTCTAAGCTTCAAGCCCTTCATTTAAGAATGATGTCAAAATAGATCTTATCTCCTAGGGCCACTATGAATATTAAATAGGAAAATTCAAGGAAAGTGCATGGACTAATTCCTTGCCAGTAGCAACCACAAATAAATATTATCCATGACTAATAACATCTTTAACAAATGGTCTTTCAGACTCTGTTTCAGTGCTATTGATGCTGGGGAAGGAGATCACCACTTTCTTGAGTCAATTAGGTCTATTTGAAGACATATTGTCCACCTGCTATAGACACCCTTTATAATTAGCCTAAATTTGCTTCCTTATAGCTTCCATCCATTGGTCCCTAGTGTTTACTTGGGTAAACATAGTATATATACATGTTGCTATGTACTGAATATTTGTATCCCCCCAGATTCATATGTTGAAGCCCTAACCCTCAATATAATCTTATTTAGAGATGGGGTTTAGGTAGGTTATTAAATTTAGATGATGCCATGCTAGTGGTGCTCTCATGATGGGATTAGTGCTCAAAAGAAAGAAGAAGAGATAAAAGAGCTCTCTCTTCATAAATACACACTGAAGAAGGGACATATGAACACACAGCAAAATGGGGGCCATTGCAAACCAGGAAGGGAGCCCTCACAAAGAACCAGACCTGCTGGCACTTTGGCTTAGACTGCCCAGCCTCTAAAATTGTGAGAAATAAACATCTTTTTTTTTTTTAAAGATTTTATTTATACATTCAACAGAGAACACAAGCAGGCAGAGAGGCAGGCAGAGGCAGAGACAGGAGCAGGCTCCCTGCGGAGCAAGTAGCCCGATGCGGGACTCGATCCCAAGCTGCCAAGCTGCCGGGATCATGACCTGAGCCAAAGGCAGCCGCTAAACCAACTGAGCCACCCAGGCGTCCCAATAAACATCTTTTTTTAAAGCCACCCAGTTTATGGTATTTTGTTATAGTAGCTTGAGCTGGCTAAGACATATGCCCTCTTTTTCACAAGGATGTCTTTGAAATTTCTAAATACAATGATTATATCCCATTCCTATCTTCTCCATTTCAAGCTATGATTTTCCAATTCCTTCCACTGCCCTTTACCTGTAGTGGTTTCTCACCCCAACACTAACTGACTGCTCTCCTCATAATGATATCTAGTTTACCTCTATGCCTCTTCAAGGGCTCAACCAGAAAAAGATGCAATAGTCCAATTGTTATGTTAACTAGTACACACTACAGGGAAGATCTGGACATTCTATTCTTAATGGAGGCTGAGATCTTATTAGATTTCTTGACAATCATGTCACACAGTTGGAGATATGTCTAGCTTGTTAACACCTTAGAAGTGGAGTAAGAACCCCACATCTTTTTCACATGAGGCACCAATAAGCCAGGTCCAGCTTGCTATATGTACATGAGTAACCCAGCAGCGGCATTTAATATTATTTTTATTCATTCACATTAAAGAAAGTTCTGGAGACAATGCCTTCAACCTGTTATTCCCAATCTTTTTTTTTTTTCACCTTTCAATACATATTACTGACTGTTAATGTGAAACTCAGTTCCCCACGGGCACACCCATGATTATTTGAAATTTCTATCTGCCAGTTTAACTCCATGCTTTACTATCATGTACAAAAAAAGCATATCAGAACTTGAGTGAGTAAACGAAAGAACTAAATGTGAAAAGCAATAGACTGAAGCTTTTATTTATTTTTATTTATTTATTTATTTTTAAGATTTTATTTATTTGACAGTGATCACAAGTAGGCAGAGAGATAGACAGAGAGGAGGAAGCAGGCTCTCCACTGAGCAAAGAGCCCGATGTGGGGCTCGATCCCAGGACCCTGAGATCATGACCTGAGCTGAAGGCAGAGGCTCAACCCACTGAGCCACCCAGGTACTCCAACCTGAAGCTTTTAGAAGATTACATCAATTAATATCTTCATGGTGTTAGGGAAGAATTCCTTCCACAGTGTCAAAAAGAAAGAAAGAAAGAAAGCACAGATAATGAAGAAAGAAGCTGAGACATTTGGTTTCCTTAAAACAAAAGACATCACCAATCCACATAAACAGAATGAGAGATATTTGCAATAGATATATTTGACAGAAGACTAGTATGTGCCCCCAAATTATGAAGAATTTTTACAAGTTATTAAGAGAAAGGTGATCAGTAGAAAAATGGGCAAAAAGACTTAAACATGTACTTCACAGAAGAAATGTGTTTGGAAGAAAATCATTTGAAAAAAGTTAACAATAGTAATCAGGGAAATGTAACTTAAAACTCAATGCTAGCTAGCATTTGATACCCACTGGAACTGTAAAAGTTAAAATGAATGACAGTACCAAATATAAGGGAAGAGTTACAGTAATGGGAGCTCTCATAATGTAGTGATGGGAGTGTCAACTGACAAAACCAGTTTGGAAAATATTTGGGCATGAACTAGTCAAATTAAACATGAGCATATACTATATATTACATAGTAAAGAGGCCAAGAGGCTCTAAAATAAAACCCCAGTGGTGTTCGCCTTTCATATAATAGTTCCAAGTCAATCATCTGGTTTTTGGGGTGGCCTCTTCCACAGTCATTTGAGAATTCATCTGTCTCATTAGTTGACCCTTTTTTAGGCTACTATCCACGTTGGTATGGTCTATAACCTGGATTGCAGGCATATCAATGTCCCAGATTGTGGGAAGGTGAATGAGAGTATAAGGAAGTATACATCAATTTGTTAAGGTCTAGACTAGAAAATCTTCCATTTCACTTAGACTCCATTGACAAGAACTTAGTCACATGACTGCAAATGGCTGTAAGAAGGCTGGGAAATGAAAAAAAAAAAAAAAAGAAGGCTGGGAAATGTCTCCTCTAGTGTTCTGTTTTTATGGACTAAGAAGAGAGTGGATAGTAATGAGCCATCTTCACCATACCTTATGACACAGCAATTTTATTTGTAGGTATGTACTCAGAAGACTTATTTCTAAATGTGCACTTGAAGACTTTGTGCAAGGATATTCATGGGAGCATTATTTTAGTAACAGAAAAAATCTGGAAATAATTAAATTATCTATCAATAATAGAATAAGTGAATGGAGATGTACAACAAAATACTATATAGGCACAAAAATAAACAAAGCTACCCATCAACATAGATGAGTGTCACAGAAATGCTAAAAAATAAGGAAATCATAGAATATACACTGGATGATTCTATTTGCATAAGGTTTTTTAAAAACTTTTTTTTTTTAAGATTTTATTTATTCACCCGACAGAGAGAGATCACAAGCAGGCAGAGAAGCAGACAGAGAGGGGTGGGGGAAGCAGGCTCCCTGCTGAGCAGAGAGCCTGATGCGGGGCTCTATCCCAGGACCCTGAGATCATGACCTGAGCTGAAGCAGAGGCCTCAACCCACTGAGCCACCCAGCCCCAGCATAAAGTTTTTAAAAAGGGCAAAACTAAAAAATTTAATGTTTAGGGATAACTACATGAGTGGTAAACTGAAGAAAAATAAGATGAAATCTCAAAAGTCAAGATAATGGGTAGCTGCCTTTGTGCAGAAGGGAGTAGAAAAGATTGGGAAAAAGCACTCAATATTACTAACATTGATGTACTTATTTACTGGGCGGTGATTACATAAGTTTCTTCTTTTCTGTGTGTATATATTGAATAACAAAACCTTTTCTGAAAAAAATGTAAAAAGTAAACAATTTTTAAAACTCTGTATTTGAAGTACATAAGTAATTAATTATTTGTGACACGTAGTTTGCAATGCATGTGTCAAGACAGCATAATAATCGTTTTACCCAGAAGATGGATTAATAGAGAGAATATCAGCCATTCTGGGACCACATGTTAGAGGAGATACTTTGGGGATGTTAGGAAATTAGTTCTTTTCTTCCTTCCTTCCTTCCTCCCTCCCTTCCTCTCTCCCTACCTCTCTCTCTCTCCCTCCCTCCCTTCCTTCCTCCCTCCCTCCCTTCCTTCCTTCCTTCCTTCCTTCCTTCCTTCCTTCCTTCCTTCCTAGATTATTTATTTATTTTAGAGAGAGAGTGTGTGAGCATGAGCAGGGGGAGGGGCATAGGGAGAGGGAGAGGGAGAGAATCTCAAGCAGAGTTCCATGCTGAGTGCAGAGTATGAGTTGGGGCTCAATCTCAGGACCCTGAGATCATGACCTGAGCTGAAAACAAGAGTTGGGTGCTTACTGGACTGAGCAATCCAGGCACCTCAGTACTCTTTTCATCACATAATGCAAGCTCCATCTTTCTCTCTTCTGTCCTCCAGGTAGGTCAGCTCATCTGTGCCCATCTGTATGCAAGTCATACAACAGAGCCCAAACTCTGTACTAAGCATATAACCAACAATTCTGATTTTAACAAGTAGCAAACTTATGTCAATGCTCTCATCGATTCCTTTGATGCAGCACAGTGATGAGAATATGGTTCTAGAATCAGGTATCTGGGTTAAAATCCTGGTTTGGTCCTGTAACCATAGGCAATTTTCTCAACATCACTAGGTCTCCCTTTCTTCATCTATAAAATGGGGATTTTAATAGCTTAATATCTACTTTATAGCAGTTATTGTGGAAGTTAAATAATATAATGTATAATAATTTCACACATGTCTATTGTATAATAGGTGCTTAAAAATGTTAAGTTAAAAAATACAACAATAGAAACTTTTTACAGTTAACAACTGGTTAATACCAAGAGATGTAGAAATGCAACACACTGCCAGGCCGAATATAGAATCTTCTAAAATTTGTTACATATGTGAAATAACTAGTTCTAACACGTGATAGCCCTGGCATGTAGTGGACACTCAACAAATCTTAGCTTCCTTTTGTTTTAAGATATTTGGAAGCTTTGTCCTGTTTCTTTCAATATGTTATTATCCATGAGTCTCCTAATTAGAGTCACAGGTTATAATTAGGAAGTAGAATATCCTATAAGAGAAAGTCAATCTCTCTAGAGAGTTGTAAACTTTTATTCTGGAATTTTTATGTCTGGAGGTCAGAATCCCCAGAGATCAACAGTGTAAAATAAAATAATGTAAAATTAAATGCAATAACTATATATAAGCTTCTATTACTATAATGGTATGTAATAGGAACTTAGTAAACTTGATTTTTCTTTTCCTCACTTGTATTTGCTTTAGATGCTATATAAAACACTGTAAAATAAATCCTCAACATATCTTTGTCTTGGGAATTTGAGTCAGATTTTTAGAAATAGCTAAAAGCCACTCAGAGCCAAGTGTAGTGAATAATATAAATGAACAAGTTGTGTAATACCATTTTTGGTCAAAAATGGGTTGTGATGAAATTAATGAGACATTTACTTGTACAAGCTTGTAAACTGGCTCTGAGGGCAATTCCAAAAAGGAGTTCCACACATGGTTAGTCAGTGACAATATCTTTGGAATAATTTTAAAGACTACTTTTTGCCTTTAATCAAGCCATGTTGACTCCATCCATATGTGGTATAGCCATATCAGTTACTAAAATGTTGAACTAACTCTATACCTATTACTAATAATTTCTGACTTAAATCCCCCTGAATATGTTTTCAAACCCCACTTTAGTGCTATAGTCAGTGTCAATTTTGATTGGTTGACACCAATGCCATTCACTTTGCTAACGGCTTTGAATGTTACCACTGTCTGTCATACTGTCTGACCAGCAATTTCACGGTTCTGGCAGTGCTCATTTGGATGTTAAGCTTGGGTAGTTTGTATAACATCAACAACAACATCTTCCTGAGGAGGATAGAACAGAAAATTAGTAGTTCTTCTTTGGAATGACTGATCATTTTCAAAATTCATTCCTTAATAAGGTGCTACATGCATTAGATTAAAACTTGAGAGATATCTACCATCAGCAAATAAATGCTTTCCTGCTGTTTGTAGTACAGATAGGAAAGAATCCTAAATATTTCTAGAGTGAATTCCAACATCCTTATAGATGTTAAGACATAATTGATTCTGCCAGTGATAACTCTATGGGATTCCTTTGTATGATAAAAAATAAGAAAAATAAATTCCTTGATGCTTATATGGCAGATAGTGTAGATCCATCAAATCTGGAGACATGGCAGGAAAAGAATCTTTGAAAATCCATTTAAGTATTTATGGTCTGTTTACTTTCACAATTTTCAGCTGTTCCCCATTATACCCATATCATTGATATTTTAATTGGTCACAGAATGGTGATTGTTTCATTTTTGTCATAAATAGCCCCACCTTATTGGCAATTTTCTTTTTTTTTTTTAAAGATTTTTATTTATTTATTAGAGAGCGAGAGACTGAGAATGAGAGGGGAGAAGGTCAGAGGGAGAAGCAGACTTCCCGCAGAGCCGGGTGTCCGATATGGGACTCGATCCCGGGACTCAGGGATCATGACCTGAGCCGAAGGCAGTTGCTTAACCAACTGAGCCACCCAGGCGCCCCTATTGGCAATTTTCTATTAGGGTTTCATTTGGAATTGATTGAGATTGCTAGCTATTGACAGCCTGTGATCCCACTCTGAGGCTGGAGTAGCAGGTTATTTACACTAACCCCAAAGATGCCGTATTATGAAGTGAGCACTGTGTTACATTATAAAGAAAACATGTTATAAAAATTTTTTATAATTTTTAAAAATATGTTTCTTTATACACATTTGAAAATAATTCTGCTTTCCTTTTTCTGTCCCTTAGATTTTACAGGAAAGAGAAAAAAGAAAAAGCAATGGAACTATGCTTTTTCTCCATAGTAGAGAACTATGGAGGCATAGAAACAACATGTCTTAAGTACTTCCATCAGTTAGAATTTTGGAATTCTTGGCTGCAGACCCTGTGGTAGCCTAGAGTGGAGTTCAAAGCAATCAAGGCCCCTGATCTTCCCCAACTTAATTTCTACCTTGAGAAAGCTGCATGGTAGACAGTATATAGGAAGTTTCTGAGCTCTGTTGTCAAAAGCTTTCTCATATTGAAAAACAGAGCCACTTTGAAAGCTATGGGGTGAAACAGTGTGATGAAGGTGTCAAAGTCCACACTCTCCTAGGATGCTGTGTTTGAAATAACTAGAGTAGGCTAATGAAACAAGGAGAAAGAAATAGAAGCAAAAGATGATTTTATGTTTATTGCTAAAAGGACTAATACCCCCTTGGGGTAGGAAGTTGTTACCAAGTGATAGAACTTAGACAGTAATGTGGTTCTCAACACAGCAGCATGTTGAAGTACTATGAAATATTGTATAATTTCATTGATCTCTTTGAGAATACAAATTTAGTGTTTCACAGTTGGTCATGGTTTCATTACTTGGGAAAAAAACAACTAGAATGATGTGTACTAGTTATTTCCTATGGTATAACACATTATCCTAATGCTTAGTAAAAGTCAACACTTGTTATTTCTGTCTTTTTGTAGATCAATAATTTGAGAGTGGCTTCATTTAGCAATTCTTATTCTCACATGAGGCTAAGTGAAAATGTTGGCAATGGCTACAATCATGTGAAGGCTTGACTGAGCCTGAAGGATCCCCCTCCCAAGATGGCTCACTCACATTGGTAGCAAATTGTTGCTTGCTGTTGGCAGGCAGATACTATACTATCTATAGTATATCTATATATCTCTATTTATATACACACATGACTATATATACATGATTGAACAACTATAGGTATGTGTATATATACATTTGCATATACATATCCATGTATCTCTCTCTATATAGGTATATGTATAGTATATGTAGATGTGTATATGTATATACAGTATAGTATTTATAGTACATATATGAGTATAAATATATATATTTATCTCTCTATATAGTATATATACATATATGTATTAAGATAAATGTGGTATATATAGTATACAGAGATGTGTATATATGTATGTTTACATATAGCATCTATAGAGTATACTATATATTATACATATATTTATATATACTATGAAGGAATGGAGGTTCTATAGATATATATGGTATACTGTGGATATATACTAAATGCCACAGACATAAATAAATATACAGATAAGATACTATATTTTACCAAATTTTTTGGGTCTCTTTCAGGTGATTTAGCATATAATCACTGTTATTACATACTGATTTTCTAGTTTGCGGCAAAGTCACCTTACTTTCAAATTCTTGGAAATATATTGGCTAAAATATCTTCTGGCCTTACCCCTAGAGTAGTGAGTATAATTGTTCTGAGTGATTACTGCTACTCTGGGTATCTGAAATAATCATCAGAATCAGGTTTAGTACAAAGAGAAGTAGAAAATGTGTATCAAAAGTTTTTGCTTTTGTTTTTGTTTTTGATTAGATATACTGGAACTGGGAAGTACAGAATAGAATTCACAGTTTACTGGATAAATATAGTTGGATACTGAGAAATCCTATTACATTATCTGAAAGACAAATCATGGTGTTTACCAGCCGTTAATTTGGCAATATGCCAAGAATCAGATACGTGTCTGTGTATATGCACATGTTCATGTTAATCTACCACAGCAATTGTAATAGACCATTTATTTTCTCTAATGTAATTCTGAAGCTGAGACTCTGAGAAGTTAAGGAATTTGGGATCACACAACTAATGAATGACATAGTAGGCCAGCCTAGTTCAGAACTGCAATATGTGGTGTCATCAGTTATATTGTTTTTGAACTCTTCAAATTCTGAATAAATGGGTGGTCATAGAGAGGTAATTAAGAGCCTTATATAATGAGAAAATGGTTCATCCCTAAATAATGTACAAAAGGGAGTTGACTTTATGTTTAAAGAAGGCAAAAAAGAAAGAAGAAAAATAGAACAAATTAACTAAATATGTAAATAAAGATTAATCAAATATAGCTAATGATGGATAGGTCATTGAGAAGACATGATCACTGGTTGACCTATGAACTGGACCCAGGCAATCAGAAGGTCCTCAGAGCCTCTCTTGTCCTTGGGATGCATGTCTGGCCGCTGTTCCATAACTGGAACCATTTCAAAGACAAAGACTTAAGAGTAGGTGTTGCCGACACCATCTGGACTGAATACATGATTGAACTCAGTGAAGGCCTCTATATACGGTTTTGAGATATCAGAAGTATATCTGATGAGATATACTTTCAGCTGCTCAAGATAAGCCTCAGATGTAAGTTTCTTTGCTTATTAAAACTGCCACCTACCAATCTGGAGAGATGTGCCTCTTTCTTCAGTCTCTCATGCCCTTTGTCTATGGGGCTAGTTTGAGAACCAACAATTGCTGAGCCAGCCAGGATACCTAAGAAATGGGTTTTGGGAAAGAGGCATCCTAGGGGAAACCCCATGTTGGCCACTGACCTTATGTTAGATGTTGTGGACCCTTGTGTGAGTACAGAGATGCCCCGATACTGCCGGCTGGTCTAATGAGTTTATTTGATGAATTGTGCACAGTGCACTAAAGCAGAGAAGGAGGTAATGGTACTGTAGTGGGCTGGCCTCTTTGTGGGCAGTTCAGCTGGATACTGATGCCCAGCCAGAGGCTGAAGCTCAAGTTAGAAAGCTGAAAGAAGATCTGAGATCAGAGAAGGACATGCAGGTGCCTACTACTCTGTTAGTTTTGAGGCTGGCAGACAAGGTGGGAAAGCAGGATAATAGGTTGGAGACCTTAGCTGGCTGTTTTGCAAAGCTAGTGGGGTTAAGCTGCTTTGGATTAAGGTCTAAGCACCTGTGACAAAGCCTGATTGGGACACTAAGAGGTGGAATCCCTGGGAAAGTGAGGAGAACAAAGAGGAGGATGTGATGGACAGTGAAATAGATGCAAAGCCCTGTGCAAACTGACTCCTATTACAAAGGAAAAAAGAAGCCTAGTAGCAATAACCCCAAGTAGGGTGCAGCCCCTAATTTAGGAAATGTTCATGATGAAAGAATATATTCTAAGTTTATTGATATAGTTAACAAGTTCCAGCAAAAAGCTAAGGAAACTACCCCAGCATGGTTAATTGGGCTATGGGATATTGAGGGTGATGGCATTTCTCTGACTGGGCAGAAGTGAGAGAAAAAGAGTAATGTTACCACACACTGCCCTCTCAAGGGTTCAAGGAACTCACTTCCTTACAGATTGCATTATTCTAGTTTGCAGGGTTGCTTGGCCCAATGAGAGGGGATCTCATTGGGCACATGGAACCCTGGAAATCTATAGAGATTATATAACAAATCCTTAGGGGGTTGGGAATAAGATAGGCAACCTATGCCCCTGTCTTTGAAGGCCCTTATCAGGCCATAGTCACTACAACAATGAAAGCCAAGATGCACTCAGCCCTTGGCATGAGATGCTAATATCCATGCAGAAATAAAAGATCATGGCTCCTGTTGATACTGGAGCCAAGTGTACTCTAATATAAGGTAACTAGCCCTCAGAAATTTTCAGGCCCCCTCAACACCATTTATGGGTTTTGAGGGGCAAACAATATTGTCAGAAAGGTCCCTTTGACACTGCAGATTGGATGTTCTCTCACATGAGAATATGAGGCTTTATCTTTCTAATTCCAGAGAACTTATAGAGCATTTATATCTTACAAGACCAAACTCTGCAAATCTCTTCATTAAAGTGCGCCTTTGGGTTCGAGTAATCAAACCAGTGCTGAGGGGAAAAGCCAACTGGGAATCAGTAAGTCTACTGAACCCACAAAAAATGTTAACTGTCAAACAATATTAGTTGCCTGGTGGGGGGTAGTAAGAAAATTGGAGAGATTACACAAGAACTGCACTGAGTGGGTATTTTATACCCTGCCTCTAGTGTTTTCAACAGCCTGGCCGATGAGAAAGCCAGATGATCGGCTCATGGTGATGCCTGTGTACTATGGAAAATTGAACAAGGCAGTGCTTCCCATCCATGTGGCCTCCCATCCATTGCCACCATCTTAGATACCTTGGCCATGGTCCTTGGAGTGTTCCAGCCTGTACCGAACTTAGCAAATGCTTTCTTTGGTATGGTCCTGGCCACTGAGTCACAAGATAAGTTTGCCTTCATGTGAGAAGGGCAACAGTGGGCCTTTCAAGTGCTTCCCCCAGGCTACACAGCCTCATGGTATGTTATGGGATGGTAGCCTGAGATCTGTCCCTGATTTCTTTCCTCACATCAATGTGTTAACATGTGAAGTCTTGCCTTTCCTGCAAGACACTGTGCAGACTTTGCTTGCATCTGTGAGGGAGAGGAGGAGCAGTGAAATGGATAAGTCAAGGCCCAGGCTTCGCCATCAACTTTTGGGGACCATTGGTTGGGTAAGACTCATGTTGTCTTAGAAGCTATGATTGGTAAGGTATAAGCCTATCCAACCCCTAAGAACGTGAAAGAGGTACAAACCTTCTATAGGGATTTTGGGGTTTTGGATGACATTGATTCCTCACCTGGGGCAGTGCCTCTGCCCCTTATGCAGTTTGTAAAGAAAGGGCATGTGGGGAACATGAGCAGCCAGCTCCCTTTGAGACGGCAGAAATAGCAGTGAGCAGAGCAGAGCTCTGGGCATCCCTCAAGCAAGGCTACTATTTAAGTTAGATGTATCTGTGACTAGGAGGTATGGGTGGACACTAGCAGAGAAAATAGAAGGAGAGAGAACCCCTAGGATTTTGGTCCTTGCTCTGGAAGGGGCACAAACGTGGTATATCACCTTAGAGCAACAGCTCCGAGCAGTACACAGGCGATACTCTAGGTAGAGCTTCTCCTGAAGGAGTAGCTCTCATGGTAAGAGCTTCTCTTATATTGAAGCGTGGGTTGGAAATATGTTCCACTGACCGACCTCTGTCATGGTTCAAAGTCCCACTACAATAAAGTGGCGTGCCCATCTGTAGCAGAGGAGCAGCCTTGCTGCTGGCCCACTGTCTCTAGAAACAGGTGCTACTAAGCCCTATAAAGAATGTAGAGCCTCAAATGCCCCAGCCCTTCTTCCTGTAGGGGCCCCTGTGGCCTATAGACGAAGAGGGGGAATTCCCAATGATGCCTGGTAAACATATTAGTCTAGTTCAGGGCAACTTGCCCCCAGGGACTGCCATCACTATTCAGCCCAACACCATTGGGATGGAAACAGCAAACCACAGCAGCCAGTGGGCTGAGGTCAGAGCAGACTGGCTGATGATCACTCCTGAGCCCCGCCTGTTGTATCTTTGTGCTTACATTTGGGCTGTTCTAAAGGGATTAACCCTATGTCTTGGACAATGGGAAGCCAAAGGATTGATAATCATGAATAAGCCCTTGTGGGATCAGGTTATGTGGAAAGACATGTGTGTTTACCTGCAAGAGCCTGATGTAGTCTTCACTCTTTTCCATGTCTCAGCTCATAAGGCACTGATAGACCCTGGCAATCAGGAAACTGCTGCCCTAGCTTGGTATAAGTGACCTGGGCAGTTGACCTTTGAGTAGATAGAGCAGATTGGATGCAAAGTCAGAGTGACCACTGTAGAACCTGGGTGGGATGGTGTATTGTCAAGGATGCTGGATTGCCCTTGAAATACGTGACTTAGCAATGTAGTAGTAACAGCATGTTCTGTGTATTCCAAACAATACCCAAGGCAACTGCCAAAGGAGTCAGGGGCCACCCATTGATTCCTTACCCGGGAGGTGAGAGATTGATTCCTAACCAGTGAGGGATTGATTACATTGCCTCTCCCCGCCCCAACTGAGGATTCTAACTGCACAAACCAGGCTACCACCATTAAGGGATTAAAGAAGCTAAGTGCAGTATACAGTTACCCTTGTTGAATAGACAGTGAGCAAGGGTCACTTTTTTTTTTTTTTTGAACAGAGAGAGAGAGAGAGAGAGAGAGCACAGGGGGAAGGGGCAGAGAAGGAGAGGGAGAGGAGACTTTTAGGCAGGCTCCAGGCCCAGCAGGGAGGCCAAGGAGATGCTCGATCTCACAACCCTGAGATCATGACCTGAGCCAAAATCGACTCAGATGTTTAACTGACTGAGCCACCCAGGTGACCCAGGGGTCACATTTCAAAGGTCATAAATATGCAGGACTGGGTAGAAGAACATGGCACTGATGGAGATTCTGTTTTGCCTATAACCCACAAGCTGCAGGGGTGGCAGAAAGGAAAATGGAATATTAGAGCAGCAGTTTAAAATATTAACAGGGAAAACCACCTTGGTTGGGTTGACTAACAAATGATCAACCAGTAAGCCTGTTGCTCCATATGCCAGATGGGGGACCTCTGGTGTGGCATCCAACACTGTATAGTTATGGAAATCTCAGAAAATAGCCATTGCCCAGATTCTCATCTTGGTTCAATGAGTTATGCTGCTGAAAGCACCAAACCCCATCATGCCTGGGAAAGGTGCTATCCACTGGAATTTGCAGTGGGATATCCCACTGCGGTGGGTGATTTACTTTGCACTCCAAGGTGAGGGGGAACTACTCAGTTTCCACTGGGACCCTATTGTCTGGCTGCAAGCTTGCCTTGTTTAAACCACTATAGCTGGAATGGAACAGACACTATTGAAAGATGGAATTTAGGAGTTTTGGTCTGGTGTCAAGTCAGAGTGACCACTGTAGAACCTGGGTGGGATGGTGTATTGTCAAGGATGCTGGATTGCCCTTGAAATACGTGACTTAATCAATGTAGTAGTAACAGCATGTTCTGTGTATTCCAAACAATACCCAAGGCAACTGCCAAAGGAGTCGGGTCCACCCGTTGATTCCTTACCCGGGAGTGTCCCACTCCCTGACAGTGCTGCCTCCCCCAGCCAACATGTATGGCATATACGACCAGGATAATTTCCTAAAGCTGCCAACCTCCTTCTCCTCAAAGACAGGTGGGCACATCTTTTCCACTGGTACAACCATTTGGCTGCCATCTTTGTTTGCTCCGTTGGCCTGGAAGGATGTTACAGCACACATAGAAGCCCTTAAAACAATTCACCCAGAAAACTTAAATGACAGCTGGTGGGGTGCCTGGGTGGCTCGGTCTGCTAAGTGTCTGCTTTTAGCTCAGGTCATAATCTCTGGGTCCTGGGATCAAGCCCCACCTCGGTCTCCGAACTCTGGGGAATCTGCTTCTCCATCTCCCCCTCCCTCTGCTGGTGCTCTCTCTTGCTCACTTTCTCTCTCCCAAATAAGTAAATATAATCTTAAAAAAAAATCACAGTTGGTAAAGGCACTCTTTAACAAAGACTTAAATGTCTCTAATGAGAAAAGCTGTCCTCCAAATAGAATGGCCTTGGACATTATTACTGCCTCGCAAGGAGGCACCTTTGCTATTATCCAAACAGAATGTTGTGCGTTCATACCCGATGAGTTTGCTAATGTATCATCTTTATTAAATCACACAAGCGAACACCCTGAGTGACCAAACCTCAGCTTAGGTAGGACTTAATAAATCAGTGGTTCGGATCATGGGGCTCTGGGTGGAAAAACTCGTTACTTATTTTGAGAATCATTATCTTACCTGTGTTTTCTCTTGCACGTGCCTGTCAGCTGCTGTGGTCCCTCCCATTACAGCCAGAAAGTTGCCAAAGGAGTCACCTCCTTGCTGATGAAAACCCTTTCTGACTGCTCAGGGCACATTTTGGAAGAGGGGTTTGTGTAAGATTGTAAGAGCTGGATGGCATGTTAGCGGGAGGTCATTGAGAGGACATGACCACTGGCTGATCCAGAAACTGAATGAGGGGAATGGGAGCTCCTCCCCCATCCCATCCTTGGAATGCCCCATCTGTCACGTTTCCAGTGCCAGAGCCATTTTCCAGGACAGCCTTGAGAGAGCTGAGACATCTGGACAGTGCACTTGACTTAACCTAGGTAAGGCCTCTGTATAAACTTTTAAATTTCTGGCCCGTAGATGCAGAGGTCCTTTTGGCGGCTGCGGAGACTAGCCTGTAAGTAAGTTCCCTGCGTCTTACACCTGCCACCTGCCAATCTGGAGTGGCTGCCTCTCTCTTGTCTCTCCTCGTGTTCTGTGTACAGGGGCCAATTTGCAAACCAACAGTGCCATAATCAGAACTTAATTTTTGTTGGAATCAAAATCCCATTTGAATTCTTTCTCACTTACTAAGCTATGATTACAGAAGCCTGATATTATAACATAGGAGTAAACATGGCAACTGTGTTTTTGAGATATTGCTTGTAATTACTGGTATAGATAGGGTGTTTTTGAGATATTGCTTGTAATTACTGGTATAGATAGGGATATTAGAAAAAACATCTGCAAGATTTATTGCTGTTTCTTCATGCATGGAGAAACTAAGTATAGATACTTAGAGTTTGCCTAAAAGAACCATGAATTTATGTTATTGCAGATTATTTTTCCTGTGTTCCTTATAATAATGTGATGAGAAAAATATTCAAAAGGATTATGGGAAAAAGTGGAGAAGGATAAATTCAAACCCACAAGACATGTTATAGAATTAACTTCTCTCCCACCACCTCTTTTAAGTGTCTACTATAACATCATATACCTAGTAGTACAATATATACAGACCGTAGTTTATTCAAACATATTTTTTTAGGCAAGTGCTTAATACTTTTACTGGTTCACTTATACATATTCTCAGCGTGTTTGAGATTAAACCGTGACTATATATAAAGCAGTATCAGCCCATTATTGTTTCAGGAACTTTTCCCAGTTGAGATAATAATCAAGTGACAGATTATGTGGATTTACAACTTGCAGCTAGAATATCTTTTCAACTGTGTTTATGTTACTCTTGTTTCATGTATCCTCTTCCTGGGCTTCAGTCCATAACTGTATCTTATTCTAAACTCTTCAAGCATAATTATTTGTAACATTCATTTTTGTCACATCCTGCTTTTTATTTAAATTCCCTAAGCAGGTTTTCATATTTCAAATCATAAGAACTTAATTGATGTAAGGGAATGTATACTAAAATACCCCCAACAACCTCTTACTAAACCTAGTAATTAATATTTACTGAATGAAGTAATAAAAACACATAAGTTGTTTAGCCAACATAAAGCCTCTTTTCAAGGTGTGCTGATGTTCTGCACTTTAGTAGAAAAGAATAAGTACACACATTAATTTATTAAAGATATTTTTAACCAGAAAAATTATAGGTTAAAAAACCCCACTTTTTTGGCACTTCTGTCTCCTGCAAAGCAAACAAAAAAAGGTACATGGTAAAAATAATTTCAGAAAATGATTATTAAAAGAAGAGAAAACAGTACAGTTGCAACATTATTAATTTTTGCTCAGTGTTCCATAAAGCACAAGTATAGATTCTTTTAATAAAAAGGTAAAACTGGAAAAACACAAATGTCAAAAAATTTATTTATGTCAAGTTTGAGGTTTGATAGCTAGATGACTTCCTGCACATTACTAAATTAAGTCACTAGTTCATTTTCAGAATCCATTTTCTAGGCAGTTCAACAGATGTTTACTAGTCAGTTTTAAATGGAAATGCATATTAAAATGTCTCAAATTATTAGCATGCAATACAATTTGTCCAAAGATGGAAAAGACTAGATGGAGTGGCAATCTCAGTGTATTTCTTTGAAAATAAGATTTTAAAAGTGTATCAGCCACGTATGGAAGCTGGGAGAGAAGTTTTGGCTATTTGCCACTTTTCTAAGGGCTTTTTCATATATTCCCTTATTTAATCAATTAGTAAAGCTATGGAGTAGACATATTCTAATCTTTGCTTTAGTGCTAATGAGAATGAGATCTCTCGAAAGATATTTAAATCAAGCACCTTGTAATGTATGAGAATATAATAAGCTCTTCTAGGTGCTGTTTCCTGCCAACTCCTCTACTTTTGTTTACTCTCTTTCTCTGCTTGCAATATACTTAACCTGCTGGTTCTTTGTCTGTAAACTCTTTTTCATTCTTCAAAACTCACTCATCTCACCTAGTGCCTCGTTCTTCTTCATGAGGGCTCACAGAGCACTTATTGCACCACACTGAATTTATCTATTGGATTTATCTGTGGTAGATTTCACTTGGCTGTTAAACTGCTGAGGGCAGGGACAATGTTGCAGTCACCTGCAGTCCTAGTTAGTGGGGTTCCCTACAAAACAGAATCTGTTATGCACTCTACTTTATAGAAAGGTGTGATTTCAGGGCAGAAAGAGTGTGCGGAACAGGAAGTAAGACAGGAAAGGTGGGAAAGAAAATATTAGGCCATTGTTCTGACCTGATCACAGTGTCACAAGATGACACAGCTGGTTACTCAGCCACATGGGATGTCTTTCAGGGCAGCCATAGAGAAACAGTATAACTTGGAAGAATTTTGTTAGATGGAGGAAGAAGAACTGAGAGTTTATTTGCTTCCTTATTCCTATCTCTTGTCTTTCACTAGTTAAAATGAGACCCATTGGATGTTACCACTCTCTGCACTTCGGGATTGTTCTCTGGAACCCGTAGGCCAGCACTTCATCTGATTCTCAAAGTAATGGGAATAACCATCACTTAACATTCTGATTTTTTTTTCATTTTGGATGTTTTTGCATTAATTTGATTTTTAAAAATTATTCCATTAAAGTGTACTTTTTCTTGATGACTGAGTTTTTTTTTACAACCACTTAATTTTTGTACCTTATGCAAGTATCTTGCTTGCCTATCCCTAGTCCCATGCCTTCTGTACAAGTTCATATTCCCATGTGTCTGGTTTGCCCAATGTGTCACTAGTTTAAAGTGGACAATTTGCATATCATCAGGTGCAGGACCTCAAAGATTACCAGACTCTAGATAAAGCTAGAATCACCCTAAGACACTTTAATTCATTCATTCATTCAACAAATATGTATTAAGGTTCTGTGTACCACTAAAGGTGTTAGCAGACACCTGTGAAAATGACAAGCTGAAACCATCATATCTAAAAATCTAACTTCTTTTGTGATATCTTTTAATAATTTTTTTCTGCAAATTTGTACCTGTGCCTAAAATATAATTTTCTTATGTATGTGACTAAAATATATGAAATACTCAGCACTTTTAAAAAAAATACTCAGTACTCTTTTTTTTTTTTTTAATTTAGTTATTTATTTGACAGACCGAGAGATCACAAGTAGGCATAGAGGCAGGCTGGGAGAGAGAGAGAAGCAGGCTCCCTGCTGAGCAGAGAGCCCGATGCGGGGCTCCATCCCAGGACCCTGACATCATGACCTGAGCCGAAGGCAGAGGCTTAACCCACTGAGCCACCCAGGTGCTCCAAAAATACTCAGTACTCTTAAAGGGGAACTGATGTATCATGCTCAATTGTTTGCTTTCATATCAAAATTACCATTTTATGAAAAAATATTGAGAGCAAAGTCTGTAAGCATGCCCTACTTCTAAAGTACATATTCAAACATCTTTTGATTTTTAAAAATATTTTGGTGGGCAGGAACCTGAGAGAGATCAGGAAAACTATGTTTATATGCTATTCATTATATTTCACGTAGAGATAATGAATGATACAATAGTATAAAGTTCAGAGAAGGGTAATGGTAATGAAGTTCCCTGTAGCTGCACTTCTCAGGTTGAAATACTATGTCAAAACTCACTAATACACCAAGTATGTACTAATATAACTCACTAGTATAGTAAGTGTACCTCTGTAACTCTATGGGAAAAAAAAACCCAATAATTTGAAGCAGAAGTTGATTCATTACTGCATCACACAAATACTTAACACTAAACTCCAGTTGTTTCAGAGTTGATATCAAGGACATGGTATACTAGATAATGAGCAAATGCAGACTTGAATGAGTGACTAAGAACATATGGTGAGGAACTCAGAAAGATAAGCTAGATATCATTGGGAATTTTAAATTAGTTGGGAAAAAACTGAAAACGATCACTAGATTTTTACAACAAAGAAGGTATCAAGAGGGTATCGTGATGAGATAAATAGAAATACCTGCAACAAGCTGCTTCCCCTTGTTACTAATTGAAGACTCTGGATTTTTTTTTTTTAAGATTTTATTTATTTATTTTGAGAGAGAGAGAGCGCACGCTCACATTCAAGCCAGGAGAGGGGCAGGGAGAGGGGCAGAAGGGGAGGAAGAGAGAAAGGGAGAGAATCTCAAACTGACTCCAGGTTGAGGGAGGAGCCTGAGGTGCTCAGCTCAATGCTGACCATGAGATGAGGTGAGATGAGATGACCGTGACCGTGAGATGAGGACCTGAGGAGAAACCAAGAGTTGTAGTGTAGGTCACTTAACCAGTTGAGCCACCCAGGCACCCCTGACTCATATGTTTTTGAAGACCAGTAAATAAATCTGCAAGACTGTGGTAGTTGATGATGTAGCAGGACTCAGAAGGCAACTTTTTTTTTCTCCATATTTTATTTTCAAAGCCATAAAGTAGAAGATGAAGCACTAGAAGGGAAAGTTGCAAAAGGATCCATGTTAAACTGGGTACAACTTTGGCATTAGGAAGGATAAATGTATTAAGGCATTAAAATAAGATATTGAGTATAAATCCCGAGATCATGACAAATAAAATTAGAAAATAGATTATGACCATGGAAAAGTAGCAGTAATAGCATTCGCTCTGTTACAGACACCATGATTTAAGGAAATCTAGGATAAAACCATTCAAGAGATGTTGCTGATGACTTCTATCTCCTGAGTATGTTGCATGTTTTCTAATTTTCTTTTGATGAGTCATTTTGTGTTATAAACTACTATTTATTCTAACAAGACAATGCCTGGCAATTACCCGTATATTTTCTCATGTTATTAAGATTCTTTATACATTGTTGATAATCAACTCTGATTAATCTGAATAAATTAGTGAAGTTAAATCTGCTCACATATATCGCCCCCTGCTTTCATATTCATATTTACAGAAATCAGGGCACAAAATAAGCCTTTAAGTAATCTTCTATGCAATTGCTCTTTCAAAAACAAAATGCCAGTCAAATTAGTGGATGGGTAAAGCTTCATTGACTTTTCTACAGAAGTATATCTAGTTTTTATAGACTATTTTAGATATTTATTAAAGACAGTACCATTTAGTAAATATTCCCTATTTCTTCTGATTTTTGATCAGAAGAAATATATATATCTATATTCTATCTATATGTATATATCTATAATCTTCTGATTTCTGATTTTTCAAAACATCTACATCTAATGTATTGTAAAACAAGGACATATATGTTACTCATAATGTAGTAAGTAGTAATGAATATAAGTATATATCACTCAAATGGCAGGATATTTATATTAAATGATAACATTCTTAAAGAAAATACTCAGAATATGTATCATTGTGACTAACAATTACATGGTTGTCATAATTTTCAGTGATGTAGGAAATAACATTAATGATGATTATTTCTATTAGTCTCCATTTTAAAAGCAATTTAAGTAGAACTTTTTTCTTTAATTGTTGAAATATTTCAAAGTACACCATACCATAATTATAGGAAAATACTTTAAAGTCAGCATATTATACCACTGACGAGTTGTGTTCCTGGTGTACACATGATAGTATCTCTTATGAGACTGGTGATAGGTTGTAAATGAAATGCCATCCTTACTTCTCAGCATCTGTGTAGTAATACTGAGTCTGAAAAATTCTTTTAGACAGAAGAAACATTTCACAATTATTTTTATTTAAATCTTAGGTATTTTACCATGGCTTTAAAGGATTCCTTTTTAAAAAATGAATTTTGAAAACTGTTAACACTAAACCAGTAAGCAATTTATTGAAATTAATAGTCATTCCAGGGAAGTAATCTTAAGAGATATTTTTGGGGTTATTCAGGAGTAGTAATGTCACAAACACTATCTTGTGTGCTTCGACTCTTATTGTCATTTCTAAATTCAAAAAATCAGAACAATACAGCATAATGGAAAGGCTATTAGCAATAGAAGAGAGGATCACTGCCTTGTGCTTGGATAGGACTTGAGAGTGAAAGCCTAGTAACTCAGTGAAGCAGGAATGAATTCATTCTTCTCCAGTGGGTCATTCAGGATGGTCCACAATCTGATTTCAGATTGTAATTTGCTTCTGTAGCATGGACCCATCTTTGCTTGTGTCAGATTGTAGTCTGTCTTTAAAGCCCAGTAATGATATTACCTTTTAATGATATTTCCCTCAGTGATTCTAGCCTATGTGATCTCTTGTTTCTCTTAAGTTCTATAGTTTGTACCATACATTTCATCTTTCTCTCTTTTTCCATCTGTTCTATAATATCAATTTCAGGTTTACTGTATACTAAATAAATACATTATCCCAATCCTCAAAAAGAATCCCTATTATCACTCCTATTCTAAAGAATAGAAAACTAGGGATTTTTAAACTAAGGTATTTAAATTATTTCCCCAAATCACATGTAAGAGACAGATCTACTATTCAAAATATTTGACTCTAGAGGTGTCATTTTCCACTATATGCGGGAATCCTTTGCCTTATATTATGATATCAGCACTTAATAAAATCCTTGATCAAGTGGGTATACCAGAAACATGAATGCAACGAATAAATGGATGCAAATTTAAAGGTTTTAAGGCTCCCAAGTGGATGATAAGTAACTTAAGGTCCAGGTTCATGACTTACACTAGTGTGAATGTCCCTAATGGTGTTATAATGGTAAACATTATAATTGCTCATGCTTATTGAAATTTTTCTGGCAGCTATCCTGTACATATATTTTCTAATTTCATTATCAGGAAGAACTAGTTAGATAGTAGTTTTTCCAGCTGACACATTGAGAGAATCAGAGGTTCAGAAAAGTTAAACAAGTTGCCAACAGGCACAAAGTAAGTGCCAGAACCAGGAACTATATGTAGCTATACTCACTTTTCATTCTTGTCTACTTTGCTATTCAACCTCAGTCAGTAGTTGGTGATGAAATATGTTCCCTCCACCTCCAGGGGGCTTGAAAGAACTGACTGTCAAAACAAGGCTGGGCACACCTTTTCCCACGAGGCAGAGGCTGCTGACTCCAGCGCTATGAGAGTGCCATCTTGCATCTGGTGGTGCACTCCAGGTGCTGCTCAAAATCTATGTTTTCCATGTCTGTTTGTCTGAGTGGCCATTTGGAACTTCCTAGGTTCTTTTGGGAGGAATCTGAAGTACTGTTCTGCAGTGCTCTGAGTCCAGGGTGAGTTGGAAATTACAGGCAAATGTGTACATACAGAATCAAATTGAGAATATGTGGGGTAAATAGAATAAAAGGATGAAATGAGTGCCTATTTATGTATGTCTATCATATTCTTACCATTAGCTTGAAACTATAACTTGCATTTGTGAAATTTTTATTTTATTGTAAAAAATTACCATTTATTATTTTGTTGAAAATAATATAGCCCTCCATTGGCTTTTGTTTTAAAACATGGGTTATAGATTAGGATGCTGAGAAGAAATATAAAATATTATAAATTGCTTGTCATATATGAAGCTTCATATAAGTACTTAAGAATATTACAAAACCTCTGGTATGCAACTTCCTACTTTATTACTGATTCAGGGACATTGTAGATAATGAATGAAGCCAACCTGTTGACCAAAAATAGGGATTTTCTGAACATGAAAAAAATCATGTAAGAGAATGATGATTGAATAGAAGGTAAATGATGTTATCCTTAGTAAAATAATTTACTGAAATTTTTGGCAAACAATGTCAGCCAAGTAATGTTTTCTTTTCAAGACATTTTTGCCTTACCTTAAGCACAAAGAGAGGTATAATTTTTCTTTTTCACTATCACTTAATTATTGATATTTAATATTAAAAAGATCACAATCATTATATCATCACTTTTATGCTTCTATTTCTAGTTCAGTGAACAACGACAGTAAATGAAACTATGCTTAGTTAAATGTTAAAATTTAAAAGAAGTATGAAACATGCAAAATACTAACACATCCAATATTTATGAGCAAAAGTATTTGGCTGGTCTACATGACATTAGCATTTTTTCAATGATCACAGAATCTCAAGCCAAAAGAAACAAACAAAAATTGTTTAATGCAAATCAAAGGATTTCAATCAAATCTAATAAACTGAATATTGGCAGACAGGGTGGGGGAGTTGTGAAAGATACTAGAGGAGGGTAGGGTCGGTTGAGAAAAGCACACACAACTGTAACAATTTCAATTGAAATAATATGGCTTAGTGTCAATTTATTGCATCTCTAAGTTCTACCCTTTCGTTGCACATGTCTACATCGTAAAGAGTACGCCAGAGCTTGTTTTCAGATAACTGATGCCAGTAAAACTGTACTACAGAGACACACAGTGAAAATCTATATGAGGAAAGATTTGTAAATGGGTGAAATGTTTAGGTATGTTATATTTTTGTTTGTTTGTTTTGAGAGAGAGAGAGAACCCTCATGAAAGGTGGTGGGGAGTGTTGGTAAGGGCAAGCTAGAGGGAGAATGAGAATCTTGAGCAGACTCAATGCCCAGCATGGAGCCCTAGGAGGGGCTCAGTCTTAACGACCCTGAGATCATGGCCTTGAGATCATGACTTGAGCTGAAATCCAAGGTCAGATTCTCAACTGACTGAGCTGTCCAGGTGCCCCTTGGTATATGTTGTTAAATTTCAGCACAAATGTGGCTCAAGGAGTTTCTGCAGCGTAAAGCATAATTTATTAAGACTTATTGTCCATCAGGAACATACAAAATGCCTCAGGCTATCCTTTCTCAAGCACTCAGTACTGTGGTGAAATGAAATGTGAGGGATATGTCTACCCAGTTAGGGCACCAGAGTAAAGAGATGTTGGTTAAGTCCAACACAGTTAACTATCTTTCCTTAGCAAGAGCTGAAGTTGTTCTTTATCTCAGGATGATATACTGACAACAAAAGAATTAGTCAATATAAATACATTGTAATCAATTATATAAAACTGATAGGTTGATATAAATAAAAATATATGAAGCAAAATTTAAATGTAGATTTGTAAAAAAAAATAAGGTATATCTAGAGATGTATGGCTATTAGTGCAAATATTTAATGATAACATTTTGATCCCAGGCCTATTTCAGGTCTAAAGCAAAACCCATGTCCAGTTCATTGTACCACACTGCTTTTCTGTACAAATTGCTTCTTGCTTACTTGGTGAATCTACTAGTGTATCTGTCCAGCTGTTACCTCTTATACAGTCTTTGGTCTCTTTATTTCTTCAACCCATGTTGTTACTGTTGTAACCCATGTTATCCCTTCTGGTTCAATTCAAGTCGATATGTTCACTGTAATGAACCTATTTCTATTCACAGATGCTTAGAATTCAGTCTCTAAAATATTAGCCTTTTGGTCTTAGCCATAGAGGCTGTGGTGCTATTGCTCTTTCTTTTTCTTGTGTTTTTACTTAAATCACAGCAAACAAAGAGAAGCAATTTATATTCTATGACCTTGAAAGTTTTCTTCTGAACTGAACTAGAGTGGTGCTGGAAGGGTTTGATGGGTAGCAAGAAATCTGCTAATCAGATTTTTTTCTTTCTGTCTCTTTCTCCCTTTTTTCTCCTTGTACATTTCCTCTCTTGTATTGCCCTCTTGTTACAGTGGAGGGTACAGGGTTCTATGGCCCAAGTTGCCTAGGCATATTGATGTTTCTTATCCTGAAAGATCTGCCATGGTTCATCACAGGGTTTTCTTAAATGAAAATGTCTGCTATCATCTTTTTACTTAAGTAGGATTTCTCCCCCTTTCTACTACACGATGAAAAGGTGTATGTCAACGGAGTTGCCAACTTTTGTCTTCAAGCTGTAGCAACCACAGAGCCTTACCCTGGTAGGAATGAAAGTTCCCAAATGCTCAGCAGGTGTTTGGGTAGTTCTTATGAAAAAGACTGGCTAGAAATGAAAGAATTAGGGGTGTCTGGGTGGCTCAGTGGGTTAAAGCCTCTGCCTTTGGCTCAGGTCATGATCTCAGGGTTCTGGGATCGAGCCCCACATCGGGCTCTCTGCTAAGCCTGGAGCCTGCTTTCCCCTCTCCCTCTGCCTGCCTCTCTGCCTACTTGTGATCTCTCTCTCTCTCTCTCTCTCTCTGTCAAATAAATAAATAAAATCTTAAAAAAAAAAGAAAGAATTAGAAGCTAAGCAACTTAAAATACTTTTGAGAAATACAGTAAGTAGCTCGACCTCATTTGTGTCCCTACTTCTATTACAAGGCTGAGACAAGAGTTTATGACTTAATGAATCATGCAGATATATAAAAGGAAGAAGGTGGTTTAAAGGTGACCGTGAAAGAGTAGAGGAACACTGTTTATTTTGCTGTCTTGACTCATGTACTCTTTTTCAGGTCTTCCACAGTTTACATGCATTTTGAGGGTTTTATAACTGACAGGAGATGATAATAGAGTCCATGTTATAGCTTTTGCCTTGCCCTACGGGGAAGGGGATCAAGTCACTTTCCTTGGGGATCAAGTCACTTTCCTTGATCACATTCCTTGGGGCTGGGGATCAAGTCACTTTCCTTGAGCACATGACTGCAGTGAAGAAGGCGAAAGCCCAGTGAAATTGGAACACGGAAGTGAGGAAAGGTGGTATTGATGCCTATAGTTGGGAGTCAGGTGATTAGTTACCAGTGTGCACTAAAAATTGTATCTATCCAACAGATGGTGTGTGGGGTAAATCTAAAGGGTTATATCTAACTAGAAGCCTCATACTATTTCTTAATAATAATCATGTTTTTTGTTTGTTTGGTTGGTTGGTTTAATTTTAGAAATGAATATTTTAGTCAAGGTTGAAAATGACCATAATCCCCATAACTGTTAATCTTGTCCTCCATATTGTCCCTGAGTCTGACCAAAGGACAGAAGACAGTTAAAATACAGAAATGGTAGCTTTAGTTTCACAAATAACATTCTGAGCCCAAGGCATTATGAGAAATCCTCTCAGCTGTGTTTTAGAAAGAACTGTCAATAAATTAACTTTGACTGCCCTGTGCTTAAACTGTACCTCCCAACTCCATTTCTTGATCAAGACTTCCAGGAAGTTGAAAAAAAGAATAAAACAAAATATAGTGAAAATAATTGGCAAAGTTAGAGGGACAACACCTCAAATGGAATTCAGATGAAGTCACACATAAATGTATTAGGTTAAAATCCTTTTATAAGTAACTTATTCTTTAAAAAATTGAATTAAATCAATGGGAGTCTTGGGCTTAGCCATCAGTTCCAATTCAATAATAAAGATACAGTGGGGAATGCTATTTCTCGTGGAATTACTTCTGAAGATAAATGATTGATTGAAATCATCTAATGATGACTGGGCATATTATTTCTCTAGATTTTATAGTTTTATGACATATTCATTTGCATTTTCTAACTTCCAGGATTTTCTTACAGTTTGATCCAGTAACCTCATTGATTTTAAAATTTTAAAGCTGCAAGGGATATAAGATTCTTTTTGTCAAATTCTTTTTTGTCAAAAGAATTTCTCAGTCTCAAACTAAATGATTAGACCATATCTATGTTGCTGTAAATAAAATTCAAACATATTTTCTTCAAGATGGACTCAAAGTTTAGTATCTTTATATTAATTAAAGATTCTTTATGTACTCCAGATTAGAATGCCACTTTATCCTAATATTCCCACAGAATGCAATTCTAACATCTTTCTCAACAAATTTTTTTTTTTAAAGATTTTTTATTTATTTATTTATTAGGAGAGAGAGAGAGTGAGAGAAAGCATGAGAAGGGAGAAGGTCAGAGTGAGAAGCGGACTTCCCATGGAGCTGGGAGCCCGACGTGGGACGCGATCTCAGGACTCCGGGATCATGACCTGAGCCGAAGGCAGTCGCTCAACGAACTGCGCCACCCAGGCGCCCCTCTCAACAAATTTTAAGATATAATCTTGACATATTATCTTCCACAATGACCACATACATATAATCCATTATTAACTACTGACACATTATTAATAAATAAATATAGGAATTGTTTATAATACAAAAAATGTATAAAACTATGTTAAGAGGAGTATAAGAGCAGTGTAAGGGTCTTTCCCAAGTTTATTAATATATAGTCAAGAACTATCTATTGATTAATATGTGTGATCTTGGCATGAGTTAATGATAACACTTGTTAACTTTGTACCTTCTTAAGATAAATTTGAATTTCTTAGTTTGTTTGCAAAGGTCAAAGAGCTTTCCTATCATAAAGAAAGGTTTGTTTTAAAAGATTCAAGGAACAATGTATTGTCAAAAACTCTCGCATTCCTTCAAATCTATTGGCTTGTGGCTATGGCTTCATTTTAATAAATATCATTAAGTAAATTTTATTGGTAGGTTGAACGATGGCCTCCTTGTAATGAAACCTGAGAATGTATTTTGTTGCATGAAAAAGAAGAATTAAGGTAGCAGATGGAATTAAGGTGGCTCATCAGTTAATCTTTTTTTTCTCCCCAAATGTGTTTATTTTAATTTTTCAGTGTTACAGGATTGATTGTTCAGTTAATCTTGAGATGAGGGAGCTTCCTACGTTATCCAAGTGGGCCCAGTGTAATCGCCAGTGTCTTTATACGCAAATGAGGAAGCAGGAAGTAAATGAAGGCAGCTTTTAAAGTTAAAAAGGCAGGGAGGGGGGCACCTGGGTGGCTCAGTGGGTTAAAGCCTCTGCCTTCGGCCCAGGTCATGATCCCAGGGTCCTGGAATTGAGCCCTGTGTCGGACTCTCTGCTCAGCAGGGAGCCTGCTTCCCCCTCTCTTTCTGCTTGCCTCTCTGCCCACTTGTGATCTCTCTCTCTCTGTCAAATAAATAAATAAAATCTTTAAAAAAAAAAAAAGGCAGGGAGGGTCACGTGGATGGCTCAGTCATTTAAGCAGCTGTCTTTGGCTTTGGTCAGGATCTCAAGAGTCTTGGGATAGAGCCCCATATCTAGCCCTGGGTGGGTTGGGCCCTCTCTCAGTGGGAACTCTGCTAGTCCCTCTACCCCTCTCCCCATTCATGCTCCCACACACTCTCTCTCTCTCAAATAAATAAATAAATAAATAAAATCTTTTCTTTTTTAAAAAGTGGGGGAATGGAATTTCCTCTAGAGCCTCCAAAAAGAAGCGCAACCCTTCCAAAACCTTAATTTTAGCCCAGTGATGGTTGTTTCAGACTTCTAATCTCCAGAACTATAAAATAATTTTATAGTTTTAATTCACTAAATTTGTGGTAATTTGTTATGGCAGCACTAAGAAACTAATATAGCTGGCATTACTCTATTCTGTAGCCTTAAGATTTTTCCTGCTAATTTTTAGTAAGTTCAAATAAAAAATATCTGAAGTTTATAATCTTTAACTTAACCTGTCCTACTGAGATTGTATTCTGGAAATAATAGGACTTTCTCTTCCTTATTTCCCCGGCTGAGGAAGGGGGACATGGTAGTGACGGTGGTCTCAACTGAATATTTCTTTGAGATCTTGATCAGATTTTGTTTGAGCGGTCTTGTCATAGCTATAAATCCTTTTCTTCAAATACATTGGGCCTGTGCTTGCTTCGGCAGCACATATACAAATACATTGGGCCTGGAGACATTTGAAAATGAACCTTGGCCCCAGCATCTCCTTATTTGGAAGCCCTTTATCCACTGTGGTACCTTTGCTTTCTGTCTCCTTGACTTTTCCTGGGCTTCTGCCTCTCCACTGAGCCTCTCTAATGGCAACCTCAGTGATTCTTCGATTGTGGTTTACTCTAGACATTCTTCATTCTATAATTTGCCCCTTTGGGGCCACTCTCATCCTAACTTGGACTCAAGATCTGGAGTTATTGCATGTCTATATGGAGGATTTAGATAGATTCAATGTCTGTCCTTCTGAGAGGAAGGAAAATGGGGCTAAATCCCAAGGCATGCCTAAGAGTTACCAGGTATAGTTCAGAATATTTCTTTTGCTAAGAATATGACAGACTTCTAAATTTTCAAAACGATTTTTCAGCTGCCTGAATGTTTGTCATCTAAAGCATAGGATTTCTTCTAATAAACAAAACATAATATCACTTCTTCAGGCAATGTCAGGAAGTCTAATCAAGAGTTGACTGTGAGCCAACACTTACCATCAGCCCTATGGAGTTGTAATAATGGAGGCTAAGAATATATTAACTATTCATTTCTCTAGGTTTTCTAAGCTAAGTCTCTGTATCAAGTCAGGTCAGCCAGAATAACACACCTGAGTGATATTAGCTGAGTTCCTTTCAGAAATACTTTCATGGATATATGATTTAATGCTATGCTCTCAGCTTTTATGGAGGGTCGATATAAGAAATGGCCATTTGAACAACACTTCTTTATTGCTTGAGAAATGATAGTTGAAGACATTGTCCATTATGTAACCTGAAATCTCTCATATAAGACTTCATATGATAAAGACCTCCTTAAATTTTGTGTTGTTAAAAAAAAAAAATGTCTTACCAGGCAAACTTTTATGCTTTGTTTTACCAGTAAGTGAAAGCCGTATGTGACAATGGGTCTCATTTACAATGTTAGTATGTCAACAAAGAAACAAAACTTCATAAAATTATTCAGAGAGTAATTTTAAGTCCCCCAGGGGGACTCAAGGAGTCCCCCAGAATAACTTCTCAAAATTGTAAACATTGATTTTGAATGTAAACCCTTCTCTTCCCCATCCTTTAGGGAAATGGGGCTTTAACAAAAACAAAATGCAAGTGAGGCCTCTCAGAATGATGTTCATTAATCCCCCGTACATAAACTTTATAGGAAGCAGTGGAGCTTTTCTACTGAGTAGTTAAGATTCTGGCTTAATTAAATCCCAGATAACCCCACTTATTAGTTGAGGCCGTGAGCTATTTATTTAACCTCCCAGTTTCAGTTTCCTATCTGAAAAGTACCAATGATATATCTGCCTTCTAGGATTGTGGTAAAGATTAAATGAGTTAATTTTTATAAAGTACTTAGCACAGTGCCTGGCAGGTAAGATTCAAGACTCAGTAGCTATGGGTGTTGTATAAATGGGCGTGGTAGGTGGTGGTGGTGATGACGGTGATGATTATGACGGTGATGAAGGTAGACCCAGATGAGGACAGATCTCTCATCCTTCATAATTTTGACCCTTACCATGGTGCTTCATCCTTAGCTTTCATCGAGGAAACCCCTCCTTTAGAGAGCTGAATAGGCCCAGGAAGGAAGCATAAAGTCTTCTTCAGGAATTATTCTGTGCTATGTTGGCAGGGAGAAGTATAAAACATGTTAGATGTTTTCTTTCTCCAATTGGAGGACAAGGATTTAGACTGAACAGGCTGTTTTTCTCTGAAGCTCTTGCCAGCTCTGCAAAGACAACTATGGTTGGATTAATCTTGGGCAAAGGAAGAACCAAGCTCTATTTTGTTTTGGGAGAAAGAGATATAAAAGGAGCTCTTTGAACTTCATGCTTGATCTAGCTCATATTATAAGAAAGGGTGGCCACGTAGGAATTTGTACAGAACCCCTGACCAGAATAAAAGAGTGCATATAACTTGGAGCAGTGATTTGCAAACTTTTTGGCCTTTAGGACTCTTAAAAATTACTGAAGATGAACAAAGATTTTTGTTTATGTAGATTATAGTTATTAATATTTACTGTACTAGAAATTAATATTGAAAAAGTTAAAAATGAACACATTTAAAAACAGCAATAATTAACATATTGATCTAAAAACTATATTTTGTGAAAATAACTATTTTCCAGAGCAAAAAAGGTGAGTATAGTGGCATTATTTTACTTTTTTTCAAATTTACTTAATATTTGATTTAATAGAAGGCAGCGGTATTCACATATCTGCTTCTGCATTCAGTTAAGATATTTTGTGTTGGCACAGCAAACAAAGTAAAGCCAATATTACAAAGATATGTAGTTGAAAAAGGAAAGAATGTTTTAATAGTTTTTTTGAAACAATTTTGTATATTCTTTTCACATTGCCCTACTCTACAAGTGGTCATTTCTTAAAGGTTAGTTGCAATGTTCCAACTCAAACTTTATCAATGAGCTCTTTGACTCTGGTATGTTAAAATCATTAGACCATCTTTGCATATTCTACCATGTTTGATTCTGTAACATCACACATTTGTCATTTGGAAAATGTTGGTCCACTGAATTATGCAGATTTCCAAATGTTGAAACATTTTATTATGCATTATTAAACAGTAACATTTGTTAATCTCATTAGAAAAGTCTTTGTGTATTGACAAGGTGTCAAGCTCATAGAGACAGATATAAATTTTTCAAAATCCCGGTCTTTGCTTGAAAGCTCAAATTTTATCTTTGCCAATATATGCTGTCAGTTGTTTCCTTTGAGTGTCAGGCTCACTATGTTCATTTTTGAGAAAATATGTGCCAAAGGCCCAAGTTTGAATTACCATGGTTTATCTGTCCATGGTCCTGTCCAGTAAATTTAGTGCTCCATGAAAAAAGCAGCTAGTTCAGCTTGCAACTCCAATAATTGCACAAGAGCTTTTCCTTCAGATAACCATCGTATGTCAGTGTACAGAGAAAGTGACTTGTATTTAAAAAGTCATGCACTCAAGGGTTGGAATGAAATAAAATTAATAATCTTTACTGCTTCATTAAGGACATTCCTAAGTGAAACTGACATTTTTACTGCAAGTGTGTAGCAATGAAGAATGTAATGATGACTAATTCTATTTGGTGCCACTGCTTTGTTTTGTCCTTAGACATTCACAGTTTCACCCACTCTTGGTTTTTGTAGCATCAGAGCAAATATTAACACAGTGAAATAGACGAGCAATATCCTAGTATTATTATGAAGTGCTGTGTCTTATTTTTGGAAAACTAAGTGAGCTGATAAACTATTATGTGGAATTTGAATTCAGAGACTTGGGACAGGGATTCATAAGAATATGGGTGAAGAGAAATGTGTAAGCCTGATGATTCACAGACTTGTACCCTGGGGTAAATAATACATTATATGTTAATAAAAAAATTAAAAAAAAAAAAAAAGAATATGGGTGAAGATTATCTGTGTCACCTAAAGCCTTCCATTTTCTACTACTTTACAGATCAGATAGATCAAACTTTATAGTTTCTCATTTTAGGCACCAAGGCCAGGAGAACCAACCATGAAGACTCTGATGTGGTTTCTTTCTTTCTTTTTTTTTTTTCTGATGTGGTTTCTTTTCTTTTTTTTTTATAGTTCCGAGTTAATTAGTTTTGGTCAGTATAAGTCAGTCAGTGTACCCACGTAAATACACACCAATTATTTACCTTTATAGTTTTCTGTATTTATATGGACTGTGATGGCATAAATTGTGTTCTCTCAAAATTCATATGTTGAAGTCTTAATCACCAGTACTTAGAATGCGACTATATTTGGAGACAGGGTCCTTAAAAGTTAATTAACTTAAAATGAGGTCATAAGATTGGACCCTAATATCTTTATAAGTCTTTATAAGAAAAGGAGGTTAGGACACAGACACATGCAGCGGAAGACCATGGGAAAATATGGGGAGAAGAGGGCCATCTACATACCAAAGAGAGAGGCCTTAGAAGAAACTAATCTTACTGACATCTTAATCACAGACTCCTAGCCTCCACACTGTGAGAAAATAATTTTTTGTTTAAGCCACCCAGTCTGTGGTACTTTGTTATGTAGCCTCAGAAAATTAATACATGCACGATTAAAAGAATTTCAAGCAGCAGCACAGAAGTATAAAGGGAAATCAAGATAAAATTATGTTCAATCATTCTGGAAAACAAAGAAAGATGAGATACTGGCTGTAGCCATTTTGTATTCATAGCCAAGGCTTTCCCTGTGAGTCCTTCTAGGGCTCCGAGGGTCCACTTTAGTCCTCATCCTCCTCATCTCAACTTTCCCTTCCCAGGTACACACTTTTCAAGTGAATAGGCTGTATTTTCAAATATATTTTTTTAAAGACTTTATTTATTTGACAGAGAGAGATCACAAGTAGGCAGAGGCAGGCAGAGAAAGAGGTGTGGGGGAGGGAAGCAGGTTCCCTGCTGAGCAGAGAGCCCGATGCGATGGGGGGCTTGATTCCAGGACCCTGAGATCATGACCTGAGCCGAAGGCAGAGGCTTTAACCCACTGAGCCACCCAGGCGCCCCTCAAATATTATTTTCTTAACAACAAAACCTCCCCAATACTAACAGAATGCTGCTGCCCAAATAGATGATAGATTTTACAGTATTCAGCCGTAGGTGTAGAATATTCGAAAGTCTTGTTGTTAAAAGTGCCTTCGCATCAATATCAACTAAGCGTTCGTCAGAAACGCAGTCTTGGGCCCTACTGCTGCATTAGCATCCACATTTTAAAAATATTCTTATATGATTCTTAGGCACAGTAAGTTTGGAGACACTGCATGCACTAATGGGATATGTTTAGAAACATATATTTTTTATGGGACTCAAATATTCTATAGAATGGCAAGGGTTGGAATTTCCTGAAAGAATGTGCCACATAGGGGAGTTTCTAGGCCACATACAGTACGCTTGTTTTTGAAATCATTTTTGCAATATTTCAGTCACCAGGGTGACAGTATATTTTGCTGTCATATGCTGACATATGACTTCTCTCTTCTAGGAAAATCCAGGACATGAGGACATGACATCCAGGACATGGTTCTGCAGGAAGCAATGACATTTCTCTTTTGGTGTCAATACTTCATGGGGAAAAAGCATTTATTACTACAGTTGCCCCCCCCCCCAAAAATTGAGAATCTCTTATGTGTATTTTCCACAATTGAAAAGCTTTTTCTCATTCTTGCTGTCTTTACTTTTTAGTTTTCAGTGAGGATATCTCCAGATCCACTACACAGTGTGTTCTGAGTATACATCTCCTTGTTAGATCATTACTGAGTTGTGTGCCTATAGTGAACTGCTGCACAGATTAATTTGCATCCTGGCTGGAGTCTAGCTGTTCACTACAAAGTGGTGAACAGCTGGATGTCTTAGACATTTTCCCTACACCTTTGGTAAATCAGAATTGAATATATTTTCCCGGGAAGTATACTGTGGGACTCCGAGAGTCTGCTGAACATCTCTTCTGTCCCAGTGGTGTTCAATCTGGACATAGATGTACTTAGTGAAAGCACTTCTCTGATGGTAGCACCACCAGCAACCTATCTACTTGAAAAAAATAAGTTTTTTTCATCTTCATAACGTGCTGTGATTGAAAACCCATTCTAAAGGAGTTGCCAATGGCATCAACTTATTTGTAGATCCTAAAGTAATAGTTACTGGCATAAATGTGTAACTGACATTTAGACCTGCCATATGTTGTTGACTGTTTTAATGAGAATATTAGTTTTTAGCAACAATTTCCACATGGGGAAGTTATATCTTTATTTGCCCTTTTAATTTGTTTATACAACTATGAGGATGAATTTAAACTTAGACATAACAGTGGTGTTCTTTGACAGAGGTATTCACTGCTCATCCCACATAGCATGACCATGATAAAACAAAGCAACAGCCCTCCCCACCCCCATATGCTGACATTTGGCAAGCCAGCTGGTCTAGCTTGTTCTTGGAAACTATCATCTTTTGTGTCCTTCCAGATGCTTCTAGCAGATATTTGCCAAAACTTGCCCAAATAAAAATGGGAGAATAAGAGAGGCATTTGACATCTTTCCTAGAAACTTTAGTAGAAGGTTGCCTTTATATTTTCTACACAATCTTTTCTAAAATGACATAATTATTAAACTTTTGAAAAATTCCAGCGTTATCAGTTAATGATCACTGACATTTTTCATATTTAACAATAATTCATTCTGGGTGAATGGGCCGACTTCAGAAAATATAATGTCTTTGTATAGGGTTCCAATGGTTTTTCAATGGTTGCATTTTCAATACGTCTCCTAAAAGATAAATGCAAACACACGCAATGATTACCAATCCTTCTTCATTTTCTTTTTACGAAAAAGAATGACCTTAGGAAGATACCATTAATTATGTAAAAGTTAACACACTTTTCCTCAAAATTGTTTCTGCTAAAAAATCCCTGGTGACTAAAGATTTTGAGAATCTTTATAAGTACTTACTTCTCACCTCTGTATATATTCTTTGATACAGTGTTCAAGTATTTTGCCAATTTTTAAGGGTTAGTTTTGTTCTGATAAAAATTCTTTATACAGTGAGGGTTTTGTAAAAATTCTTTATACGTATATAAATAAAAATCTTTATTAGACATATATTTTTTACATATTTTATCCTAGTCTGTGTTTTGTCTTTAAGTTTTCTTTTTTCGTCAAACTTCATTGAGATGTAATTGACATATAGTGCAATTTTAAGATTGGCTAACACATCTATCATTTCCTATAGCTATCTTTTTTAGCTATAGTGGTGAGAACTTTTAAGATCTTAGCAACTTTTAGTGAACAATTCAGTATTGTTAGCTATATCACCATGTTGAACAATACATCTCCAGAACATATTTATCTTAAAATTGGAAGTGGCACAGTCATTAAATGTCTGCTTTTGGCTCAGGTCATGATCCTAGGGTCCTGGGATCGAGCCCCTCATTGGGCTCCCTGCTCGGCGGGAAGCCTGCTTCTCCCTCTCCCACTCCCTCTGCTTCTGTTCCCTTCTCACTGTCTCTCTCTCTGTGTCAAATAAATAAATAAAATCTTAAAAAAAAAAAAAAGAAAGACTTAAAAAAAAACACCTGGAAGTGTATGTTCTTTTTCCACCTTCACCCATTTCCTCCACCCCCCTACCCTTGGCAACTATCAATCCATTCTCTAATTCCATTAAGTTTGTTTTTTTTAGATGCCTCATATAAGTGAGATCATACAACATTTGTCTTTCTCTGTCTGACTTATTTCCCTTAATATAATATCCTCAAGTTTCATTCATGTTGTTTCAAATTGAAGAATTTCCTTTTTTACTGTAGCTGATGACCCTCCAAGTGTAGGTATATTATATGTATATTTCTCCATTTTCTAATCCATTCATCTGTCCTTGGACACTTAGATTATTTCCATGTCTTGGCTACTGTAAATAATGCTGCAATGAACATTTGGGTGCAGATAAGGCTTTGAAATAGTGATTTAATTTTAATTGAATTTTGAATTTTAATTGAATTTAATTTAGTTACCCCAAAGTGTCATTGCTGGATCATAGGGAAGTTTTATTCTCAATTTTTTTGAGAAAACTCTACATTGTTTTCCACATAGTGGCTGTTCCAGTTTACACTTCCACCAATAGTGTAAGAGGGTTTCTTTTTCTCCATATCTTTGCCAGCACTTCTTATCACTTGTATTTTTGGTGATAGCCATTTCAACAGGTATCAGGTGATATCTCCTTGTGTTTTTGAATTGCATTACCCTGAAGATTAGTAATGCTGGGTATGTTTAAATGTACCTGTTGGCCATATGTATATCTTCTTTGGTGAAATATCTACTCATGTCCTCCAGCAATTTTTTAGTCTGACTGTTTTTTGTTATTGAGTTGTATGATATCCTTATGTATTTTGCATATTCACGCCTAATCTGATAGATGCTTTGCAAATATTTTCTCCCGTTCTATAGGTTACCTTCCATTTTGTTGGGTTGGATGCCTTTTATTTCTTTCTTGCCTACTTGTTCTGCCTCGGACTTCCAGAACTATGTTGAATAAAGATGATTAGAGAAGGCATTCTTATCTTTTTCCTGAGCTTAGAGAAAAAACTTTTAGCTTTACCCTGTTGAGTATGATGTTAGTTGTGGGATTATCATATGTAACTTTTATATTGAAGTACATCCCTCAATACTCAGTTTGTTGAGAGTTTTTATCATGAATGAATGTTGCATTTTGTCAAATGTTTATTCTGCATCTACTGAAATGCTCATATGACTTTTATCCTTCATTTTCTTAGTGTGGTCTATTAAATTGATTGAATTATGTATGTTGAACTATCCTTGCATATCTGGAATAAATCCTACTTAGTCATGGTTTATAATCCTTTCAATGTATTGGTGAATTCAGCTTGCTAATATTTTTTTAAAAAGATTTTATTTATTTATTTGTCAGAGAGAGAGAAAGCATAAGCAGGGAGAGTGGCAGGCAGAGGGAGAAGCAGGCTTCCCACTAAGCAGGTAGCCCAATATAAGACTCAATCCCAGGACCCTGGGAACATGACCTGAGCCAAAGGCAGATGCTTAACTGACTGAGCTACCTAGGTGTCCCAGCTTGCTAATATTTTTGTTGAGGATTTTTGTTTATAATTTTGTTTATAATATTTTTTCATCTGTGTTCATTAGGGATATTGGTCTGCAGTCTTCTCTTCTTGTAGTGTCCTCGTGTGATTTGGTAACAGGGTAATGATGGCATCATAAAATGATTTGCAAGTCTTTTCTCCTCTTCTATTTTTTGGAAGAGTTTGAGAAGGATTGGTATCAGTCTTCTTGTATGTTTGGTAGAATTCACCAGTGAGGCCATCTGGCCCTAGGTTTTTGTTTTTTGGGAGGTTTTTGATTACTAAGTCAATGTCTTTACTAGTAATTGCCCTACTCAGATTTTCTCTTTCTTCATGACTTAGTCTTGGTAGTTGTATATCCATTTATATGGTAGCTTATCCATTTCTTTTAGGTGGTCCAATTTGTTGGAGTGTAATTTTTCATTATCGTCTCACATGCTTCTTTGTATTTCTGTGGAATCTGTTGAAATGTCTCCTCTTTTCTAATTTTATTTATTTGAGTTCCCTTTTTTTCTTGGTAAGTCTAGCTAAAACCTTTTCTATTTTGTTTATCTTTTAAAAAAATAAGCTTTTAGTTTTATTGATCTTTTCTATTGTCTTCTTAGTCTCCATTTGATTTATTTCTACTATGCTCCTTGTTATTTCCTTCTCTCTATTAAATTTAGGCTTAGTATGTTTTCTTTTTCTAATTCTTTGAGGTATAAAGTTAGGTTGATTTTTTGAGATCTTTCTTTTGCTTCTTCTCTCTTTTTTTTATTTTAAAGATTTTTATTTATTTATTTGACAGAGAGAAATCACAAGTAGGCAGAGAGGCAGACAGAGAGTGAGGAGGAAGCAGGCTCCCTGCTGAGCAGAGATCCCTATGCGGGGCTAGATCCTAGGACCCTGAGATCATGACCCGAGCCAAAGGCAGAGGCTTTAACCCACTGAGCCACTCAGGCGCCCCTGCTTCTTCTCTTTTTAACGTAAGCATTTATCACTATAAACTTCACTTTCAGAACTGCTTTTTATAGTTTTTTTTTGCAATTCCATAAATTTTGCATTTCCATTTTCATATGTCTCCAGATAATTTTTGATTTCTGTTTTGATTTATTCTTTGATCCATTAATCATCCAGTAGCATGTTGTTTAATTTTTACTGTGAATTTTTACTTTCTTATAATTAATTTCTAGTTTCTTACCACTGTGGTAGGAGATGGTGCTGGATATGATTTCAACCTTAAATTTGCTAAGACTTGTTTTGTGGCCTAACATATGATCTGTTCTGGAAAATGTTCCATATGTGCTTAAGGAGAATTCTGCTGCTTTTGGATGGAATATTCTGTAAATATCTGTTAAGCACATCTGGTCTTAATGTAGTTTAGGTCCAGTGTTTCTTTACTGATTTTCTTTCTTGACGGTTGATCAATCACTGAAGGTAAGGTACTGACGTCCCTACTATTATTATATTACTGTCTATTTCTCCTTTCAGGTCTGTTAATATTGCTTTATACATTTAGGTGCTCCTATATGGATGCATAAATATTTACAAATGTTATATCCTCTTGTTGGATTGACCCTTTAATCATTATGTAATGACCTTCTTTGTCTTTTATAGTTTGATATAAGTACAGCTACCATTGGTTTTTTTTTTTTTGGTTTCCATTTGCATGGAATATCTTTTCCAATTTCTTCACTTTCAGTTTGTGTGTGTCCCTACATTTAATGTGTCTCTTGTAGGCAGCATACAGATAGGTCTTCTTCTTTTTTTTATTCATTCACCTGCTCTATATCTTTTGATTGGAGAATTTAGTCCACTTACATTTAAGGAAATGAAGAAACAGAGATGAGCTTTTTTTTTTTTGCCCGTTTCTTCTGTCTTGGGCTTGGTATGTCGCTGCGGGGGTGGGGAGTGGTTATGATGTTCCTGCATCTGTAACAACTGCCTCTTTGTTTGCTATAATTCTGTGGGACTCATGAATGCAAGCCTTTTTGGTCATCAGAGGCAAGTGGTCCAGCAGCCCATCTTTTGGTCTGTAGCCACAAAAAGCCGAGGTGCCAGACATATGTGTAGGCTCTTTCCAGGGATGTACTGGCAACTGGAGCAAGCTAGAGGGAGAAGGAGGCCTCCAAAGGCTTCCCTAGTCCTTGGGGAAGATCACAGTCTGAACCTAAATACATGCTAAATTAGAAATCTGACCTCTTCAAGCAGCAGCTTTTAAAGTATACCAATAGACCTTCTTGAGGGAAGGACTAGGAGATTGGTTTTCTGTCTGTTCCCTCTATGCTAAGTCCTGGTGGGATAGCCACTGTGAGTCCTTAGAAAGCCCCTCGATATCTGTTTCTTAGTCTGCAATAGTCTCGTGGGTTTTCTGGAAGCAAGCACCTTTGGCTTACAGAGCTAGTTGTTTTAGGGGCCTGTCCCTGATGTGGGAATCTTACAAGCTGGGATGCTAGATGTAAGGACCAACTTCTTTGTTCCTCAGAAGAAGCTGGGAGTTGGGAGTTTCCTCCTGATAGCACTATGTCAGGGGTGGAATTTATGATGACAGTGTGTCTAAGCCTGTCCTATCCATTTCAATATGCGTGACACGGGTATTTTTTTATTTGCCCAAAGTGTGCCCAAAGAGTCACTTAGCTAGGTTCTGCATTTCTTTCAGAATGAATTTTTCCATGTGCAGTGTAGATTCTGTGTATCCATGGGAGGAGGTAAGTTCATGAGGCTCCTATGTTGCCCTTTTGGACTTGGACATAGGGCAGCAAGAGCCCACTGCTGATGGAATCTAATAATTTTAATATTCATCATTGATGGAAACATGTGTTTTTTAATGTATTGCTTTGTTTTAAAGTGAAGAATACTTGCATAAGAATTTCGGTTCATAGTCAACAGTTATTGAACAGTATCTGCCAAAGATTATGCTTGAAGTTTCATAATATGTTTCTTTGGTAAAATCAATGACTGAGTGAAATTTCATTTTGTATTATACATTTTGATTTTTATAAATGTAAGGAGTAGAACAAATAAAAAAACGAACCAACAAACATAAATAACCAGAGATCTATGTAACTACGAATAATGAAAGATTGTGTCATCTAGGATTTTATTATGTGTAAAAGAAGTACGTTTGTTTTATTATTCAAAAGAAGATCAGTTAATAAATTAGCTCTTTAATTTCTCTTTTTTTTCTTCGAATATGCATAGTTTATGAAGGTGAATAGTGAATGATTTGGAGGACAATGATTAATAAGGTTTGAATTACCTGGATTGTAATAACTTCTAACTCAGTTATTCCATGTATTAAGGCAAGTAATTGATATCCGATTTTGTTGTTTTTTAATGAAAATTATTTTTAACCCTACAAGTTCCTGTGTTAGCTTGTATGATTGGTATAAATAATGACTCAGATAAGAAGCCTGTTGTCAGAAAGTGGCTATCAGACATATACATTTAAAAAATCCGTAAAAAGGAAGAAGTTTTATAGCTATGATACTGCTAAGAAGCTATGTAGGTTCAGAGAAAGGAAAGATTACTGAAGAGATGAGAAAGTTTTGTGGAGGTGGTGGCATTTGAGTTTCACTTGAAGGCTGATGGGATTTGGACATGTGACAATGGGCAAGGCAGGACAGGCAGGGGATGTTTGAGAAGAAAGTACTTTGTTAAAAAGGCAATTTACAGGGCAATCTTAATCTTAAGAACTTAAGTTGCAAAACTTTTTGGACTTAGATGATGGAGAATTTTGGATATTAGGCTAAATTTTTGGAATTACTGTAATAGGTCATGGAGACTTTGGAGCAAATTTATGTATATAATATATATAATATTATATATTATATTTCATATATTTATTTATGTATTTGTATATGAATAAATGCATATTTATTTACACATTATATATAACATATACTTTATTATGCATCGTATATATTTACATATGTTATAATTATATAGAATAGTATATGTTATAATTTATATTTATATAAATACATATAACTATACAATATATAATATTTATAAATATAAATCAATGTGTATTTATATGTAATGCATATTATATTATATGAATTAATATATGAATTATAAATAAATACATATATATTTATATAATCAGTGTTGGGTTTCAGGATGATTAACCTTGGCAGTGGAATAGAAGAGGGGGCTGGAGAGAGGAAAGATCGGAAGTGATGAGAAGAGTTGGAGGTTGTTTAAATGTCTCAAGAAATAGATAATCAAAATTTGAAGATAGCAAGGAGATGAAATGATAGAACTAAATATAAAAATATTTTAGAAATAGGGTCACCTGGGTGGCTCAGTTGGTTAGAAATTGTGGTTTCGGCTCAGGTTGTGATCTTATGGGTTGTTAGATCTATGGGCTTAATCCCAGGACCCTGAGATCATGACCTGAGCTGAAGGCAGAGACTTTAACCCATTGAGCCACCCAGGCTCCCCTACTAATTCTTTTTAGTGTTTTTCTTTTTTTGCAAGTTGTTTTTATTGATCATATATTTTCATATTATTATTATTTTTTTAAAGTTGACACAGAGGTACTTTTTTTTTTTTTAAGATTTTTATTTATTTATTAGAGAGCGAGAGACTGAGAATGAGAGGGGAGAAGGTCAGAGGGAGAAGCAGACTTCCCGCAGAGCCGGGAGTCCGATATGGGACTCGATCCCGGGACTCCGGGATCATGACCTGAGCCGAAGGCAGTTGCTCAACCAACTGAGCCACCCAGGCGCCCTATATTTCCATATTATTAAAAACTCCTTGCAAACATCATGTTTAATGATTGCGAATATTCCATTGTATATCTATCTCCTAATTGAGGTAGTTGATTCTTAACTTCCTATGGACCTCTTGGCCAGGTCAGAAAGTGATAAACCATTGTTATCAGCAAAAACTCTTATTGACAAATTAGGAGTTGTTTGATATTGACATAACAAATTCAGAATTTGGGACTTCGGGGAAAAGCTGAGAGTCACTAAGTAACGGTGTTATTATAGATGAGGACACCTATGTGTTAACCCAGCAAAACTTATATAAGATGTTCTTGATTTTCTTCAAAATACCCAACTTTGATAGGCTGAGTCGTGCTGCCTCAGTCTTACTACTTTTCTGATTCAAGATTCCATGTCAATGGACCTGTGTTTCTGATTTTATATCCTTTATTTATGACAATAAAGTAATTTGGTAGAGAATGATTGAATTAATTCTTCTCTAACCAACCTTAAAGCCCAACTGTAATTATCTGTAATCACATACTATTTTTTTAACATTCAATTGTTTCCAGATATTTGATAATATAAATAAAATTACTGTGAATATATGCATGTACAACTTATTTCATGAGTAGAGATTCAGAGAAGAGAAATATTTATCAGTGTTATTATATATTGCCTGATCATTTTCTTTAAAAATATAAGTAACAACATATATTTTAAGGGTTAATTTGATTTTTAAAAACTTTTGTTAATTTGATAGGAAAATTATTACTTTAATTTTCATTTTTTAATTATAAATTTGGGTGAATGTTTTTACATACTATTTATTCATTGGATTTCCTTTTTTGATGAATTCCCATTTGTTTTCATTTTCTGTTAATCAGTTTGTGTCCTGAGAAGAGGGTGTGGGGGAATCAGGACACAAATTAAAAGTCTGAGTAAAAGGTGTATGGATTGCAATTTTGACAGATATTTTCAGACTGCTATCTGTGAGGTTATAGCTGTTGACTTTCTCGTGTTTCCCCATATCCCCTGAATAATAAAACTTTTTGATCTTTGCTTATGAATATGAATATCTTTTTTAAAATTTTCCTTTATTTTATTGTGAATGAGATTCTGACATCTTTACAGCCATTTTATTTCTTTTTCTGTAAAAAAAAATTCTTTTTTTACGTATTTCAAGTGTTGTTCTTTTATTCCTTTGGGTTATATTTACGCTATGTTTTGCCAAGCAGATGTTTTGTTTATTTGTGTAGTTATTATATCATTTTTTCTTTAATAGCTTCTGATTTTATTGTCATACTCTATAATGTCTTTTCAAGTTGAATAATAAGAATGATTCTTCCAGTCTCTCCATTTTAAATAGTTAACATTTTCCTTTTAAGATTTAAACCTTGATTATCTGAATGAATTTTATGTTTAAGACCTGATAGAAAATAACAATTTTTTTCAGATGTTTACTCAGCTGTCTGAATGCTGCTTAATAACCAAGTCATTTTTTAGAAGATTTATTTATTTATTTGGCAGAAAGAGAGAGAGAGAGGAAGAGAGAATGCATGCGGGCAAGGGGACAGAGGAAGAGGGAGAAAGAGGAACTTACAAGAAACTTAAAGAGGTCTTAAAGAGACCCTGCGTGCAGAGCCTGACACAGGGTTCTATACCATGACGCTGAGACCATGACTTGTACCAAAATCGAGAGTTACTCGCTCAACATACTGAGCCACCTAGGCACCACTGACCAAGTCATTTTTAATCCACTTATATAAAATGCCAATTTTATTTAACATATACTTAATTAGTCATGTTCTGATCTGTATTCTTTTTCATTGTTCTGTCTTCCTACTCAAGTAACAGTACTACATTATTGGCTACATATAGTTTCATACTCTTTTCAACATGTTACAGAATGCTGATTTAAGATGTATCCTTTAGGGGTGCCTGGGTGGCTCAGTGGGTTAAGGCCTCTGCCTTCGGCTCAGGTCATGACCTCAGGTCCTGGGATCGAGCCCCACATCGAGCCCCACATCGGGCTCTTTGTTCAGCGGGGAGCCTGCTTCCCCCTCTCTCTCTGCCTGCCTCTCTGCCTACTTGTGATCTCTCTCTGTGTCAAATAAATAATTAAAATCTTTGAAAAAAAAAAAAGATGTATCCTTTATCATATGTTCAGTTCTCATATAGGATAGGGTCTACTTTCAGGTATTAGCTTTATATATTAATTTGTCTATTGTTGAAAAGTTCTACATTGATTTAATTTTAGTAGGTTCATATTACTTGTAATATTTCCTCAAGTTAATTCTCCCTCACCACTATTGTTTAAAATTCTTTTCTTTAAGTTATTTCTCTCTGTTTATATTACCAAAATGAACTTGAATGTTAGCTTTTGTAATTGAAAAAGATCATTAGAATATTGGTGGTAATTTTGCTAATATAAAGAATTTATTTGAAAAAAAAAAAAAGAATTTATTTGAGAAAAATTGGTATCTTTTTATACTTAGTACTATCTTGTATGAGAAACATATCCAGCCCTGAAACTAAAGTTTCCCAAACAAACCTGAATATATGAGTGAGAGCTTCTAAGCCCTTGGTACTGAAGAGATGCCAAGAAATAAGAGGCTGTGAATTCCTATGTGTCAGCCATCCCTGAGGCTTCTCTGGGTCACTGAGGTTAATTTCCTAAGATATCCAAACTAGTTCTTGTGTATTCTTTAGGAACATATTCAAAGATTGAGATTTTTTATTTATGTCATGTATAAAAATAAGAAGTTTTTTTAAGTTGCTGTTTGTTTATTTGCTAGGGGAATTATGAGTTAGTCTTTGATCTATTGTCAATGATTATATCTTGCCTTAGTGAGGAAAAACCGAGCCAAGCAGCTAAAAATAGCAGAAATCTCAGAGCTTGCTCTATCCTAATACTCTTTTAAAAAGTCTTTATAGGTGGCAAATAATACATTATATGTTAATAAAAATTTTTTTAAAGAAGTCTTTATAGGTCTTAAAAAGAATTAGTAAGGTGAACCATGTATCAGTACCTTTTCCTTGTACAAAACACCTCAAATCTTACTGGTAAAAATCAACACCCATTTAGTTAGCTAATAAATTTTTGGCTTAGCTATACAGGTTGCAATGACCTAGGTGATTCTCCTGTTGATCTTGGCTAGATACTCTCATGTATCTGAATTCAGCTGCCAGTCAGCTTGCTCTGTTTGCAGGTTGGCTGGTTATTGATTGAGGCCAACAGTGGCCCACATGTTCCACAACATCCTGAGGACTTTAGCCTCAGCTTCTTTTCATGGTTGCAGCACCTGAAGTTTCTAGAATAGTAAAAGAAGAAAACTTGAGGCTTTTTGAGACCTTGGTTTGTAATGGTCACAGTGTCAATTCCAGCACATTCTATTGGTCCAAACCAATCCCGTAGCTAGCTCTGATTAAAGAAGTGAGAGAACAGTCTCCATCTCTTGATAGGAGGAGTTACCAGAATAATGGCTAATTTTATAAACTATGACAAGCACTCAAGAACTGTATTTGATAATAGAAACCTAGATTGGAAGCAAGCAAATTGAACACAGATCCTCCACATGTAAAGGGTCTTCGCTGTGTATTCTTGAGGAAGGACAGATTTTACTGTATGGGTGTGTAATTTCGCCTCATGGTGCTGTTTGAGGAAAGTGTCTGCAGTGGAGTCCAAGATTCTGCATTTCTAACAAACTTCACATTGAAGGTGGTTCTGTTGGTTTGCAGAGCACACTTGCAGTAGTGAACCACTAAAGTGGTGCTGCTGAAACTATGACTGGTAGACTGGGGTAGTATCAGTATCGACTTGTAGAAAATGGAAATTCTTGATCCTCCCCCCAGACCAAATGAGTCAGAATTTCTGGGTCTGTCCTTGAAGTCTATGTTTTGATAAGTGTTCCTGGGGACTCTGATGTAGACTGAAGTTTGATAAGCACCGCACTAGAAAGTATTGTGCAGAAAATGAAGGTGAGCAGCTGAGGAAGAAAGGAATCATAAGAAATCAAAGTCACTGGGTTTACATATAATACATGTAAGATTTGCTCCACCAAATATGAATCCAGACCTTTTGAATAACACACATAAACCTCAAAGTGTATTGCCAAACTACAAGAGGTAGACCTAAATGCGATGTTTGCCCTGGAAGAAAAAGATGAGTAATAGTGGTTCGCAATACCTGTAGAAAAATTACCTATGTTTGCCTTATATTTTGGCAGCAGTCTACAGCTGATCGTTCTTGTGTTATGTTTTTATTAATGTTCTCATAGTGAACACTGAAGGAAAGCCTCTCTTGTGTATGACTGTGAGAATAATCGATCAAAACTCAGTCATGTTTTACTACTGTCAGCTATCATTTGTTCTTTTCAAATTTTTTTTGCCAGAATTCTGATAAATTCATTCAAAATCCAGAGGAGGTGAATATATAGCAATACCCTCGGACTTTAAATTATTTTCTAATATGCCAATCCCTACTACTATGTTTGACACATATAAAGTCTTCAGAGTACACTTGAGGAATTACATAGAATGTATAGAATTCTATGAAATACACAATCGAAATTTAATCCACAAGTCAAGCTACTCATTGAGGAGTTTGAGCATTTAGTTGAAACCAAGTTGTCCCTTCCTGGTTCAGGTGTAAAGCAGCATGGAAAAAAATGAGGAAATGTTTCAGTTTTCAGTTTTTTTCTTATCCTTGATATTGTCTGTGGACATTATTTTAGCTGATGAAGAGAAGACTTGCTGCCAAACTATTTAAAAGTGTTTTATTTTTTTAAAACCACCAGGTCACATAAATTATACAGGCTCTATCTGTAGTTATCTGTAATTATTATCAGCGTTCACACAAAAAAGTAGTCTTTGATTCATTTCATATAATTTTTATCCTATTCATCGACAATCAATCCAAAAATTGATATTTGTTAAACTATTGAAGGTTCTTCCCATACTTATATCAATAATGAAGTACACTGGGCACAGTATTTTTACTGGCTCTACTAGGCAAATTGCTTATCGTCTCTGAGCTTCTTGGTATTACCTCTTACTTGATAAAGATATCTAGGAGATATTCCTGATTAGTCTGACTATACCAATCCCTCCCAAAAAATGAAAGGAAAAAACCTGTCCTTTTTCTAGGTAGTTGGTTTGCTTTGATCCCATTGGACATGGTGAGTATTATAACTGATTTAGGGAGCTGGCTAGGTAGAGAGATCAAAGCTAGACATGGTACTAACCTAAAATCTGAGACTCATTTTCTTCATCTTTAAATGTAGAGGTGTTGCATAAATATCAAGTCATTTCCAATAAAACAATGAAAAAGATGTAGTTCACAAATTTTGTAATTGTAAATGAAAATTTAGGAGGTCAGGTTTGCAGAATTTTGTCTCTAGCTCTATGATGCCTATGATTTGGTTATTTCGAAGTATCCAAGGATTAATTTTTAGTTATTATATTTGTTATTGTGTAGAAATTTCCTCAATTATTTTCCATTTTCTATCATATCCTTGGAAACTGAAAGGCTAAGTGTGTATAATGTCATTAAGAATGGTTTTTGGAAGTGGCCCGCCAGTTGATGCTTATTCACAATCACGTCATTGTGATTTAGTCTCGACTCTATCGTACGCTTCTTACATTCCACTTTGAAATAAGTAAAGTATGCTATAAAGTCATGATATCTTAACTTATTAACTTATTAACTTGTTAGCTCATTAACTTATTTCTCAAATAGTTTCATCTTTTTACTGCTCTTTTTATTTACTTCTTGTAAATTTTTATGAGTCCTTTGTAAAGAGTTAAGAATGAACACTAGTAAATTTTCTTCCTACAAGCAATATATATATATAGAATATATGGTATATATATATCAATATGTGATATATATATATATATATATATATATATATATATATATATATATATCATTTACTCCCTCCAGAATGCCTCACTAATCTCAGTGACTTTAGTCATGTCGGTTTCCAGGCTCTACAAACAGAAGAATTCTGTTAGAAAAATTCTACAAATTTTTACATAAGTACATGCTGAATATAAGAAAATACCTACAAAAATAATGGAGAAAAGACTTTATTCCAGGATATCTTGTAAATGGGATTTTTTCTTTATTTCTTTTTCTGCTACTTCATTATTAGCATATAGAAATGTAACAGATTTCTGTTAATCGATTTTGTATTCTGAGGCTTTAGTGAATTCATTTATCAGTTCTAGTAGTTTTTTGTGGAGTTTTAGGGTTTACTATATATAGTATCAGGTCATTTGCAAATAGTGAAAGTTTTACTGCTTCCTGACCAATTTGGGTGCCTTCTATTTCTTTCTCTTGTCTGATTATTGTGACTAGGACTTCCATTACTGTTTTGAATAAAAGTGGTAAGAGTGTTCATCCTTGTCTTGTTCCTGACCTTAGAAGAAAGCTCTCAGTTTTTCACCTTTGAATATGAGGTTGACCATGTTTTTTTTCATTTTTGAACCTTATTTCTTCCCTTCTCCTTCCCCTCCTCCTTTTCCTCCTCCTTCTCCTCCATCTTCTCCTTCTCCTTCTCCTTCTTCTTCCCCTCCTCCTCCTCCTCCTCTTCCTCCTCCTCCTCCTTCTTCAGCCAGAATGTGTAAGTGGAGGGGAGGGGCAGAGAGATAAGAAGAGAAAGTCTTAAGTAGGCTCTATGTTGGGAAAAGTTTTACCATATGGGGCTAGGTACTCAGGACCCTGAAATCATGACCTGAGCAGAAATCAAGGGTGGGATGGCTAATGGCCTGGGCCACCCAGGTGCCCCAGAACCTAGTCTTTACTCCTCCTCCCCCTCCCACATTTTAAGTATATGGGATTATATTTTATATCCTTTTATTTTGTGAATCCCTTCACTAAGGTAGACTGCTGTGTGTAGTTATCTTCCTCTCCCCCCAGGGCAGAAGTCACTTTGGAGTGGTGCTAGCCTCTGTTGTGGTGCTTGCACCCTTTCAGGCTAGGGACACTGCTTTGAATAGACTCAGGCAAGAGCATATTGGATGGGGCAGAACTGCAAGAGAACATGGGGGTAGAGTGAGTAGTGTTAGCAAGTTTTGCTCTGGCCCAATAGGAGGGGGACCTGGAGCCCTGTCCTGGCTAGAGGGGGCATGTTTGTAGTAGAACATAAATGCAGGACCCTGTTAGAAAGGTAGATAGTGTTGGCCCCACACCAATTCCCAGGTTCTGTGTATCCTGTGTATCCTGTGTATCCTTTGTATCCTTTGTTCCTGGAGAATCTTTTAAAGATACCTGCCCCTCTAGCACATGTTCTGAGATTCGTAAACAAATCTCCCTCCATATCCCCTTGGTATTTTTTGAACTGCTGCTTCTATGCTATATGTCTGTGGGACTGTTTGTTGGGCTGTCTTTTTAAGATTGAGGACTCCATTCCCCCCACCCTCCTGACTCTCCTGAGAAGAGCTTGCTGAATTTTAAAGTTCCCAGTTTTAAGTCCTGCTGATTGTGAGAACTTGCAAAATTCAAATTTGGTCCCTCTGGTTTTCAAAGGCAAATGTTATGGGAATTCCCCATGCAGGCTCCATGTTGTGAGAGTTTATTTCTTTTCCCCTCTCTGAGCCAGTGGTGTCCCTCCCTCCCACAGACAATCTCATAGGTCATTTAGCTCCCTACCATGTCTCTGCTCTTCCTATTCTCTTCAGTGTGGTTTCTTCTCTACATTTAGTTCTGGAGAGTCTGTTCTGCCAGTGTTTCTTTTGTTTATAATGATGTGGGTATTATCTGGTTGTATCTGTGGGACTAGGTGAGCTTAGGATCCTGCTACTCTGTCATGTCCCCTCAGAAGTCACAAATTCAAATTTCTTATCCTTCTAATTTAGAAGCATTATTACTTAAGGTTGCCTTTCAATTGAGCTCCTTTCATTTTAATTGCAATTATTTTGATTTTGCTTGTTGGTTTTTGCAAACATGGATAATTTAGGAAGCATTAAGAAATCTTTAATCCCTGAAGTAGTGATAATGCTACCTGTATCCAATTTTCATCTTTTACAGAGCTGGCCAAGCTCCAGATTATTGGGGTAAGAACCACCTAACCATGTTCATATAAGTAAGTATAGCACCTTTAGGTACGGATATAGATTATAATAGGTTGGTAGTTTAAATATGACGGTAACTGTTTCTAGAATATAGCAGGTCACTTCTGGAATAGTCTTCCTGTTGGAAACAGGTGGCATCCTCAAAAGGGTGATTGAAAAGAGTTTAATGAAGGCATGATTTACATTTGTGGGCAGGGTTAAGTGAAACTAACAAGGGTGGTGAAGCACCCTGGGGCTAGCAATGTCAAGAAAGTATTACCACTCCTGTGCCTGAAGGACAAGAGGAGGCAGTGGCTGTCAGAACTGAGGGAGAGAGCAGCCTGACCAGAGATGTGGCCTATAGAAGAGGAAATAGCCTTTGTTGATGTCTTTGTCCTTGCCCTCTTACCTTAAGTGCCTTCCATCAACTAAACCCAAATAGAAGCCACAAAAAAAGGGACATTTCCAGAGCAAGATGTAGGGTGAAGAAGGATGTTGGCTGAAGTTGGAGGGACAGAATATCCATCACAGACTACCTCTGTTACTTTTCAGCATTTATTCTCAATGCTTTGTCTGAATGAAAACCTTGTGTCCCTACACAGGAATGGGGTGGTGTTAATTCAGTCACACTTTCCCTCAGAAATATAAATCATTAACCATCACCAGTGCATTTCAGATAAAGTAGCACAATCCTCGTACTATCTATCAGCACTTCGACTGAGGTTTTTTTTTTTTTTTAAAGGTTTAATCTCTTTTTTTTTTTTAATTTTTTTATTAACATATAATGTATTATTTACCCCAGGGTACAAGTATGTGAATCATCAGGCTTACACATTTCACAGCATTTGCCATAGCACATAATGCTAAAAACCTCGACTGAGGTTTTTACCATCCTGAGTAACACAAATCCCAGAGTATTAATTCTTACTGGTTCTATATTTGTTAGATTGTTTTCTATTAGCCGGGTATTGGGTAAGGAAGTACTAAGAGGTGCCCAGTGAATCCGTAAGTTCAAGCATAGTCTTCCTTGCTTTCATTGTGAGGCAGAAAACCAATTTCTACTTGTTAACTGAGATCAATCACCCAGACAGTGGGACAATGTCTTTCTCTCCTAGTTGGTTTAATGTGGCACAGAAAATAATCATGTGCCAGTCGGAGCTACCATTTAGGATAAGCATAACTGTGTTCTCTAGTGGAACAACGCCTCTCTTAGGCACAAGGACCACCAAATTCACCAAAGGTACCAGAAGCATAAATTTCTTAAGTAAATTGTTTGATGCAATGATAAGAAAGGGTCATCCCATTTCCATCTTTTAGTTCTAAGTTATATTAATTTTGACTCTAGTTATGGCAGCACTTCAGGCTACTGATTAAACATTTATCCTGTATCCCAAAAGAGTGTAAGTCTCAGAAACTTCACAGATAGTACCTCAGATGTATATCAAATGAAGCTTTGAATGGCTATTTGACTATTTTTTCCAAGCCATTGTTTCTTCATGGTTAAGGCACATAAAGTAATACAAATGTGAACTCATTTTTACACTTCAAACATTAAATATATTGCTTTGTCAGAGGTGATGCTATATGTGATTCTACGGTGAAGAAATAGGCATTGTATAAGTCTACAGATGGTGATGGCAAAACCATCGAAGGCAGTGAAGGTATTTATCTAATATCTCTATTTCTCTGATGAAAAATAATTGCCTTGTCAATGATAGAAGGTGTCTACTGTATCTGGCTGGTCCCCTAATGAATGATGTCATATTACAGGTTCCCTTAAAGTCAACAGTTATGGTAAAGACAAAAGAGAGAAAGTTACTAGCATCCACAAGAGCTCTAGCATAGCTAGAAAAATAGGTACTCACACATTGTAGAGCATCATAAAAAAAGCTGGAGGGTGAATATCCTGGTTTATCTTTTTTTCCCATATTTATTTCTCTTTCTGGCCACAAATACTAGAAACCAGAGGGCTAGCCTATTTGATGCAATCCATAAATGAGTGTCCACAGTACAGAATATGGAGCTGGGTAGAGAAGGGTGGGGAGAGTGGGTCTAAAGTGGTAAATAGAGAACTTTCCAAACTGCCAAACAGTTCACTGAGCAACCAGAGTCAAATCTGGATTTAGCGACAATGCCGAAAACCTTTTAAAGCCTCTAAACTCAATAAACCTTGTTGAATTATTTATGGAACATACTTGCCAGAGAGTTTTACTTCAAATCCTTTCTCCTATTTATTAGTTGAGTAACCCTGGACACAGTTAAAGCAATCTGATTCCTAATCTTAAGAGATTTTCAAAATTGGTGCTGTACATACTCTGAATCAGCATTCAATGCGCAGTATTGTTTTTTCCATAATCAAGATTCACAAGTTCAGGAATCGGGGGATAGAAATGGGAGAGGCTCCATCTACTCCTAGTGATCCATCAGCAAAATTTTTTATTTTTTTCCCCATGACCTTATGTTCTGCTGTCACAGAAGTGTTAATTCCAAAGACAGTAGTGCTTCTACCAGGAGATGCAACAATAAGCCTGTTGAACTGGAGGTTGAGATAGCCACCTGGTCACTTTGGGCTCCTCATGCCTCTGAATCACCAGACAAGGAGAGGAGTTACTATACTGCTTGGAATAATTGATCCTCATCACCAAAGGCAGGTCAGACTGTGACTATACAAGGTAGGGAAGAGTGAGTATATCTGGGATACAGGAGACCCCTCAGGGTTTTTTTTTTTGTACTACCATGCCTGGTGATAAAGTTAATGGAAAACTGCAATAACCTAATTCAGGCAGGGTTGTTAATGGTCCACATCCTTCAGGAATGAAAATTTGAGTTATCCCACCAGGCAAAGAATCACAACCAGCTGAGGTACTTGCTAAGGGAAAAGGGAAGGTGAAATAGATAGAAGAAAGTAGTTATAAATAACACTTATGACAGCATGGCCAGTTGCAGAAATGAGGACTATAATTGTTATGACTATTTCTTCCTTATCTTGTTATGAATATGTTTGTGTGTATGTTATTAATCAAATATATTTATTTTTTCCCCTTCTTGTCCTCTTCTCACATAGCATAAGATGTATTAACTATACATTATTGTATTAAAATATTGTTAACTTTACATCATAGTATTTAAGTTGTAGGACATCAAGGAGAATATATATATCATTCGAGGGCTTTGTATCTCTTTCAGGGAAGGGACTAATGCTTTCTCAGTTGTACACAGGATAGCTGTGAGAAGGACTTACAACTTTGTTATTGCCTTTATTTAAAGATTAGGTGTAGTTTAAGGACATGTGCCTGGGTGCCAAGTTGACAAGGGGTGACTATAAATGATTAATTTTTAAAATTTTTTAAAATTTATTTTTTTATTAACATATAATGTATTAGTTGTTTCAGGGGTACCGGTCTGTGAATCATCAGTCTTACACAATTCACAGCAGAGCAATCTATACTTTCAATGCCATCCCGATCAAAATTCCACCAGTTTTTTTCGAAGAGCTGGAACAAACAATCCCAAAATTTGTATGGAACCAGAAAAGACCCTGAATTGCTAAGGAAATGTTGAAAAAGAAAAAC
>CM052799.1:149499556-149642734 GCA_028533885.1 Nasua narica
CTGTGAATCATCAGTCTTACACAATTCACAGCACTCACCATAGCCCATACCCTCCCCAATGTCCATCACCCTCCCCTCCACCTCATCCCTCCCACCCCCCTCCCCTCCAACAACCCTCAGTTTATTTCCTGAGAATAAGAGTCTCTTATGGTTTGTCTCCCTCCCCCGTCCCATCTTGTTTCATTTTTCCCTCCCTTCCTCTCACGACCCCCTGCCATGCCTCTCAAATTCCTCATATTAAATGATTAAATTTTATGTATCAACTTGCTTAGGTTATGGTATGCAGTTGACCAACACTAATTTAAATGTTGTGGTTAAGATATTTTATAGATGTGATTAGCATATACAATTAGTTGACTTGTAACATAGAAATCCTGCCTGAATCTCTCGACTTCTAGTCTGCCCTAAAGATTTCAGACAAATGACTACAACATCAACTCTAGTCTGAGTTTCCAGCTTGCTGGCCTGTAGTATAGATTTCAAACTAAGGACTACAACATCACTTTTGCCTGAGTTTCTAGCATATTCCACCAATATTGGGTGTGCCAACTCCCACAGTCATATGAGCCAATTTGTCTATGTATCATCTTATCTTATTATCTTATTAATTTTGTTTCTCTGGAGAACTCTGACTGATATATGTGCTAAAATATTTCCTTTCTGTAGATTTTGTTCACATTAAATGAAATAACATATATGTGATGTGAGTTGGCTGTTTTAATTGCAAGAAACAAATAATTTGACTAAAATTGGTTTACACAATAAACGTATATTCATGGCTTGTATGGTAGATTATTTTTTCCAGATTTGGTCCCAACTTGCCAGTTGGGCGATTGCCAACCAATACATACTCCACATCAAGTGCTTTTTTTATAATATGATATTGACATACTTCCACAGAGAAGTTCATGTTTATGATTTCTCTCCCTGAAAAGTGGTACACATCTCTAAGAGACTTGACCAATATAATAAAGCAGAAGAAATCCTGCCTGAATTTTTAAGTTAGATCATAAAAGGGAACATAACTTCTCTCTCTTTCTGTGTGTGTTCGTGCGTGTGTGTGTGTGTGTGTGCGCGTGCGTGCATGTCTGTCTGTCTCTTTTCCCTTTCTCTATTTCCCTTTTCTTGAGATCCTAACTACCACAGTGGGTGGAAGACCCTCCCACACCCAGGGAGGTTGTGTATCAATGCTCCCACCAATAGCCCTAGCTAGTTTCCCAGCCTACAGCCAGCATGTTTCCAAATGTGTGATTGAATAAGCTTCAAATGACTCTAGCCCGCAGTCTTCAAACCTTCAAGTTGAGGACTTACGGAGCAGAAATAAACCATCCTACAGTGCTCTGTCTGAATTCTTGACCTATAGAAGCAAGAGATAATAAATTCACTGTCATTTTAAGCCAATACCTTTTAGATTATTTTGTCATACAATAATACATAATGAATATAATTGTTTTGTTGAAAAAAACCTAAAGATGGTGTAAGTTTTAGGCATGATCATGAATTGGCTGTGTTCTGCTGTGATTATTTTTCTCTAAGTTCTGGTTTCTTTTGTGTGCTGACTTTATCAAATTATGAAAGAAAAATAGCTACATTTGTTTCACTGTCTCACATCTGTATAATATATGGTCCAGAGCACAGAGATCACTTTTGTCCAACCATTCCCAGAAGGAAATCTGAAATTCAATACGATTGAGCTCCTTTAAGTAACATGACCACATCTAAAATAATGTGAAGTCTAAGCATATGGGATATAATCATTGGCTTATCTTGGTATATTTTCCTCATCCTTGGAATCACAGAAATTCTCAAACTTATATTAGGGATTCTCAGGACAAAGAAAATAGATACTCTAGAAACAACTATAGATTTCCAATATAAACATGTCATCTAATATTTGGTATGTGGAGTTCTTGATACATGATAGTTTTGATTATTACTTAGTTGGTCTTTAAGGGAAAATATTTTCTCATGCATTACCTTAGTTTTCATCAATCATCTAATCTTTTTATTACTATTTCACTCACTAATATACAAGCAATGTTATTATCTCCAATCTTTTTCCCCTTTAATTTTAAAATCCCCTTTATTTCTATAAAACATAGTAAATGTGCCTATCTTTATCTGAGCTAGCTAAAGCATTCATAAGCTATGTTTAAAATTAAGCCATTTTATGCATTCTTTCTTGAAATTGTCTTCAAAATACTTGGCAATGTTAGGTGATAGCATATGTTTAACGTTGTTAAAAGCAGAGTCATTTTAGCAAAGTTCTGGAATACCACTTTAAATCCACAAAAGGTACACACCACAGAGGTCTTGGAATAGCATTTAATAAGTACAAAAGGAAGATAAGTTGGAGTGCATAACATGAGTAATGTAAGATATAAAGAGTCAGTGTTAGTGGTTAGAATATTTTACAAATTCTGTTCTGTAGAATGTCAATTTTGTGGGGAAAAAAGATTTCAGAAATTAAATATGTTTGGGAAATATGGTGTGTTATCTTGCCCTTTTGGAAATTCAGAATGCAGATTACTGTATTAAAAAACCTAAAAAAATTCTATGGTGAAGGGACTGTTAAATTATGCTGGGCTAACTTTTCTCAAAGATTTAGAAAACAAAGACAGATCACTTGTTTTTAAGAGATATTCATCATTAAAAAATGAAAGTAACATTGTAATATATACTAGGGAGTCAAAGTGCTGAAATATGGTTTATTACTAATAAAATGGACCACAATGCAAGATATTGGCTATTTAAAGTCTTAAAGTAGTAAAAAAAGAAACAATGTAAACCATTGTATTGTCATCTTAACATGACAATTTCTAGTCTCAGCCAAGAGGAAGTAAATCCATTCTACCTTATTTCTTCCATCATTAGCTAATATAAAATACCTGGAGAGTATTTATAAAGTGACTATCTGATGACTCTGAAAAGTAAATAATAGAAGGTAGATTTAGGAGAGAAATCAAAACCCACAAAATAAGCAGTACAGTGATAAGTTTCCTGTTTTATATTTTTAAATTTTATTTATTTTTTTCTTTTCCTTCTCTCCTGGTTTAGATACTAGGCAGACTAGATCATGGAATTTCAGTGTGCATGGACAGAAAAAACTTTAGGAAAAATCCGTTTTTTAGACTATAGGACCAGGAAGTCAGCCTTTGTGCAAAGGAAAGTGTGTGTGTGTGTGTGTGTGTGTGCGTGCACTCGCATGCATGCACGCAAATCCCCATCTATATGTTTTTTTCTCTTTCTTGGCGCTGACCTGAAGCAAACCCTGTTAATGAAGCTGGAGTGCTGTGTTCACAGCTATAGTGGCAGCAGCAGCTGAGTAGGTACTTAAAACACTAAGAGAAAAATCCTCTTTCTGACCAGAGGCATTTGGAAAAGATATGTATATGATCTGAAGTATTTGGAGGGGATCCCAGTGATTTTTATTTTCTATTCGCTCACTACTTTGTCCAGTGTAAGATCTTTTTTTTTTTTTAAAGATTTTATTTATTTATTTGACAGAGAGAGGGATCACATGTAGGCAGAGAGGCAGGGGGAAGTAAGCTCCCACAGAGCAGAGAGCCCCATGGGGGGCTCGATCCCAGGACCCTGAGATCATGACTCTGAGATCATGAGCTGAAGGCAGAGGCCTCAAACCACTGAGCCACCCAGGTGCCCCTCCAGGGTAAGATCTTGTTGAGAGAAGTAAGGACAGCATAAGGAAGCTAAAAATCCTGGCTACCTAGCTGGGATATCAGGTAAAAAGGATACTTTTGGAAACCAAAAGTATAAAAGAAATCCTGCCTGAATTTTTTCTTCTTGGAAAAGAAAAAATTGGAACTTTATAGCTGCAAATGAAGTCCGAGGCTAATTGCATAGCTGCACTATGGAAATGAAACAGCACCATAGGAAAGCTTTGGGAACTCATCTATGATTGAGACCACTGTCCGGGTCCCAGACTTATTTTTGGGTAGTGCACATGTGAGATGCACCAAAATAACTCACCAACACTTTGAAAACTAAACTGATATTGGAACAACAATCCGCAAAAGAAAGTTTAAAACTCATGGTCTGAACCTAACTGGATTCATTTCCTGCTGAAACAAACAAGAAAAAAAAATTCAATATTCTCTGGAAGTTTTTAATAGTACTCATAATATTTAAAATATCTAGATTACATTCCAAAATTACTTGACATATGAAGAACCAGGAAAATTTTAGTTTGTTTAAAGAAAAAGACAGTCAACAAATACTCACCCTGAGATGACTCCAATGTTAGAATTAGAAAATATTATAAAGCAACTACGATAACCTTGCTCCATGAGGTAAAGGCAAATGCTCTTGAAATAAATGGAAGGACAGATGTTCTCATCAAAGAGAGGGAAGCTACAAAAAAGAACCAAATGGAATTTTAGATTGAAACAAATGAAATAACAGAAAAAAATTCACTAGATGTACTCAGCGTAGATGAAAGAATAATTGTGATCGAGTGTAGATTAGTATAAATTATTCAAAGTGTACAACAGAGGAAGAAATGACATAGCAATGAAGTGAGCATTGGAAACTTGTGCAACAATGTCAAAAGGTTTGACATCTATGTTATTGGAAATGAGGAGAGGGGAAATTTTCTGATGCAGAAAATTTTTTGAAGAACTACTTGTTTACAACATCTTGGATTGAGTGAAGGACATGCATTTGTAGAGTCAAGAAAGTCGGGGAAACTCAAACAAGACAGACTCAAAGAAAGCATTACTTATACACATCATCATCAAACTGATGAAAGCCAATGATAAAGAAAGATATTAGAGGCCAGGGAGACCAGAGGGGAATGGAACAATATTTTTTAATGTAGTGAATGAAAATGGCTGTGACCTCAAAATTCTTTAACCAGTAAAAATATCCTTCAGGAATGAAAGTGAAATAAAGACATTCTCAAATGAAGGGAAACTAAGGGAATTTGTTGTCAGTAGACTTGATCTCAAAAAAAGGTCATATAGGGGCACCTGGGTGGCTCAGTTGGTTAAAACCTCTGCCTTCAGCTCAGGTCATGATCTCAGGGTCCTGGGATCGAGCCCCACATTGAGCTCTCTGCTCAGCAGGGAGCCTGCTTCCCCCTCTCTCTCTGTCTACCTCTCTGCCTACTTGTGATCTCTCTCTCTCTCAAATAAATAAATAAAATCTTAAAAAAAAAAATCAAATAATATCCTTTGTCCAAAGAAAAACAATAAGGGAAATCATGGAAACCTAGGGATGAAGGAAGAGCTATAGAAATAATAAATATATGGATAACTATAATAGACTACTTCTATCCTCTTATGTTTCTTAAACTATGCAAAATTCTTAAAAGTAAAACTGTATATAATATAGTATGGTAAGGTTTATAATGTATGTAGATTTTTTTTTAAAGACTTTATTTATTTATTTATGTATTTATTTCTGAGAAAAAGAGAGAGCTTAAGCAGGGGGAGCAGCAGGCAGAAGAAGAAGCAGGCTCCCTGCTGAGCAAAGGGCCTGATACAGGACTTGATCCCCAGACCTTTGTATCATGACCTGAGCCAAAGGCAGATGTTTAATCGACTGAGCCACCTAGGCATCCCTGTAGTGTGCGTAGATCTGATTCATATGTACTAATTTTATATTGCTGTTATAATATTAAAACTTTAGCAGCTTTTAAACAATATAAATTTTTAATCTTACATTTCTGTATATCAGAAGTCTGATACAAGTCTCATTGGGCTAAAACCGTACCATTTGCTGTGTTCTTTTCCAGAAACTGTAGAGGGGAATTCACTTCCTGCTCATTTAGAGTGTTGGCAGAATTCGTTTTCTTGTGGTTGTAAGACTGAAGTTCTTATTTCCTTTCTTGTTTGTTGTTTTAAGGGTTGTTTTAAGCTTCTAGACGATGTCTACATTTCTTGGATTATGATTTCTTTCCTCCATCTCCTAGAGCAGCAATGGTGATTTATATTGCCCTCACCATTCAAATCTTTCCTCTTTCTTCTTGTACCACATGTCTCTGACTACAGCCAAGATAGCTTCTCCACTTTTAAGGATTGAGGTGATTACACTGAGCCCATCCAGACAACCCAGGATAAAGTTAAAATCTTCAACCTTAATCCCATCTGCAAAGCCCCTTTTGTCATGTATGGTAACTTATTCATGGATTCCAGAAATTAGGGCATGGGTATCTTTGGTGGGGTAAGGAACATTATTCTGCTTACCACAACAAGTGAAACTACAACATAAAGGGAGAGAAGTCAAAGGAAACTATATATTTGTGAGATTTTTATCTTTTACTTGAAATGAGAAAATATTAATATTCAGTAGACTTTAATAAGTTATTAATGTATATTGTAATTTCTTGATTAATCCTTAATAAATATGGGAAATACAGTTAAAAAGCTGGTAGGTAAACTAAAATGGAATATGTATCAGATCTTTATTGCTTCATGACAAATTGTCTCAAAACCTAGTAGCTTAAGACAACACACATTTATTATCTTATAGTTTCTGTGGGTCATAACATAACATAGGTAGCTGTGTCTCTCACAAAGCTGCAACGAAGCTGTTCACTGAGGTTTGAGTCTCTTGTGAAGGCTGAATTGGGGCAAAAGATTTGCCCCAATTCAGTACTTCATAGGGTTGTTGGCAGCATTCAGTTGGTCATGGGCTGGTAGTCTAAGGGCCTCATTACTCAATGGCCATTAATGAGAGGCTACTCTAATTTCCATGCCACATGGGCCTCTATCCCAGGGCAACTTGCTTCTTTACAACATACCAGCTGAGCAGACACTAGTAGGAGAATGCTAGCAAGGTGGAAGGCAGTCTTTTATAGCCTAATCATGACTGACATACCATCACTTTTATTATTTTATTCATTAGAAGCACCTTTGCTTCATTAGAAGCAAAATTCACTTTTATTCATTAGAAGCAAGTCACTAGATCCAACTTAAACTTAAGAAGAGAGGTTTGCACAAAGGTTTTTTATTAGTTTTTTCTTATAGTTTTTTTCTTAAAGTTTATTAGTTTTTTTCTAAAAGTTTCTTAAAGTTTAGTAAGTAACAAAAAATGTGCCTTAAAGCAACACAAATTTATTAGTTTACCATTTTATGGGTCAGAATTCTGACAGTCCATGTTCTCTGCTCAGGGTCTCAGAAGATCCACATCAAGCTGTAGTCTGGATTAATCTTATCTGTAGGCTGCATGGGATAATCTACTTTCAAGCTCATTCAGGTTTTTGATCAAATTCACGTTCTTCTTTTTTTTTTTTTTTTCAAATTCGCTTTCTCGTGATTATTATCTGAGCATCCTATTCTCTTGTTGGTTGTCAGGGAGTGCTTTGCTCAGATCCTTGATACCATTCACATTCCTTCTCATGTGCCACTTCTATTTTCAAGCCAATGTGGATATATCACATCACCTTTCTGTTTCAAACCTCTGATTTCCTCTTCTGATACCAGCTAGAGAAAACTCTTTGCTTTGAAAGGGGCTCATGCAGATAATTTCCTATTTTAAGATCAACTATGTCATATGCCATACTATAATTATGGAAGTAATATCTCATCATTTTCACAGGTTTTCGGTATTAGAGTATGGACTTTTCTGGGACATTTAGGAATCAATACCCAAAATCAGTGAGCACTGGGAGCCAAGAAAGCAGTTGCCCAGCACTTGACATCAAAAGTTTTGAAACAATACAAAGAAAGCAGAAGTAAAACAGAGAGCTTAAAAGCAAGAGGGTAAACAAAAAAAAAATGATATGAATAAATCCAATCATATCAATAATTATATTAAATACATTGTTCTGAACACATCAATTCGAAGACAGAGATTGTTATGTTGGATAAAACACAAAACAACAAGTGAAAAAGATAACACCCATCTTGTTTTATGCTGTCTACAAGAAACTCAGTTTATAGACAATGATACAGATAAGATAAAAGGATTGAAAAATACATAGCATATAAACACTAAAAGAAAACTGGATTGATTACAGTGATACTAGACAAAATAGATGTTAGAATGAGAGATTACTAGAGATCAAAAGGAACATCACATAATTAAAAACTGGTCAGTACACCAAGAAGATATAAAAATCCCAAACGTGTTTAACTACAGAGCTTCAAAATACGTGACACAAAATCTAATAGAATTGAGGGAGAAATAGATAAATCTACAAGTTTATTTGGAAAATTCAACATGTAATGACTAGAACAAGTTGAGAACAAATCAGAAGAAATATAGAAGACCAGAACAGAGCTATCAACCACTTTGATCTAATTGACTTTATGGAATACTCTATCCAACAACAGAATACATGTTCTTCTTAAGTGCACTTGGACATTCACCATAGTAGTCTATTTTCTGCATTATAAAAAAATTTTAAAGATTTTATTTATTTATTTATTTATTTATTTGAAAGAAAGAATGAGAGAGGGCACAAGCAGGGGTAGTGGCAGGCAGAAGAGGGAGAAGTAGGTTCCCCGCGGAGCAGGGAGCCCAATATGGAGCTTGATCCCAGGACCCTGGGATTATGACCCAAGCTGAAGGCAGATGCTTAACCAACTGAGCTACCCAGGTGCCCCTGTTTATAAAAATGTATTACAAATTTAGAAAGATTGATATATAAAGTGTATTCTCTGGCCATATCAAAATTAGAATTAAATTACAAAAAGATATATGAAAATATTTAAATATTTAGAAATGGACAACATACTTTTAAATAATCCATTGGTCACAAAATAATTACCAAGAGAATTAGGAAATATTTGAACTATATTAAAATGACATTAAAATATATGAAAGTTTGTGGGAGCAGTTAAGGAAGACTTAAGAGGTAATTTTTTTTAGATTTTATTATTTATTTGACAGAGAGGAGAGAGATCACAAGTAGGCAGAGAGGCAGGCGGGGGTGGGGTGCGGGAAGCAGGCTCCCTGCTGAGCAGAGAGCCCAATGCAGGGGGTGGAGGGGGGCGGGGTCTCGGTCCCAGGACCCTGAGATTATGATCTGAGCTGAAGGCAGAGGCTTTAACCCACTGAGCCACCCAGGCACCCCTAGAGGTAAATTTCTAAGATTATAGATTTGTATTAGAAAAGAAGAAAGTTTTCAAATCAAGCATATAAACTTTGATATTTAGCAGTTAGAAAAAGGCAAACAAACTAAACACAAAACAAGCAGAAGAAAAAGGAAATAATAAAGGTGAGCAAAAAACAAACAAAAAAACCCCCCAAAAAACCCAGAAAAAGAATAAGGAAAAATTAATGAGTCTAAAAGATGTTTTTGAAGACAACAATAAACCTGATAAATATTAAGACTGAACAAGAAAAAAGATGAGAAAACAAATTAGGAACATTGAGAAAAAAGGGGGGATATCACAATAGACCCCACAAATTTTAAAAGGGCAATAAAGCAGCACTATGAACAACTCTATGATGATAAATTCTGCAACTTAGGCATGTTGGGTTAATTCCTTGAAAACCATAAATTACCAAAAGTCACTCAAGAAGAAATAGAATAGTCCTCTATCTGGTAAGGAAATCGAGTTTCTATCCAAAGTTTCCTATCAGTGTCCTCCCCAAAGTGATTTCACTGGCAAATTATATCAATATTTAAGTGAGAAAAAAATACCAATTCTACACAATTGCTTTCAGAAAATAGAAAGCAATTTCCAAATCATTTTTACAAGGCTAGAATTATCCTCATGCCAAAATCAGTAAAAAACAAAACAAAAATAAAAGCAAAGCAGCAAAAGAAAAGTACAGATCAACATCCCTCATGGACGTTTATATAAGTCAACAAAGTAACAGAAATCAAATCCAGTAATATATAAAAATTATAATATTTGACAAGCAAATGAGGTTTATCACAACAATGCAAGCCTGCTAAAATGTCATTAAATCAATCAACATAATCTATCATATTCACAGAACAAGGAAGAAAATCTTCATTATCCTATTAAAGATAAAAATGCATTTGAAAATATTCAACATTTGGGGTACCTGGGTGGCTAAGTCCGTTAAGGTTAATTTGCCTTTGGCTCAGGTCATGCATGATCCCAGTCTTGGGATTGAGCCCTGCACCAGACTCCCTGCTCAATGGGGAGCCTGCTTCTCCCTCTCCTGCTGCACCTGCTTGTGCCCATTCTCTCTCTCTCTCTGTCAAATAAATAAAAAAATCTTAAAAAAAAAAAAAGAAAAAGAAAATATTCAACATCCAAACTCAGCAAACTAGGAATAGAATGGAATTCCTTTAACCTGATAAAAGGCATCTCTCTTATACAACTTATTTTTAATATCATACTGGAGAATGAAAGACTGAATGATTTTGTCCTATGTTTACGAAAAACAAAAACAAAAAAATAAGGATAACCACTCTCATGACTGCTCTTCAATATCCTACTGGAGGTCCTAGGAAGTACAATAAAGAAAGAATAAGAAGTTAGGGGCTTACAGATAGTAAATGAACACATAAAACTGCCGATTACAAATGACATGATTTGCTACACAGAAAATCCCAAGGAATTTACAAAAAAAAATTACTAAAATTAATTAGTAAGTTCATCAATGTTATAGTATATGACATTAAGATTTAAAAAAATCACTTGGGTGCCTGGGTGGTTCAGTGGGTTAAAACCTCTGCCTTCTGTTCAGGTCATGATCTCAGGGTCCTGGGATTGAGCCCCACGGCGGGCTCTCTGCTCGACAGGGGGCCTGCTTGCCCCTCTCTCTGCCTGCCTTCTGCCTACTTGTGATCTCTCTCTCTCTGCCTGCCTTCTGCCTACTTGTGATCTCTCTCTCTCTGTCAAATAAATGAATAAAATCTTAAAAAAAAGACTTAAAAAATCATTTATATTTTTATATACTAGCAAAAAACAGTTTCAAAACAAAATTTAAAAGGCAGTTCTATATATATTAGCTCCAAAAAAATGAAAAAAAATGTGGGTATAAACAAAAATATGTGCAACATCCATACACTGAAACTATCAAATACTGGTTGAAATAAATAAAAGAAAACCAAATAAATAGAGAGACAGTGTTTTTGGCTTGAAAGACTCAATATTTTTCAGATGTAATTTTTCACAAATTGATCTAAATATTGAAAGCAATTCTAACCATAATGCCAGTAGGATGTTATATAGATATTGAGAAACTGATTTAACACTTATTTGGACAGGCAAAAGAACTAGAAGCTCCCAAATAATTTTGAAAAATAATAAAGTTTAGGGATCCATAGTATTGATTTTAAGACTTACTCTAACATTGTAACACTCAATATGGTATTAGTAAAAGTATAGACACATAGATCAATAAAACAGAATAGAGTATGTAAATAGATCCATACAAATGAGATTGACTGATTTTTGACAAAGATGCAAAGGCTATTTAAAAAAGAAATCATAGTGTTTCTAAAAGATTATGCCACTTCAATTGGAAATCTCAATATATATATCTCAGGCCTTATACAAAAATAAAATATAAATTATATGCTTCAGTGTAAAATGTAAAGATATAAAACTTTGAAAAAAAATAGAAGATATTGGGAACATTGGATTAGGCAAAGTGTCTTTAAATAACCCAAAGGCAAGATACATACAAGAAAAATAGATAGGGCACCTGGGTGGTTCAGTTGGTTACGCAACTGACTTCGGCTCAGGTCATGATCCTGGAGTTCCGGGATCGAGTCCCACATTGGGCTCCCAGCTCCATGGGGAGTCTGCTTCTCCCTCTGACCTTTTCTCTTTCTCTCTCTCTCTCTCAGATAAATAAATAAATATTAAAAAAAAAAGAAAAAGAGATAAATGGCCTTTATCAAAATTTAAACTGTTGCTTTGCAAAAGACACTGTTAAGAGACTGAGAAGACTGGAGAACATATTTGCAAAACACATTATCTAATAAAGGACTTGTATCTGGACTATATAAAGAACATTTAAAGCTCACTAATAATAAAACAAACAACCTTTTAAGAGTGCACAAAATATTTTAAGAGCTACTTCATCAAAGAGTAGACAAAAAAAAAGACAAATGAGCCCATAATAGGCACTCAAGAACTTTAGATATTAGGGAAATACAAATTAAGACCACAGTGAGATATTATTACCTAGCATCTTACTGGCTAAAATATAAAACCTGAAAGTATCAAGTGCTGATGAGATTGTGGAGAAATTCTGACTCTCCTACTTTGCTGGTGCAAATGAAAAATTATATAGACACTTTGGAAAACAGTTCAGTAATTTTTCAGAAAGTTAACCTACACTTACCATATGACCTAGCAATCTTACTCCAGGGCATTTATCCTGGTAAATGAAGACATATATACATATAAAAACCAGTACATGAGTAGCAATATCCATAATTTATAAAACCTTGGGACAATTGAAATAGTCTTCAATGAGTGAATGAATAAACAAATTATAGTATCTCCATGCAATGGAATACTTCACATCAATTAAAAAGGAACAAACTGTTGAATTGCAACTATCTTATCCTAAGTGAATTAAACCAGACACCAAAGGTTATATACTATGCTATTGCATTTTTATGACAAGTTTTTCCAGCAAAGGCCATACTATAGGAAAAGAGAACAGATTAGTTTTTACCAGGGATTAAGCATGGAAGAAAGATTTGACTATATAGGAATAGCATGAGGGTATTTTTGAGAGTGAGGAAACTGTTTTGCACCATGATTGTTGCTATGAAACTCTATTTTATTTTATTTTTTAAAAAGATTTTATTTATTTATTTAACAGAAAGAGAACACAAGCAGGCAGAGAGAGGAACAGGCTCCCTGCCGAGCAAGGAACCCGATGCGGGACTTGATCCCAGGACAGGATCATGACCTGAGCCGAAGGCAGCTGCTTAACCAACTGAGCCACCCAGGCGTCCCTAAAACTCTATTTTAAAAAAAGTCACAAAACTGCACTCCAGAAGAGTGTATTTGGCTGTATGTAAATCAGAGAAAAAATTAAACAAAACAAAAATAGTTTTAAAAGAACCTTAGTTATAAGTAAGTTATAAACAAACTTTGACAGAGATTGTGTATGCATCTGTAAGAAAAAAAATGTAGCAGTAATTTAATTTTTGGAGCCAAAACCTTTTTGAGAATATCTTGAAAATTATGGATTCTTTCCCAGTCTGTACCCTGTTAAACATTTTATGACACACATGTATATAAACACACTGGAAGTCCTAAGTTCAGGTGATTCCTTAATGTCCTAGATTTATTTTTGTAAACTTGATAGTCCATAGACCGCAGGGACTCTTGATAGTCCATGGACCGCAAATTAGAACTCTTGTTCATTTAATAAATCAATCAGGTGTCTATTCAGCTAAGGAATTTTAAAGTTTTGATTTACTTTATTATTATTCCTTATTGAGATATAATTGACATATCATATTAGTTTCAGGTGTACAACCTAATGATTTGACGTTTATTTGTATTATGAAATAATTACCATAATAAGTCCAGTTGACATATCACCAATGCTCTGGAATATTGACCTTGTGGTATTTCAGGGTTGTCTTGTTTGCTTAACAAATTTTGCCATTAGTTTATCTTTTAAAAATTGAAAACAATTTTTTATAGAAATTTTAAGGATTATTAAAGATATAAAGGATCTAATAGCTAAAAGCGATTGGTTGCTAGATCTTTTATTTCTTTGATAAAGGAAATAGGTTGAAAAAGCGAGACACATGGAGATTTGTCTTGTAGAGGGATTTTATACTTGAAATAAATTGAAGCAAAGAAGGCAAACTTTAAAGATTTCATGAATTAGATTTGGGTGAACCCTGTTTACATTTCCTTGAACTAAGATAATAAAAGCTTGGAATACACACAAACACACACACACATTTTCAAACAAGTTCAAATATAGAAAGTAGGCTTCTATATATTATGTAAAGAGCTTATTTGGGTTTTTAAAAATATTTTGACATAGTTCTCATACAAAAGATATGTACCTTTGGGATTTACTTATCAAGTTATCATGTAAATGATTTCATATCAGCAGAGAATCATAGGAAGATTTAAGTTTTAGTTTTGGAATTAAAATGTTACTTTTTTCCCTGTAGTTATATTTGTAGGACTGTCTTGAAAAAAGAAATGTAGAGAGTTTACAAACAAGTGAAAGTAAGTAATCCCACAGATCCATCATCTATTTGTATCTAGAATCCCATGTGTTTTATTTCATCCTTGAGAACCATTATTGTATAATTCTTTTGGCTTTCTCAAAGTTCTAAAACTAAAACTATATGTATTCTATACACACATGGACACATATATCAAGTTATGCACATATATGAATTTCTTTATGGGGAGTTAGTAACTATAGAAACATACTAGCTTGACATTGATTTGCAGCTGGATATATTGTTTGGTATTTCAACATTTTTGAAATGGCTGCAGTCTTGAGGGGGTTAACATGTTTCACAATATTGAGCAGCTTTGGTACATTCAGCTGACAGGAAAGACAAAAAATTATCCCAAGTTTCCAGAGGAAAGGTAAGACAAATGGAGGTAGCTGATCAGGGCATATTTTGGTGACTTGCAGTGTGTAAGACAATATAAACTATGAGATCATATTTGGTAACCGAGAAGTAAAGTAAAACGTCTTGTCATCCATCTAAGAGAGAGAAACAAAAAGTACCAAAGCAATATTGTAGTTTAAAGATAAAATTTCCTACTGGTCATGGTTCTTTTTAGTATCATTTGTTTTCTAAAACACTATGTAAGAATTTTATGTAAATTAGCATATATATGTATATACATGGTATATTTTTCTTTTTTTTTAAAAGATTTTATTTATTTATTTATTTGACAGAGAGAGATCACAGGTAGGCAGAGAGGCAGGCAGAGAGAGAGGAGGAAGCAGGCTCCCCGCCAAGCAGAGAGCCCGACGCAGGGCTCGATCCCAGGACCGTGAGATCATGACCTGAGCTGAAGACAGAGACCTTAATCCACTGAGCCACCCAGGCACCCCTATACATGGTATATTTTTCAATTAGAAATACAAATTTTGCATATTTTAATTTCCATACATTTTTTTTTCAAATTTAGATTCAACCTGCTCAGTTTCTTCTGAAAGATCTGGTTGCTTTGTTTCCTAACTTTCACAAATATTTATTAACAGACAATTATGTGCAAATAAACTATAATTACTATATTCAAGAATTTCATAATTTACAAGACATAGACATATTTTTATAAGACGTAGATATAGACATAATTTACAAGACAAGAATTTCATAATTAAAAGACAACTGTCTTTTTTTTTTTTTTTGACAACTGTCTTTCTTTTAAAACTTCTCCCTCTCAAAATTATGTTTTTCTTAATTTTTAAACTGAAATTACCAAATACCCATCTCTTTATAGAGAAATAGTAATTTTCTCAAGCATTTTGAGTGGACAGTATTTTCAATACTTTTCCTTATGTCTGTTGTAAAATAGATGCCATCCATGATATTTTTGTCTTAAGAGTATAACATTGGTGGGGCTCCTGGGTGGTGCAGTGGGTTAAAGCCTCTGCGTTCGACTCGAGTCATGATCTCAGGGTCCTGGGATCGAACCCTGCATCGGGCTTTCTGCTCAGCGGGGAGCCTGCTTTCCCCTCTCTTTGCCTGCCTTTCTGCCTACTTGTGATCTCTCTGTCTCTGTCAAATAAATAAATAGAATCTTTTTTTTAAAAAAAGAGTATAACATTGGCATACATTGGAAGTTCACAATCAAGATGGGTAGAACTGCTTAAAGATGTTATTGCCTTGCCATGTTAAATGATGCTGCATAATTGTGGACTACTAGGGAGCAACAGGGTCAAACCTATATAGAATTGTGTGAAGTGACATTATGTTTAGTAACAAAGTATCTAGAAAGAGAATGGTTCTAAGTAAGAATAAAATACCGTTTTATTAATTCATCTGTTTGTTCACTAACTCAATAAAACTTGTACCTACTTAATGTTTCTATCTAGACCAGTATTTCTTAATCATGGCTACACATTGAAGTTACCAGGGTACCTTTAAAAAATACAAATGCCTGAGTCTCACGCTCCATCTATTATCACAGAATCCCAGGATAGAGGTGGTGGTAAGTATGGGGAATCTATAATGTTATAAAATTGTCTAGATGATTCTAACTTGCAGCCAGTATTGAAAACAATTAGCTTAGACTTTGGGATACCAAAATTAATGAGGCTTTTTGAATATTTTAACAATAGAAAGGGAAAGCATGGGTACCCAGGAAAGCATGGGTAACACTACTTAAAACTAATTGTAAGGTGAAATTATTGCTGTAACAACACTGAATTCTGAGCATGGAATATTGTTACTTTTAGTTACATACACTCGTTCTGTCCTTTGTTTACAGAGGTCAGAGCATCAGAGTAATTTTTTTAATTTCCTAAAAGGGTTATGCAGAAAGCACTGGGCAAGACTTGTTTTCCATTTGGGTAAAATGTTGTTCATGCTTCTACTGAAGCTTCCTCACAAGCATATTAAGCTGAATGAGATTATATAAACTCACTAAATTTTTTGAAGGTTATCTACTTAGACACATTCAAAAGCTTTTTTGTTTTCATATAATATTACTCTTATTATCTTTGACAATTAACCATTTACCTTGTTTCAGAAATTGAAACAACATGTTTTCTCTTTTCAATCTGAAAATGTCTTCTCTGTGTTTGAAAACACCACTGGGTCACAGAGGAAGATCTTATGATCAGAGAGAATTCTTAATTAAGTTGACTTACGTTCACTGATTTCTGAAGCATCAATTTTGAGAATGTGGCGGCTTTCCATAATTTCTTCCTGAGGAAGCTCATCTATTCACTTGCCCAAGTTGGCAGCATTTGATTGCTCCTTCCTAAAGGAAAAATGAAAAATGCTTTTGAATCTGTCAATAAAGAATGGACTGAATTTTGGTTAGAAATCCAAGCCAATGTATAGGTCATGCTATTAATTACCTGAGATTTGAAAAATTCCCTTTGTTTTGTCATTCTTAACTGTGCATGTTCATGAATTTCTTAACTAATATTCATTTGTTAAATTCAAAACAGTCTATTTTGTTCATTACTATTGGAAATGGTATGAGTCATAATTATTCTACTTGCATTTTAATTTGCATTTTGAGTTTTTGGAACTTCATTATTATTTTAAAATGAAACAGATATTCAGTTTTATAGATCTATAGAAAACATCTCAATGCTTGCAATAAAATCTTTATATGATTCAACTTCTCAGTTTGAAAGACTCATGTTTCAGCCATCTACCACAACTCCTATGTATCTCATTTTCATACACATACAGGTAAGGATTTTATATTCTTGTTTCATGGTTGTAGTTCAGAATGGTGAATGATATCAAACAAAATTTCTATAAACACAGATGGTGTTCTTATCTCCATCTTGTAAATGTGTGCCAACTCTTGGAAAAAAAATGGATTATGCTAGAGCTTAAATATAGGTAACTCAGAAAAATCTTTTCATTTCTCTCCAGTTCCATGTTCAGCACTCAAAGAAGCTTTAATTTTATATACAGGGAAGGTTTCACTAAAGACTCTGTGAACAAGGGGAACTCAACTCAAATCACCTCAAGCAAAAGAACATCTCTCTGATATCAAAAACTCCTGAGGAGATTTTGAGTGAGATCAGGTACAAAGCCTTCAGTTAATTTATCAAAGAAGGTGAAATATTCTTATTGGCAAGATATGCTCGCAATTCTACCATGTTTTCAGGATAGGTAGGTAGATGAAGATCAACTTTTTTTTCAAAGCATATTAAATGGATTTCCCTAAGAGAAGATCTGAGAGATAGTCTATTACTTAAGTGATAAGAAGTGATGCTGGAAAGGAAGAAAACAATCACTCTCCACCACAATAGAGTTGTGCTATCATACAAAAAGGAAAAGGAAACAATGATACTTGTAGTACTAAAATACTAACTTTATGAATTAAACTTAGCATTTAATTTTTATCCTAAGACCTATTATAAGTTGTTAGAAATCTCTAATGTCTTATGCTACTTATAGAAGGTTATAAAAAGAATTTAACAATTCTAAATAATATATGCATAGACTTGATGTTTCAAATGGCCCAGATCCAAATAATGATGTTACTTTTTATAAAAACTCATGAATAAAGTACAAAAGATAAGAGTATTTGATGAAATGTAAAGTAAAAGCGTTACAGATAATGGTGTTTTATGCTATCCCTCTTTTCTGTGTAACCTTTGGTTTATCTTCTATTTCGATTATTTCTCACTTTTTTTTCAACAGTGTTCTTTGTGCTATTACTTTTGGAAAGAATTATTCAGTAGGGAATGTAAACTAGGCTTTTAAAAGTGGAGGTCAATAATACGTAGGTTGCAAATTATCCTTTTAGGTTGCCTCTGATTTTCCTAGTTAATTATTATAAGCTTTCTATGTTAGTGCTATGAACTCTTGGCATCATGGGCTTATGTTTTAAAAGATTAAAAGGATTTAAAGGTAAAGACTTGCATGTAAAAAATCTAAATAAATTTAATGAAGAAATAATGTAGGAAATGGAGAAATTTTAAGGCGGATAGATCACTTAAGGGTCCTTATCTAACTATAACAATACTCTGAAGGACTCTTTAAATATGAACGTAAATGAAGATGACAAGATAATTTTCTTAAAATCACTGAAACTGCTCTCTAATGAAAACTGTACAAAATGTACTATGCTTATAAGACAAATGGCATAAGATTCAATATTCAGTGTGTTCTGAAGGATGTATGGTGGATTCTGATATCAGTCTAATTCTTTCCCTGGTATTATTTCTTCACTGTTGTGATTAGTACAACAGTTAACTGCGTTGACCTTGTCTAGATTCCCTTCACACTTCTTTTCTCATGACGTCTTACCTATGGTAACATGTCTTTCTCTGGCTTTAGGAGGCTTGTTACTGAAACCAATATTTTTATCTTTAATTGCTAACTTCAGCAATAGCTGTGAAACATTGTAGGTCTGCCACTGAAATCTAGGTGCTTTGTATTTAAGTGCTTTGGGGTGGCTGTTTCTGCTAGCAATTGACTGTGTGTGTATATATACATGTGCTTTGAAGAGAAATGATTCAATGAGAAGTAGAAACGAGTCTGAGGTGAGAGCAGTTTGCCCATTCCCATAACACCTGGCACCTTGTGTATCACCACTAAGCATCCCTGGATCTATTAAGTAATTATTTAACATTCCAAGTCTGATTGTGCTGGGAACACTTTAGGCCTTATTCATATTTCTGCCCTGACACTAACCCCCTTCCCTAGACCCTTTTTGAGCCATTCTTCACGAATTATAAGAAGAAGGAAGGTTGGAGAAGAGAATAAAAACTTCAAAGGTCTGGATTTCTGGTGGGTCCACTAATAGACTTAACCAGGTGCCACGAATCTCCTGAAATAATATACAAAGTTACTAATTATGTACATCAAGAATCCATTCACAGATTCTTCTTTTTTCCATTCATAGATTCTTAAATGAGCCTTTGACAGATAAAAGAGATTAGATACTTTTTTTTTTTTTAGAGATTTTGCTTACTTATTTGAGAGAGAGACAGAGACAGCCACAGAGACCACAAGTGGGGAGGAGAGCAGAAGACAGGCTCCCTGCCGAGTAGGGAGCCCAATGTAGGACTCAATCCAGGACCCTGGGATCATGACATGAGCTGAAGGCAGATGCTTAACAGACTAAGCCACCCAGGTGCCTCTAAATGATCAAATACTTGTTAAAACTAAGTCTTTATTTCTAAAGTTTAGTGGTTGGAATTAGTTATATGTTGGTTAATTAGAAAATGGCTTGAACCAAGCACACTAAGAAATCAATTTCCTGAACTCATTCTTTTGTTTAATGCTTCATGTATTAATAACATTATGATTTTCCTTTTTTTCCAGCCAAGAATTTCTTAGTACACATAGTGTGTGATTGACAGTTTCTCTTTTGTGCCTTAAAAAAGAATTTCATTAACTTGGAAATGTACCTTGCCATAATCTAAGTATCTTAATATTATTAGTGTCTTTATTTTTGACCTTATGGACTTGAATGTAGATTATTTGGTAACTTTTAGTTATTTTTGATTGTTGTGATATTCTACAGCTTTCATTAAGTGAGATCCTGTTTTGCACTAAACTGAAATTTTATTTCATTAAAAAAATCAGGTTATTCTTTTTACTAACATGGGAACCACCACCACATGGTGCTAAAAGGAAATCACATTTAATTCCCATATGAATGTTATCTTCCTCTGGAAAAAAAAAACCCAACTCAGTTAAGTGCTTCTCTAGTATCATTGATTATTCATAATGTTCCCAGTTGTTAAGGGGTATGATATGCTTGGGTTTCACCGTGGGGAAATGGTCTCATACAAAAATAAAACCAAGGGTCCAGAAAGAATGAACTCAATAACTAAATTGGAATTACATTGTAGACTTTCCCTTATATCTTGGATGACTCCAACTTCTCTGTCTTTACAGATACTATCCTGTTATTTAAAACATTATCTGAAATTTGACTTCATTAAAAACAAACAACTACTACCCACCCAACAAAAAGGCAAATCTTCTTTTGCCAAAATTTGTGAAATGATGATTCTATTACATTTACTGGGAATTGAGGAGTGGTTATTCCAACTATATCCATAGACATAAAGAGATTTTCAATTTTTGGCTGAATTTAAAATTCAGTTCAAATAATTGCTTGGTAACTGTATCTAACCCATGAGTGGTGTCTATTACATAAAATGATCAGTGTGGCACCATGTGTATAACTATATAAGAGAAAAACTAAAGTTTAAAGCAGTGTACTTTTTTTTTCCTCTATGATATAGCAACAAGTCATTTGGAATGGAAAGTCCTCAGTTAAAATCATGAAGGGAACCATCATCATAAGCTGTGTGACCTCAGGTAAATCACATTACCTCACCATTTCTTTATCTATAGTTTATAATTTCTTTATCCACAGGAATAATAACCTGCCCTATGTAGAGTCAAAAGAAAGAACAAATGATGAAATTGTTTTTCAAAATGAAGTATTTTACAAATTTAATGATGGCTACTTTTCTCTTAAGATACACATTATTGATAGACCTTAGATGATGTTCTCAGAAGACATTTTCCACACTTCCCAGAGCCTTGGCAATGATGAAACTAGTATTAGTGAAGAAGCTGGGGAAAAAAATACTTTCACATAGTATTTTCCTATTTACGAAAATTCTACTCTCATTTCTTTTCTAGTGGTGCTGGCCTGGTAACTATAGGCTTGTGCTAATTTTCAAGGCTATGCTGATTTGTCTTTATATGTGAGAATCAATATTGCTTTCTTCTGACCATGCTCTTATGTGAACAAAATAACTTAGTAGCAAAATTTTATGCTGGTAATAATAAAAACAAACAGAAGGATGCCCTCTGATTTTTCTGGTGTGTGTGTGCATAATTATGAGACCAGTGTAAATGGGGAAAAAATTCTTTCTTACAGACATTTCAGTAGTGGCTGTAATTAAGTGAAACCGGACGTCCTGCTTCAATTTTAGAACAATTGGCAGGACAAAATCATTCTGACTTTTCTTAGAAAAGAAGGTTCATCTAACAGTCAAGGTGGCTTTAGAATTCATTTCTCTCTCCTTCTGTTTCTGGATCTCACTCCATGGCCAGAATTATTCTTGGAAACTGTTTCATCCTCATAAGTGCACAATGTCCATGATTAGGTACATAATTCTTTTGTCTCACTTAATATGAGGAAAAAGCTTCACAAGTCTAAAACGTTTTTTTTTTCCCAAAATTTACTCTTTCTATTCTTTTTCATTGCTTCCTCATGAATAGGAAAATCAAGCTGCTATACACATCTGATTTTCCTAATTATAAGTAATGAATTTTTCTAAGAGCAGATAAAGTGTTTAAAGAATGTTACTCTCCTGGCTTTAATATGGAATTCATATTCATTTTTCAAATTTCAATATTTCAATTTTGGTAGGAATTAAAACTTAAAATGTGACAGTGGATTTTTAGCTTTTTGAATTCAATGAACTCCACGTTAAGTATAGGTTTTATTTTCTGAAAAGTAAAGAATAGGTTATTGACTCAGTGCATTGAAATGTAGATGAAAGGTATAATGTTAATTTTCATATAAATTATAGGGCATGATATGTGAGTTATATTGGTTTATAGATAGTGAGAAAACCTTTTAATAACATAGTCTAGAATATTGGGCATGCTCTGAGTTTCTTTCTCCTGGTGAATAAAATCCAATCAGGTCACAACTATACATATCTTGGGTACCTGGGTAGCTCAGTGGGTTAAAGCCTCTGCCTTTGGCTCAGGTCGTGATGTCAGGGTCCTGGGAGGGAGCCCCGCATCGGGCTCTCTGCTCAGGAGGGAGCCTGCTTCCTTCTCTCTCTCTGCCTGTCTCTCTACCTACTTGTGATCTCTCTCTGTGTCAAATAAATAAATAAAATCTTTTAAAAAAAAAGAACAACTGTACATATCTTGTTTGTGTATATGTGTGTGTGTGTGTCTATACACACATATGCATATATATGTATGTGTATGCATATGTAGATGTATAACCTATTTATAAATCTGGTGTTCTAAAGAACAGATAATATGTACATTTTATAGTTAATCCAATTAAAATAAAATAAAATAAAGGCTTTTAAACTTGTTCCAATGAGCAAGGAAAAACAAAACCCTAAAATCATACTTATGTATACGTTGTCAGTTGATAATACCTTGCATTTCAATATATTTTTAAATTTCCTTTAAAAACTGTAATAATACCCAATTTACCTTTTAAAGCTATTGCCATTGTTTTCTTCTTTTTTCTTCAAATTTCTGTAAAGAATATGGTAGATTTCTTTTCTTTTTTCTTTTTTTTTTTTTTTTTATGATTCAGAGAACTTTTTCTGGCCTAGAAAATTGCAAGACTGTGGAAGTATAAGGCAAGAACACATTGATGCTTATTCCATTCTGTAGCCAGAAAAAGCAAAATATTTATGAATAAGTATGTGGTCTGACAAGGACACACCCTGATTCAAATCAGCACACACACCTGGAATAGTAAATGAGTTGATTTTTATTTTCTATCAAGATGCATCATACCAAAGTCTTATCATCAGCCAAGAGTGAATCATCAAAGAGGATCCTACCTTTATCCCCAAATGATAAATGTGGTTATGCAAGAATGTTAATGTGAAAGACTTTTTCTTTTCAGCTAGTAATAATTGAGGAAGAAAAAAGAAACATAAGTTTACTTAGTAGTAGGAACCATATTCCAAGGCAAAGTAATTGCATATAATTATCCTTTTCTTTTCAGTTTCCTAATTTGATTTTATGTAAATCAGATGATTGTCAAACAAAGATGCTCATGACAAAAGTTAAAGAATATTCTTTAATGTTCTTTCTAGAATAACATACCATAGATATATATGCTTTAATTCTGATGTTCAACCTTCCCTTTGTGGTTGACTGCTATGACTTGGGCAACTTTTATCTTAGCGTTTTTGTATCTCAATTGACCCTTCCAAGTGAAGGAGATAATTGGAATTTCCAAATAGACTTAATAAGAAATAATATTATCTTGGTTTGAAGTGTTACTTCTTATTAACTTTCAGTGTAAGTCTAGCTTTCAGAAATACCTCCTTGTCTGTGTCAAAACTTCACTTCTCAGCTTCCCAGAACAGACCTCCTCTCAAGCATACTGTAAGTCTGATTATGAGTAAGCATGTACCAGTTGCATCTGATCTCTGAATATTGGTTCAGAAAATATGATTACCCTACATAGTTAGCTAGAGATGTCCTTCAAATACTGAAAATATGTTTGGGATCTTGGAATATAAGCTGACCTTTGTTGAAACCAAAGTCAATATCACTTTTCTCTCTGGATCCGTCTAAGCCCAACTAGGTAGAGATCTCAAAGCATTTTCTTAATCACATTTATATGCAAAAATCTTTGTGTATTTATGTGTTAATTATCTGTAAGTATGCGTATATTTTTAATGACAGTTTTATTGGAATATATTTCATATACCATAAATTTTATCCTTTTAAAGTATATGAAGAAGTGGTTTCTAATATATTTGCAAAGTTGTCAATCATCAGCATTTAATTCCAGAACATTCTTTTCACCCCCTCAAAAGAGGCCATATACCTATTAGCAGTCATTCTCCATTCTTGCTTCCATGTAGGCCCTCGAAACCATTAATCTACTTCTCTGTGAATATACCTCCTTTGGACATTTCATATAAATAGAAACAAACAATATGTGTCTGACTTCTTTCATTTAGGATAATATTTTTCATCCATGTTGTAGCATATATCAGCAATTTATTCCTTTATATAAAGGAATAAATATTGCTCTCAGTCCAGTCCTTTATATAAAGGAATAAAATTGGACATGTTTTGAATAATATTGGACATGTTTTCAGTTCTCTTGGGTATATACCTAGGAGTAGAATTGTTAGGTCATATTCTACGTTTAAATTTTTGAGAAACTGCCAATTTTTTCCAAGCTGCTGCAGTATTTTACATTCCCATTAGCAATGTTTGAGGAGTTAAATATGTTTAATAATATATTTAAATATTCTTTTAAAATATTAAGAGGAAAACACCCATGTACATAATAAATACATTTTTATTTTTGATCTGAATGATACTTACAATTATTAGTATAGTAGTTTTCTTAGAAAAGCATTACAAAGTTGTTATAATTAGTCTACTGAAAAACAAACTTTTACTCCACATACTCAGATTATAGCAAGGAATTAAATTTATAAGTTCAAATACAATGATATGAAATTTCCAGATTATAAATATCTGCTGGACCAAATTGATGCAAATAGTACTGTTCAGTTTTTTAAAAAAGATTTTGTTTATTTGAGATTGAGAGAGAGAGAGAGAGAAAGCACAAGCGGGGGTGAGGGAAAGGCAGAGGCGGTAGGAGAAGCAGGCTCCCCACTGAGCAGGGGCCCTGAAGTTGCCAGGTCCCAGGACGCGGAGGTCACAGCCTGAGCAAAGGCAGATGCCTAACAGATTGAACCACCCAGATGCCCTTACAAATAATACTATTCAGTAGATATTTGTTGACTAGGAAATGAGAGACCTTTTGGGAATTTGTCTTGTAATGAATGATTCCAGGAGAAAGTCTAAGGATGATATATTTCTGAAGTCATTAGAAAATAATTTGCAATGGATATATTTGTAAAATTTCACTGAGATTTAAGTCCCAGGATATTCATTGTTGCTTTCTGCAATATCAACATCAACAACAAGAATAAAAAACAAATGTAAAACTTTCAATAGTGTATAGATTGTGAAAGTTGTATATCCACACAATTTCACAACAAACAGTCCTTGAAAAGAATGAGCTATGTTGCTATATAAATAGATACAATAATCTCTAAAACAGATTTTAATAAAAGTAGAGAATAGGATGCTTAATAAAAAATCTTTAATAAAAATTGTAATTTAATATATACATGTATTTAGGTACAATGATTCTTTGTGGCCAGAATCATTAGAAACGGTAAAGGACAATTGCCCTTTGAGGAAAAGGATGAGGGAATGTGAGGAGATTTTCATTTTTCATTTTGTACCTTTTGGGTACAGTGTGAACTTTCTAACCTTTATATATGTTATTACCTTTATTTGTTTCCCTCAACAAGTATCAGGAGAGTTATCAGCTAGTTAGATGTATTTTCTCCATACTAAGAAATGTTGTACTAAAAAGATCTGTGCACAAAAACTACATAGGCTAAAGGCTGACATAAAGGTGACATAAGCAAGGCAGTTGATTATGAAAAAATAATGTAGCAATGCTTTGCTGGATATGCCTCTTCATAGTGTTATAAATTAAAATAGCAGAAATAAAAGGACCTGGTAAGGCTCAAGGGTCGCTGGGAATTGAAGTTCCTTTAGGATCACCTTGAATCCTCAGAACCTAGCCTGCATCCTGCGTGGTTTGTGTTTCAACAGACTGTTGCTGATATCCAGAGGTGCAATTTAGAAATTGTGCATCCTAATTGAAGTTGGGCAAAGCCAGGCGCCTGCTAAAACAAGGTTTTTAATGTTCTCTGAGGGCTTTCAAATAGAAGATGTGAGAGAGGAAAATGGCACTCTAATGGCGGATTCCGCGCCAGAAAGTCGTGCTCCCCTGCTGTTCCGTGGTTAATTTGACTCAAAAGCATTTGTCATTCACTATTCATATTGGCCTATCTGATTCTGTGGCCAACACTCTCAGTCCAGGGTTGAACCAATAGACTGCTCCAACTGGGTTTGCCTGGTCTGGAGATTCTGCCTAAACTCTAGCTGGAACAGCGAGCTCTTGGGTATCCTTGAACGGGCACACAGAACTAAGCTAACATCAGGGCATTATGAAGATAAATGGGGAGAAACTGGGACCAAATTTCTGTTCAACATAGCCCCTTATCCAAGAAACATCGCTTTCCTATTCTTTGCTATCTTGTAACTTCACCAGTGTTAATGCAATGTAGCAACTGCGGTCTGCCCCCGGCATTTCACCGACACGCCCCCCACCTCTCCCACCGTGACCCCCCCCTAACAATTGGCAAGGTCTGGAGACAGGTTTAATTGCAATTCCTGGGGGGGGGGGGGGAGGGTTGCTACTGGCTTCGAGTAGGTAGGGTAGTGGCTCCTGATTCTGCTAACAACGCCTTACTGCACCAAAGAATTATTCTGTTCAAAATGATAATAGTGCTGGAACCGGGGAACCTTGAATTAGAGAATAGTCAAATAGTCGGAAATCTCAACCAAATTTAGATCCCTCCCCTTCTATTTGGTGGAGGGTACTCCCTAAAGTGTACTCTCACAAACCATACCTTTGGTAACAGAAAAAAAAAAACAAAGCCTTTCTTTTGACCTAGCCAGTCTGACTGTGAACTGAGAGGTGATCTTCTGGGCTCTGAGCAGTGTTCCCTCAGGACTGCAAAGCGAGTTGACCACCTCTTTGAAATCTGCCATGCCAAGGAGCAGTGGCATAGGATGCGAGCACCCCCTTCACTGAAAGCTTCAGAATCTGCTCTGCTTCGGGATTCCTCACAGTCTCTAGACTTCGGTCTCTCTTTTCTACTTCTTTTTTTGAAGGTATTTAAAACATTTTTTTTCTTTATTGTGGACTCTTTCTTCTACCTCTTTGTCTTTCCCATCATTCTGACTTTTCCTCCTCCATTTCTGTCCTCTCTCTCTGACTTCCTTCTATATTGCTTCCCACCTGGTAGGAGTCTACTTCTGGGTCAATCTCTGAATGTGTATCTTTCTGCCACTTGCCTCTCTTTCTGCTTCCCTTTCTCACTCATTCTCTTTCTCTCCTTCCTTTTCTTCACTTTTACTTTCACATACTGATAGTGCTAAGGTACAAACTAAGGTGGTGTTGAGCTTTTTAAATAAGACTTTAAGCTTTTATTTTTCTATTCTTCTTACTGTAAGAAAAACACAATTAATCTACATTTTTTAAAAGTGTAAGATCTCGGGAGGTCTGTGTGGCTCAGTTGGTTAAGCACCCAATTCTTGATTTCAGCTCAGGTCCTAGTCTCCGGGTTGTGGCATGGAGCCCCGAGCTGGGCTGTGTGCTCAGCGGGGAGTCTGCTGGAGATTCTGTCTTTCCCTGTGCTCCTCCTCCTGCTTGGTGTGTGCACGTGTTCCCTTGCTCTCTTTCTCTCAAATAAGTAAGTAAATAAATAAATAAAAAAAATAAAATCTTCAAAAAAATGCAAGATTTTTAAAATCTGTCAGACACATCACCATATCTCACTGCCTGCAGCAGGAAACATGGTTCCTTATATGGGATGCGTATGTGGCTGTATTACCATATAAACACTTACTGAATTTAATTACATGTAGTTCTTGATTTCCAGCCCCTTATTAACTTTTACCTCTTAATTTAAACATCCACATGCACTCACATACACAAACACACACATATACCACATGCATACACCCTGTGCTGCCGCAAGAATTTATTAAGGGTTTATTTATTAAGGGCTTATTAAGGGTAGTGGTGTTAGACCCTACTCAGACTTGATGAAATTACTACAGGCAGGGAATCTTCTTTTCTGCCTCAAGTTATAGAACAGATTGGTTAGCTGACCATTCCTCGTATTGGGCCACTGTTGGCTGAAGAATTCTTAAGCTTGCCTCGGCTCTGTTTTCAAATTCTGGGTGGGTTTATGGGCCTAAGCCTCCCAACCCTCATTGTCCTTAAACAGATTCCAAGTGGTTACAAGTCCCCAGATCCTTAGAACATATTTAAAGCTTTGAGGTACCTCTCACCTTTTCCATAAGGGGAAAGGCAAACAGTGACTTTAAAAGTGACTTCTGGCAGGCGTGCATCTCCCAGACTGCGGTGACTTTGAAGGAAAAATCAAATCCTGTGGTACTTGTAAATTTTCACAATGCCACACAACCCTCAGTGCCTAGAAAGCAGGTGATTTCTGAGATGCTGCTGAAGCTGCAGAGATGTGTGGAAAATACCTACGAAGGTTCGTGCTTAGTCCAACCCTAGTTTCAGTGGCACTGAAATATGTTGTTAATCTCAGGCTGTTAGGTGGTTAAACTTACTGGTGTTAGAACATCTAAAAATAAATGGGGGGAAATGCCATGTCGGGATGACCTTTTGAAAGAAAGGTTCCATGTCTGAGACCTAAAGTAACTGACAGAGCTCATGAGCCATAGGGGTCTGACAAGAAAGCATTAAAAGGCATCCCTGCTGGATGAGGAATGGCTTTCATTTTTTCTTTCTTTCTTTTTTTTTTTTTAATTGCTAATTGATGACTTTCACTATTGTTTTAAAATAAATCTTCTTATGGCCAGAGAATCTGAAGTTATTCATGTATAGACAGCATCTGACAGTGAATATGTTCAGAACACAAGGCACATTGTGAAGGTAACCAGAACTGCTTTCTTTTTTATCTATTTATCACTCAGAAAATTTATGTCGTGAAAATAGGCAATCTATTCCTGACTATGATTCTCTTTTAAAACTTTAACTTCAGGCATTTTCCAGCCTGCACTAAATGTTCCGCATTATAAAGCATCTCTTCTCTCTACCCTCCCACCCCAGTCCCCCTTTGGAACACTAATGGCAGTTTTTGTTCCACTTTAGATAATGAGCAGGATGAGCTGCAGGTTTCAAGAGGATTTGTGCTATCAGTTGACGAAAACAATGAAAGGGAATCTGGACTCATTCCCTGTTTCCTTTTAATCATTTCCTGGGAAGGCTACCACGTAGCCATTAACATATCTCAGAGAGAGAACAGAAGTGCCTGCTTGGTAGACTTTAGGTATATTAAATAATAATATTTCAAAGGAAGTGACTTGTTTCTCTTTACAAAGATTTAAGAAAAGCAGCTTGAGTATTAGTCTGCTTCACCAGTTCAGAATATTGGATCCTATTACCAAAATAGAGATAATACAGACCATTTGTGGGGCAGACACTGATACCACACGTGTACCTCTTAAAGCGGGCCTGGCAGATGGACCCGGTAGCTCTTGTTCCCACAGTGGATTTTCTGTTCATCACTGCTGCAAAATGAAGTATCACCCAAAGGTCTATGACTACAACCTCACTCAATGTTAGAGAGACATGGGGAGAAAATGCCTGTTACCTGACCCTTCGTGGGGGCAGGGCGGGGGGTGTGTCTAGGCAGTTTCACTATAAGCTCTCTGCTGCAAACATTTCCTCGGCATACCTAATTGGCTTCAAAGTAATTTTAAAATATAAAAATCACAGAAAATAACAAAAAAGGATGTTCTTTAAAAAGGGCATAATGAGACAGGAAAATTAAAAAACAAAATTAAAAAATTGACTTTATTGTGAAGGACAAAATACTTGAATACATTCAAAATGTATAGTGTAGATTCATGGCACTATAAAGCAAATACAGATTTTATTTTGGGGGATTGTCACTAAGTACTTGTCTTCAACGATTTTCATTCATGGTATTACCCTTTTATTTATTTATATTTTTTTGCTTATTGGTTTGTCTTGTTCTGCATTGCCCTTTTTTTGTTTTGCTAAAATTTCATCTTTTATTAAGAAAGATATCAGTTAACAAATTTAAGATGCACAATTGTAATTGAGCTTTGTATTGTGAAAACCTTCTACACTGTTGTTAGTTCTTTGGCATATTGTTACATGTTCCAAATTGTTACATGTTCCAAAGTTCAGTGGGAAATGTGGGTTCTAAACTCTGAGCTACTGTATGGACCATTATGAGGTCTAAGATTTATATAATATAAAGAGGGGAGTATTGCATCAAGAAAAATGAAACCAAACTGTCAAATCAAACTGTCAGCCAGTGATTTTATCTTTCACAGTAAAGTTGCCTTTTGACTGATTAGTTATGCTGTGAAATTGTTTGCACTAAAAATGTTTGTTATAAAGATGTCTATGGCAAAGATGCTTATGGAAAAACTACTGGCCACCCTTAATGGGATGCTCAGAGTAGGTATCCCATTGTCCTGTCAGGGATTTATTTTGCTATCAGCCTGCCAGTTACTCTTTTTTTTTTTTTTCTTCAGTCATGCCACATTTAACATTTCTTAGCATTTCCACTGTTAATTATTCTATTAATTATCTTTTAAAATTAAAAATATAGAAAAATGCAAAGAAGAAAATGACCATCATTTGTATTTCTATCCCCCACTAATAACTTGCCATTTTCTTTTCTTTTTTTTTTAAAAAAAGATTTTATTTATCTATTTGAGAGAAACAGTGAGAGAGAGCATGAGCAGGTAGGAGACGGAGAAGCAGGCTCTCCGCTGAGCAGGGATCCTAGGACCCTGGGATCATGACCCAAGCCAAAGGCAGCTGCCTCACCGACTGAACCACCGAGGTGCCCCACAACTTGCCATTTTAAAAGAAAAAAATACTACAGTGCTTTTTTATAAAAATTTCTGGTCACTGTAGGGAGTTTAAGCAGTACAGAAAAGTACAAAGTAACATTAAGGAAAAAACCAAATCCCATTATTTAGGAATAATCCTCATTAGTCTAGGCAAATACTATTCTAGAGATAGTCCAAATAAATAACAGAAAAAAAAACCCAAGAAAGATAATTTTACATATATTGTATTGTACTATAGATGTCTTTAAAAAGTCAAAGAACATTAATTTTACTTTTACTTGAAATCACTGGAGAAAAAAAAGACTATAAGGAAATCAAGGAACTATCAAATCTCAAATAAATTTGTCTTTAATAAAAGATTTTCCTAAAAAACTTCTTCAAGAAAACAATTATGAAAATAGTTAAGACTTTGGAGTCATCATGTTTTTTTTTAAACATGTTTACCATTTTAAAGAATAAAGCCCTGTATGAAAGAGAAGAATTTAACACTTTTAATACATCTTCTCAGCAACTTTCTTACTCTTATACCCTGGTTCCTGTTGCTTATAGAGTTGGTTTTTGAATTTTCTGGAATTATAAAATTCACACTTAGTTTTGTAACCATTTTTCCTTTGGTTGTTTGGTCCCTTATGTCTAAATGGATGAGCTTCATGCACGAAGATTTTTTTTTAACTGCTCTAGCTTCTTTACCTAGTGTAGTGCCAGGAACATAGTAGGCACTCAATATTTATTCAACTGAGTTTTATCTATCTCAATAGTATTTACTGAGTTGTTATGAATAAATGGCTACATTAGAGAAAGAATTCAGTGTTTGTTCCCATGTCTTTCTTTTAATATTGTGTCTCTATTTCTCATGCGTGTGTATTAATTCAAATCTAAATTATCTGCATTTTGCTGTTTTTTCCTAACAAAGATTATAGATTACATATTCCTGGATATTTTTTTACAATTAATGTTGACTTCTTGGCTTTTATAACCAAATGGTATTTTGTGTGGATGTATAGATCACAGTTTCTTCCCTCAGGACTTTAAACATCAGCCTGTTTTGCTGTTTTTGAATGTTGATCTAAGCTTTGTGGCCAGCCTGATTTCTTTTTTTCTTCTGTAGGTGACGTTGTTTTTTACACCTTGATATGTATTGAAAAGGACTTCTTTTTTAATCTTGCGTATCATCTACTTTTGTCTATTAGGCCCTTTAACATGTTAATCATAGTCCTTTTAAATTCCCTGGTAATTCCAACATTGATGTCATATCTAAATCTGGTTGTGTTGATTCTTTTGGCTCTATGGATATGTTGTTTTGTCTTTCCTTTTCATATGTCCCATCATTATTTGTTGATGGCAGCCATCTTCTGTAAGACAGTAGAGATTGAGCTAACTAGTTTGTATTTCTGGAAATGGATACATCTTGCTTTCTAGGTGGACGTTAGAATGGTTGTTTGACTTAATCTGATCCAGAGCTGGGCTGGATTGAGGTTTGTTGTTGCTTTTGTTACCCTCAATATACCATAGGCATCAAACACCTCTAATGAGAGATACCTTGTGGGTTTGTTTTTTTTTTTTTTAAGATTTTATTTATTTATTTGACAGAGAGAGAGATCACAAGTAGTCAGAGAGGCAGGCAGAGAGAGAGGGGGAAGCAGGCTCCCCGCTGAGCAGAGAGCCCAATGTGGGACTTGATCCCAGGACCCTGAGATCATGACCTGAGCCGAAGGCAGAGGCTTTAACCCGCTGAGCCACCCAGGAGCCCAGAGATGCTCCTCCTTCAGAGGAAAGGATTTTTTCCCTCTCTCCTTCCCTTAGCTATAATGGATTTTTACCAGTGGATGGAAAGTGACAGATTTTGTTACTCTTTCCTTACACATTACATCTTTTGTTTCATAGGGATGATGAGTAAGGGTCCTAGTGGTGATTTGTACCTCCCACTGCCTCACATATAGTGGCTACTGGTTCCTCTTCCCAGCCTCCTCTACCCCATACACCATAGGAGTCTCAATACTGGGGCCCGTGGAACAAAAGTCAGCAAGATAATATAAACTCTCCTTGTATCTTGGCCAGATGGGCTCCCATATTCTTTTAGCAGCCCACATGCACTTCCCCAATTTGTTCACTGTTCCAGCTGAATTCTTACAAGTGTTCAGCTGTGTCAACCTCAGAGAATCAAATGCTCACATGCTATCTATTCCTGTAGGCTCTTGTCTTTTTTCAACTATGTATCATCTTTCCCTACCCCTCCCAGCAGAAACCTCCCCAGAATCTTATTTTAATACCTAAAAAAAATAAAGTTTTTGATGTTTGCCTCAATACAGTAGTTTATCTTGGTGTGACTGTTCAATGTCGGATTTTCCTGTGTGCTCTTTCAATCTACAGTCTTCCTTCTTTTATTCCAAGGAAATTTTCTTGAACTACATCATTGAATAAAACCTTTTATTTATTTATTCATTTTATGAATGGGAACCTTACTATAGGGATATCAGTTATCATTATAATGGAACATCTTCTTATATCACTTGCTTCTCTTGAATTTCTTGAAATTCATTTTCTTTTTGTTTGATGATAGCAGTATTTCCTCTTTGTCAATTCTTCAAATTCTAAGGATCTCTATTCTGTTGCTTTCTTTGTTCTAATCTAACTTGTCAGTTATATAAATAAACTTAGTCTTTAGTTTTTTTCTTTGGGTCTTATGTCACCCCTTTGTATCTTTTGTTATTTTATTACCCATCTTCAAGTTTTGTTTAACTTAATCAATGAGTTTGATGAGTATTTATATAACAGAACAATTCTGAAGAATTCCTTTCTTTTTCATAAGATTTGCTTTTTTCTATTTTAGATTTTTTTGTGTTTAGAATCTAAACATTAAAATTTTCCCTGAACTGAACTCATCCTCCTCCTCTACCCCACAACAACCAATATATATAGTCTTTTTATATGGCATATCTTGGTGAAGAGCACTGTCATTTGTCTACTTTCCCAGTACAGAAAACTAGGAGTCATTTTTGAACATTCCTTTTCCTTCATTCCCAAGAGACTCTTACTGTTATTTAGATAAGAGATGTTGGGTTCTGATCTTACTCTGTGGTAGTCTGGATGTAGAAGAAAACATAAGTTTAGAAAAGATTTGTGATTTATTTGTTGCCTGACCTTAGTCAGGTAATTTAAATGCACTAAGCTTTATCTTCCTTACTTTAAAATAGAGGTGATATTAACCCATATCTAATGTTGTGGTGAATTTTAAATTAGGTGATAACTCTGGATTTTTCATAGTGTTCTTTTCATAGAGGCCAAGACCTCATAAAATGCTTCATAAAGGGTAGTTATTATTATTATACATTTCAAGTGGATTAATATACCAAAAGTCACTTAGCCAATAAGTGGCAGCTATGGAATTGGATAGCAGGCCACCAGAGTTTCAACCTTAACCTTTCTTTTTTTCTTATGGTGCCGCACTCTTCCACACATAGACTGGAGGGAGCAGCAGCTTAGAGGACAAACAAAAGCTCATCCAGCAATTGATCAGTATACTTGTAGATTGTATGCACAGAGCTTTCTTCTTTGTTACAAAGCAAAGGTTGGCTTTATCACCTGACCTTTTAAACTTTTTCTGCTCAAGACATCTGAGTGGTTTTTTTTTTTAAAGATATCTGACTTTTTATTTACATTTTGCTTTCTCTTGCTTCTGTGCTATCCACTGTAAGAAAGCTTGCTCAAAACTCATCCTTTCATCATCACTTACATTGATAAATCAGGGAGCAAAGGCTTGTGGTCCCAAGTATTATCTTTCCCACCTGGATTAGTGGTCAGGCCATTAAATGCAGTGAATTCATGCCCAGGAAGCTTGCAGAATCATAGATCACTTGCAGACAAACTGTGAAACATGCAATGTTTATGATGATCTATGTTGTACAATCATATGAGATAGATTGCATATATAATGCTCATCAGTGTGGAGTCATCTGGGGAAGCATCTGCTGAATTTTGTTTGCCAGCTTGAGGAAAAGATATTGCCAAAAGGTTGGCAAAGGCATTTACTTTCTTATTGTATAGAGCAAATTTAAACTTTTACTGTGGATCCTGGAGTGAAAGGGAAATGGCGCTTCCCCAAAGAGGTAACCTGGGGGCCACACCCACTGTTCTCTACTCCACTGATGATGTTCCATCTGCCACAAAATCCTCAAGGGGTTCGAGAACAGAGAGCTTTATACTAATGGAAACATTTTCTTTAATGCAAGAACACAGCTGGAAAGTATTCTTCTTAAGCAATAAGAGCATCAAAGTATGTATATTACATATACACCTAAGGACAGGAGTCTACAGCTGTGGTGCTTGCAGTGATTTTTAGGGGACTACACAAATCTATCGATAAAGGAGAAAGAGCTTATGAGATAAAGACTATACTAGTTTTTTTTTTTTTACTGCTTATCTTTCACATAAATTACATATATACAAAATAAATTATTCATTATAAAAGTGTATCTCTCGAAATGTATTTTTAAAGAAACTTATCAAAGCAAAACTCTCAGGCTCAGATGGAACCATAGCTCATTATAAATAGCTAAATTACAGCTTTTATTTCATCCATATGATTTGAAGAAAATCTCACAACTCCTTATGGTTTTTAGAACAACATAGAAAATAAATATTCTTTTCTGTTTGGCTGCTTTTACCTTGAAATCTCTCACATAGTTTAATCAACTTGGAACAAGACAAGATCTGAGGTTAGGAAACTCATTTTTCATCCTTATATCAGTATTTTTCCTACTCGGGAAGCACCGTGAATGTGTTGTAAGTCAGTATGAGTAGTGACCAAGCTATTTTCTATGGGGACAGTAACTTTTGTTCATTTACTTGGAACCATTAATCCCAACAACAGTAAGTAATTGACCTATTTATAGTCTCACAATAGGGGTTCTGATTAGGTCAATTCAGATTGATCCCATATACCCTTCTTAGTACAAGTGCTTTTTATTTTTTAAACTGATAATTTCAAAACTCACTGAGATGCATTTCTTTAATCACCATTCCTGGGTTCCTTCCCAGGCCACTGAATATACTTTTGTGTTTCTCAAGGCTTTCAGTATTACCTCATTCTTCTTTATATCAAAATTTAGAGGAAATCTGTTTTTCCTTGGCCTTTATTGCTTTAACACACACAGTAGTTTTCCTATTTTCTTTCCTGTATTCAGTGATGCCTTTAACCATATTTTCATCACGGAATCTACAATCAAGTTTATTTCCCCTAACACTATGACTCATTTTGGAAACTTCTCGGTCATAGATGAATTAGCCAAATATTTTTTCCTGATTGATCATTGTGTTAGGAATTTCTTGTCATGAGCCAATTGCTCGTGGCACGATCTTAGCCTGAATTGTTCTACCACTGTTGTGATGGTATTCATTTTTCTTATTACTGGTTTCTAAAGATAATATAAGATGACACCTTGTCATAATTAGTTTCATCTCTCTTGTAATAAGCTTAGGCTTTATAGCATCTGACTTCATTTCTGAGAGTTTGATAGAAAGATAGAATATACTGGATGTGTCTTGTAACTTCTTTTCTTTTCATTTTATGAGTTTTAATTTTTTTTAATTTATTAAAATTTTAAATAAAAAAAAGAAAGAATATTTGGCATAATACTACACTATAAAGTTCTCTTCTTTTTCCCATATATTTGTTCCATATATCTCATTTGAATCAGTTAATATTTAATTAAGTATGCTTGGAAGTTAGGAATTTTAAAATTGGTATATGTAAATATATATAGATTGGCATGTGGATTATACCAAGTGAGAGATGTAGAGGCACATTTTGAGTAAGAGGCAATTCAAATGACTGGAAAATACCAGTTACTCCATTTTCAGTCTATCAAAACATAAATGATTTGGGGCCACTTGGAGATCTAAAGAATTTTATTGTCAATGTGACAAGGTCAGCAGATGCCCAATAAATGATTTAAAATTTTAAAGAGTTGTAACCTTTTGGTCAATTTTTAGTGAAATGTTAAATTGTAGGCCATTTGGTAGCAATTAGTAAATTACATCTTAAAGCTTGTTCAATGCTAACTGGGTGGTAAGTCTAAAAGCAGAAAATTACCACTAATATAAAGGTTTAACCTCTTTCTTTCCTGGTCCTAGATCATTATTTGTATGATCTATTATGCAAATGTTCTTATTTGCTAGTGGACTTGGAAGTGCTATGGGTAAGATGTTTAAAAAAATAGTTGCTGGATTTCTAAATATACATAAATGCAATAACCTAGAAGAAATCCAAAATTAACACCCAATGGGAAACAAAGTTTTCTAGTTTATAGCGTATTCATTCAGATTGATTTGATCTAGGAACTCGTTAAAGGATGGAGGTTTTTTTTCATTTCCACTACATTAAATTCTGGTTCAGATGGATTACAATTCATCTTACTTGTTGTTTTATGTAGCTATGATTTCACGCAGAATGAAAACGAATTTATAAGCAATTGTAGAAGAAGTCAAGGCTTTGAAGACTAGAGGTTTTATATAGCCTTCAGTAGTTATAAAAAGTTATGATGACCTTCCATAATAAAAAGAATAGCACTTAAAATGTGTGGCATATGGTTATATTGCCAGTGAGTATGCCACCAAAATACCAAAACTTCAGATGACATCAGGTAGAAGAGTAGATTGTGAATGAACCTGAAACCTGTGGAGAGGCGGATGTTCCTGATGTTCCCCATGTCTTTTTCACCAATTAAGTTTTTCTTCACCAAGTACTCTTCACATCATTCCTCTCTTCAAGCAAAAATTAACAAGTGAGAGATTGTTTTCACAACTCTCTAAGCAATCCTGAGCAGTCTAGGATGAAAACGGAATTTTCTTTTCATAGTGTCTACTCTGTATAACCCCCTGAACCATCTGCAGAGAAGGCCAGGAATGAATATGGTGACAGGTTACCCTGAAAAATCTTTGTTAAGTATCCATCCAGTCTGTGCAAGTCATTATATAATGAACTGTTATATGCAAAAAGAATAAATGATCGTTCCTTCTTTTAAGGAGTTGAAAATCTATTAATTTTGCACAGTAAGCCTACTTGTATGGACAACCTTGATGTGGATAGCAATATAAAGATATCAAACCAACGTTGATGCTTGGATCAGAGACCCTGTGGTCTGCAAAACTTGTATTTACTATTGGGCCCCTTTCAGAAAAAACAAAAAACAAAAAACTGATGCTTTTCCCAGGGGATTAAAACCTTAAAATAGAAAGTCTGGTAAGTCAGAGAGAGTAAGTTTAGGGTAAATATAGGTTCATTTCTTGACATCATGACCTTGAAGTAATTGTGGGATATCCAAGTGGAAACATGTAGTGGGTGGCTACATGTTCCAGAGATGGGACTCTGGAAGTTATGAAAATGTTACAGGCTAAGCCTACTGTACTGATGACCTTCCAGTAGAAGTAGTATAGTTAAACTTTTGTGATATAAGATATCTATTCTGATGGATATTTTGTAATGAGAAAGAAGAAAAAAGGAAAAAACAAGTCTGAGTCCTTTTGAAATATTCCTTAAAGTATATTTCAGAATATTGAAAACTGCTCAGATTATAAGAAGGGAAGGAATGAGAATTGAGAAAATAAAAGCATGTTCAAGAAGTTTGGTTTTAAATGGATAAAAAGAAATATGAGTGTAACTTGAGGGGTATGAGAGGTGCATGAAGATTTATTTCAAGATAAGAGACCCAGACAAATGAATATTTCAAGGCAGACAGAAGAAGTCACTAAAGTAAAATTGGTGAAATATTTTGGTGAGAGGAAAGGATAGCTGAATGCATGTACATATGAGTATGGGAGATTTCCTTTGGGAAAAGGCATTGGCACTGAATAGCTTTTAGGAACACAGATGGAGGGGACTTTTAGATGAGACTTCTTTTGGCTATAAGTGACTGAAACCCAATTTGAACTAGCCATGACTGAAAGGAGGAAAACCATTCATGTAAACAAACTGTTCTCTTTCTCTTATTAAAAAAAAACCCAAACACTTAACAACCTATGAGCTACCTGCTGCTGTTTGGCTCAGACCTTGCAAAGTCTCATCTGAAGAGGAAAGGCTCTACTTGGGAAAATTACAAGAAAATTCTGTGTATGGCTTAATTTGACTCACATGTTATACCCTGGAATAAACATCTACCCCTTGTGCCCTAACTAGTGTCCAGGCTTCAGTCATGTGTTCACCCCTCCAATCAATCACTGTTGCTAGGACATTGAGGTAAATGATTGGCTCATCATGGGTCAAGAGTCCTCCTTTAGGTCTATCATTGTGTCCAAGATAATGGCAGAGCTTCAATTCCAAATCTTTAGAACCAGGGAGAAGCAGAGGTTGTAGGTGATACAGAATGGTCTGTTGAGGGGATCGTTATGAACTGGCAGCCCCTGTGATCTGTGACTCTTACAATCAAGGCTGCTAATCATTTGTATGTGCCTGTTTGGCTGGACAGTTAATCATGGCTGATGTTCATATTAATTGGTTGTGGCATCTGTCATAATTGCTTGAAACTGTGTATTACATACTTTAGATATTACCTCTCCTTATAAGAGGATAGTTCTAGAAATAATTTAGGTCATCTATACCCTAAGATAGGAAGGAAGGAGAAGAGCATGACTACTGAGATAGGGCTTTAAAGTTGTAGAGAAGGGGCACCTGGGTGGCTCAGCTGGTTGGGTGACCGACTCTGGATTTCAGCTCAGGTCATGACCTCAGGGGTCATGGGATTGAGCCCCAAGCCCATGTCAGGCTCTGTGCTCAGTGAGGATGCTGCTTGAGATTCTCTCTCTCCCTCTGCCCACCCTCAAATAAATAAATAAGTGTTTAAAAGATAAAGTTACAGAGAAAATAAATGGAGGTGCGCCTGGGTGGCTCAGTCGTTAAGCCTCTGCCTTTGGCTCAGGTCATGATCCCAGGTTCCTAGGATAGAGTCCCACATGGGGCTCCCTTCTCCACAGGAAGCCTGCTTCTCCCTCTTTCACTCCCCCTGCTTGTGTTCCTTCTCTCTCTGTGTCTTTCTCTGTCAAATAAATAAATAAAAATCTTTTTTTAAAAAAAGAAAAGAAACGGAGAAACTTCAATGGATTGGACTAGAAGACTAAATGTACTGGTAAGTCGATTTTATTTTAAAGTTAAATTGCAGTATTGTAAATGAATACAAATCTAATAGTTGGCAGTCGCTGCTTTTAATACTTTACTTCTGTTTTTCATTTCATTTAGTACTTACCTTTGAAGTAAGTATTGCTATTATTTTATAATAATGGAGGAACCGAGGTTTGGAGACTCTTTCATCAGGTCGGTTCAGTGGTAACTCCAGAATAAATCTGAGTTCTTATTGCTGTGTTCTTCTGTCTTTCTAAAAATGGAAAGAAAGCAAGTTGATTATATTTCATTTTCTTCCTCTACTTCCTTCTTTTTTTTAAAATAAGCTTTTTGTGATACTCTTAGATATTCAGAAAAGTTGCAAAGATCGTGTAGAGACTTCTTTTGTTCTCTCCTCAGTTTTCCTTAAGTTAATATCTTATGAAATGATGGTACTTCTGTCAAAATCAAGAAATTGACATTGTGACATGATTATTAATTAAACTACCAACTTTATGTGGATTTCACTATTTTCCTACTAATATCCACTTCTTTTCCATGATCCAACACAGAATGCCACGTTGCATTCTGTTCCCCTTCAGTTTTGTGTGCACTCTCTCTCCTTTATTTTGCTCTGACTTCCCCATGCTCTGATCCTATCTTTTTTTTTTTCTTTTTCCATTTTTCTTTCCTTTCCTCTTCCCATCATTTTATTTTATCTAATTTTTTCCTGCCAAACAGATACAGTTATAAAGAGGAAATATTTTGCAGGGTATTGAACTAGCTTGGGAAGTTTTGAACAAGAGCAGCTTGAACAAGAGGAACTTATCCTAGAGTTGTTGCTGTTATTTTGTTGTAATAAACCGGGGAAGGATGGGCATCCATCTGTAGCAGTTCAACTCCCTTTAAACCATGACCTGCAGGAGTATATTTGTTCTTGCTGTCACTGTCTGAAATCCAATTCCCCATAAAATAAAATGTTAAAAAAAAAGCAAATTTAGAAACCAACTTTTAGAATATTACAGAGTTAAAGTTGGAGATTACTACTGTACTCTATACCCTTGAAGATATTAATGCCTGTGGTTACATAGATTGGTTGTGGGGCTAGTGTACATTTATTTTGGTAAGTTTACTCTGAAGATGAATCAGAATACTGCAGTGCCAAGATATAGTTTTAAGGTCAAAGCAATAGGCATGAAACTCAGATTCTGATAGTAAAGTGAAGGTAGGAAACTCGGTATATGTATCGATGGACAGATACAAAAACCTGAAAACAAAAGACAATTTTTACTGGCAATGCTTTGAATTTTGCAAAGTAGAGGAAAGGGTCTTAAAGCGGTTGTGGGGAGTTAATGAGGGACAGACAAATCTGTGATGAGGGAGGTAACTTCCAGAACCAAATTTCAGTTAAAGAGAAGTATGACGACCAGAGAAGTAGGGGCGAAAGCCTGGAAACTTTGAATTTTATTTTTGGCCTATTATGATTTATGTGAAAACTGAAGGAAGAAGAGTGTTCCTATATAAAGTTACTATCACCAACCAGGGAAGAGTTGTCAGGCAGTATTATTTTCCCATCTAAATGGTGCAACAATTGGAGTTAACTTGTTGGAGGTGACACGCATAAGTGATGCAGCTCCCAATGGGCCTCGAGGGACGCCGCGCTGTGCTGTAATTAGATTGGCACCCTTCACGAAGTTGCTTTCTCGCTTGCTCGCACTCTGAGTCTTTTAATTCAGTTAGCTTATAAGTGGATCTAAAAAAAACCCTACGCCCATTACAAACTTTCCCATCCTGTGAGCCCTGCAATTACCCCTATCTTTTGCTTCCTATGTTTTATTTTTTTTCCAAGACACTGATTTTCCTTTATTTGAACCAAAGGCGCTCACAGACCGCTGGGTTTCTGTGACAATGTGGAGGCTGTTAGTCCTAGAGAGTAGTGCTCATGTGCACACTTCACTTGGTGTGTTGTGGTTCAAGCATTGTTCATGCACAACAGATAGAGAAATTTTTAATATACAAGGTGGGCAACAGATGTCTGTGAGAGTGCAAACAAAGAAGTTCCCAGGTAGACTGAGTATTTACCGTATAGAATCAAAGGGCAAACAAGATTCTGAAGGGGAAAAAAATACGTCATCTGGCTGTTCTTTACTTTAATTGTTCTCTTTATATTTGAGGAGAGGATATAGACTAGGACAAGACTTCTAAGAAGGAAGAGAAGGTTTTTCCATCTGATCTAGATGTTGTTTAACAGAAATTGTCAGTGTTACCACTTGGGAATGAGAATATATGGTCAGAAGGAAAGTAGCTTTCATTACGCGAAAAACTGCTCTTTGTGACCAGTCAGCCTTGCAACTTTTATTTTAGTTAACCCTGTTCATTGTGTTGGCAATCTTTAACATTTGTTGCTCCAATCTCTAGGGGAAAATGACGTGCACTGAAGTCTGGGGATCAAGACAGAGGTAGTAGGAATTGATCCTAGGAGCTCATTAGAACTGTCTCAGAGAAAACTCTATATTAGAAGCCATAAAAATACCAATAGCAACATTCCGGTAACCAGTTGCAGTATAATAATATTTGTTCTTTGTTCTTGGTTTCTGGAAGAACAAGGTTTGTAAAAGCCCTGGAAATTCCTGAGTGATAGTAGTGTCTTTTGTGATGCACGTGGGGTCCCTTTTGATCACACCCAAGTTTATGTTAGTGAGATGATGGAGGAGGGAAGGAGGGCGGAGGTGGTGCCCTAGATAGGCTCAAAATGGGACTGACCAACAGAAAGATAAGTGAGTATAGGGCTGGAACTTTCAGCACTACTCGCTGACCTCTGAGAACTGGAGGGAGTGGCTGGAGGTTGAAGTTTAGAAAAATGCTTAAACAACAAAATTAAAAAAAAAATCTTATTTTTTTATTTGACGGAGAGGGAGAGTACAAGCAGAGAGAGCAACAGAAGGAAAGGGAGAAGCAGGCGCCCTGCTGAACAGGGAGCCCCCATGCGGGGCTCCATCCCAGGCCCCCTGGGATCATGACCAAAGGAGGATGTTCACCCCACTGAGCCACCCAGGTAACCTTAAACAACAAAACTTGATGAACTTCTAGTTTGGTGAACATTGAGGTGCTAGAGGGCAGTAAATCTGGAGAAGACTTCACTACATTTCCCTCTGAATCTCTCATTTGGCTGTTCCTGAGTGGTATGCCTTACGGTAAACAGATAAACCTAAGTAAAGTGACTTTCTAAGTTCAGTGAGCCATTCTAACAAATTATCAAAATACAGGAAAGGGTCATTGGAACCCCCAATTTATAGCTGGTTGATCAGAAGTACTGATTACAACCTGGGACTTGCAACTGGCAACTTGCAATTGGGGGCAGCCTTGTGGGACTGAGTCCTTATTTTTTTTTTTCCATTTTTTTAATTTAAATTCAATTAGAAGCGCCTGGGTGGCTCAGTGGGTTAAAGCCTCTGCCTTCGGCTCAGGTCATGATCTCAGGGTCCTGGGATGGAGCCCCACATTGGGCTCTTTGCTCAGCAGGGAGCCTGCTTCCCCCTCTCTCTGCCTACTTGTGATCTCTCTGTTTGTCAAATGAATAAAATCTTTAAAGAACATTTAAATTCAATTAATTAGTATATAGTGTAGTATTAGTTTCAGAGGTAGAGTTCAGTGATTCATCAGTTTTATGTAACACCCAGTACTCATTACATCACATGCCTTCCTTTATGTCCTTCACCCAGTTACATCATCCCCCCCCCCCCGCCAGCAACCTTCAGTTTATTTCCTATGGTTAAGAGTTTCTGACAGTTTGTCTCCCTCTCTGATTTCATCTTGTTTTATTTTTCCCTCCCTTCCCTATGATTCTTTGTTTTGTTCCTTAGATTCCACATATCAGTGAGACCATATGATAATTGTCTTTTTCTGGTTGCTGAGTCTTTATCCTATGGGATCTACACTAACTGCCTTGTGGTTAGTGTCAGAATTGAGTTGTAGGACAACCAGTTAGACGAAGAATCAGAGAATTGGTTGTTGGTATTAGACAACACTCTAAAGTTTTTGGTTTTGGGTTTGGGTTTTTTTGTGTTGTTTTGTTTTTTGTTTCTGTTTGCTTATTTTTTTGTTTTTTGGAGTATTTACCACATGCCAGAACCCAGGACCTTGTTACTCAGACCCAGCCTCCTCTGGGAGCTCGATAGAAATGCAAAATCTCAGCCCTGCCCCAGATTTACTGCTTTAAATTCAGCCTTTTACCAAGAACCTCAAGTGATGCATGTGCGCATTAAAACTTGAGAATCACTGTGGGAGAAACTTTACAAAATTCATTTTAAGATTTATTACCCAATTTAAGAGTCCAAATTTATCTCTAGAATGAAGGTGAAGCAGTTGTGTCTCTTGGAGATTCCAAAGTAAAATTGAATTCACTTGTGAGACTTGCATTTGGGTCTGTATCGTCATTATACAGAAAAGCATGAACTATTAAAGTTTGAGGTGCTCATTCAATATTCTAATCTAGTACTTTGTGTAATATTCAGAGGTAGAGTGTAGGCTGGGTAGAGAGGCTGCTCTATCCTCTTGCATTAGTGTTTTTATACAGGCAAAATTATGAGGAAACAATGAGCTATGGATGGAATCACAGAAAGAGAGATGGAAGGGAAGGCAGCTAAAATGAGAGGGGGAAGGAGAAAGCACATATTTTGTTTTGGAGACAGTATGGGCTAAGGGGCAGAGTATATACATCTGAGCCTGCTGATATATTTTAATACACATTGACAGAGCCATTTTCTCCCTCCCCCTCCCCCTTGAGGGACAGCCATGAGTCACAGGCATTTCCATTGCAACTAGTGAGTGTGGATGGGTGGGCGGAAAAGAAAGGGTGCCCTTACACAGGAAAGAACCCCCGTGGTTTTTTGTTTGTAATCTCTGTCTTCTCTGTAGACCAGAATGATGAGTGTATCTACTCTTCAAGTGGAACATCTTTTGGTTTTGCAAGAAAAAGTTTTCTTATAGCAGTTAGTAGTTTTTTAAGTAAAAATTCCCTGTTATCTCCTCAAAGATCCTGTTTTTATAAATTTAAAGTTTCAGGTTTTTTTTTCATTTTTCATGTTTCCCCCCCATTTTCATTGTATAGCTTCTTCTTTTCTGATAATAAGAGACCATTTCCATAGATACCCAGTAGGCAGTAGGAAAACCTCACTCTCCTCTTCAGGAACAGACACTGGGGGAAGAGGTGGGAGAACATGACACAGAAGGAAGACAAGATGAAAATAGAAATTAAATAGGTGGAGAGCAAGAAAAGGGGCAGGGATATCTAGCCATAAAAAGCTGCTAACGGGAAAAAAAGTTTACAAATTTAGTACATGTTTCCAATATTAACTATTTCATATCTGAATGTTTAAAGATTTACATGCCTACTTTTGCTTCTATTTTTGACAATCAATAGCACACAGTGCGTGCTAACTAGCGGCTAACTAGTAGCTAACTAGGCCTAACTAGTAGAAGGGCCAAAAGAACATTGTAGCTTTGCTCTAGTTCTCTTTCCTTACCACCTTCTTCTAAAAGAATAAACTGAGCACCACTGCGAAGGGGTCTCCTGGAAGCGGTTTACCACACACTTTTGTTCTAACTGGATTCAGGCCTTTAATTTAGACCTGTTTCATTCTGCCATTAGAAAATGCGTGAAAATAGGGCCAAAGTGAGAGAGAATTTGAGGAGTCAGCGAACGACGGTAAGCTCAGTTCTTTACATTTTTGAAATGAAACCATTTTCTGCATCCCATCTGCCCTGATATGGTGTCATACATTTGGATTTTATGTCAATTATCCTAATTTACTTCTCTGTACTCTCACCTTCGAATATCAACGTGAATTTTAATTTAAGGCTTTCTTATGTACAAAACCTCACATGAGAACTATGTTTTAACCACCATTCTGGGCTATTTCATACTTCCCAAACATCTTCTCTTTTCAAGGTCATCTGTTTCACTACATCACTGGAAATGAAGTGGGACGTATGATTCTGTTTAATCAGATTTCATGCTCTGCTGCCTCCATCTTATGGCCTCTCTGCTAATTGATCAGGTTTTCAATTAAAGTCCTCCATCTTTGTTTTAATTCTTTGTTAAGGTTTTCATTCCATGGGATGATTTCATGAGATCTGAGCTGCTCAGCCCCGCTATCTGCCCCTTTATCCGCCCGAGGTGCCATCGCAGTGTGTTAAGGAAACCCTGTTCTCTTTTTCTCTCTGACTTCATACCGTTTCTCATGGTTACATTTCTCCTTGGACTGGTTGTGTCAACCACATTCAGAATCTTTAAAATTTTGATTTATTCATTCAAGAAGGGATTAGTTTACTTCCTGTGTTATCAGTTATTTAAAAAAAAAAAAGAAAATGCTCTTTGTGTTTTCAGCTGACTTGTTCAGTAGCAATTAAGCAAATTGGAAGTATAGTCTCCTAAGCAGCAGCTAAAAAATGACTGTAGTTAATAAATGGCAGGCTTGTGACATCCCCTTTTAAGTAGGGTGCTTCTTTGTGAGGTCTTGCTAATGAGCTGTAACACTACTTGATTACCAAACCTATTCATTGTTTCTATAGATCAGTTAAGATGCTAACACAACAAATGTATGTAGCACTGCCTCTCTCGGATTACACTGATTCCTCACTTTCTTACTTGATAAGCAAAATTTCATCTCCAAAGCTGCAGGAAATCAAATCTGCCTTGAAATTCACCAATGGATGCTGTATGAAAATATAAGAGTTCTTAATATCAATACATTTTTAAAAACCCAGGAAAATATGCTGACGTGATCAATGTAAATAAGCCTTGTCCAGGAGAGCTTTGCTCATTGCACAATAATTCTTAATTTCCAAATGTGGAATTTTACCTTTACATTTAATGCTTTTAACGCTGCTGGAGAAATCCAGACAACACTGTTTTGTAGAAGCCTCTGTGATGCATGACAGGCTGTATTAAGGTTTACTGTTGAGAGTCTTTATAATATGAAATTCACAGTTTATGGTAATCTTCAAAAAAAGTGTGAAAGCCCATAAGACATATATATATATATATATATATATATATATATGTGCGTGTGTGTGTGTGTGTGTGTGTGTATATATATATATATATATATATATATATATATATTTTTTTTTTTTTTTTGGCCAGCTTAAGATGCATAGAGCAGGCGAACTTTCTTACCTTGGTTACCTGCATCTTAAAGCAGAACTTAGGCTCGGATTGGGTCAGTGGCATTTTGCACTGGCTCTAGGGCTTACTGTTAACCTACTAGCAGTGGTTTGTGGAGCACCATGGTACTTTGCTTCTACAAATATGTTTCGAGGATTCGGAACCTAGTGGTAATTTTAACAAGATTTGTTTATACTTTTACAGCTTCTTTTATTTCCATTCACTGCTTGGTAAAAATTTAGCTTGATGCATGGATCAAAATGCCACAGAGCTTTTTTGGTGAGTGTGGTTTTTGTTGAAGCGTAGTTGACGCACAATGTTACATTAATTTATGTTACGTTAATTTCAGGTGTACAACACAGTGATTGAACAACTCTATACTTTATGCTGTGCTCACCACAAGTGTAGCTACCGTCTGTCACCATACAGAGCTATTACAATACCATTGACTATATTCCTCACACTGACCCTTTCATCCCCATGATTTATTCATTTTGTAACTCGAAGCCTGTATCTCCCACTCCCTTCACCCATTTTGCTCTTCCCCCCACCCCCCCTCCGGACACCACTGCTTTATTCTCTGTATTGAGGGTCTGTTTCTGTTTTGTTTGTTTGTCCATTTGTTTAGCTTTCAGATTCCACATATGAGTGAAATCATATGGTATTTATCTTTCTGTGTCTGACTTATTTCATTTAGCATAATACCCTGTGGATCCACCCATGTTTTCACAAATGGCAAGGTCTCATTCTTTTTTTATACCTTATATTCCATATTACCAAATCTTTATCCATTCATCTATCAGTGGACACTTAGGTCGCTTCCATATCTTGGCTATTGTAAATAGTGCTGTGAGCACAGAGCAATTTTTAAAGGTCGGTGTGTCTAGGATGATGGGATATCATGCCCCTAGAAAACTGGAAAACTAAGAACTTCAACTTGTGGATTAAATTTTTATCACATTTGAGTATACATTTTGAATCAACAAAACATTGGCCCAAATGCAGGCCAATGTGGATTTAAGGATATTTTTTGGAAAGGGGCATAGAAACGTAATTAAGGAGGAAGTTGTGTCACCTACTCTAAAACTTCCCTATATTTTAGGTAGAAAGTGCTTGTAAAATTAAAAAAAAAAACAAAAAACCTTAACTGAACATTTTACGAAGAGTACAACTTCCCATTTTACTTGAATATTCTAGATTCTCCAGTTATAAAACTCCTCAGCTGTCCCAGTGGCTGCTAGTCTTAACAAAAATCATTTTGTTTTGAAAATTTATGGTGATGTGCTGTGGTTGAACTATATACCATATCATAAACTCAAAACCGACGCTGTCTAAGAATGCACACTGCCATTTAAAAAGGCATTTACTCCTACATTCCATTATTTTTAAGCCTGGCTTCCTACCTTCTGGGTATAGAAATCACTTGAGGAGACCACACCTCTGAAGAACCAGATTTAGGAATCAGCATTAGATCCCCACCATGTCATTCTGATGTGGCTAATTCCCACGAAGACCCTCAGAGCGCACTGTGAGGAACATAGTATAGCAGTTTAATACTCTAGCTTTTTATAAAGACCTTGAACTTTACCTGCTTGCTGAAAGATGTCAGAACCTCATATGTTTTTGTTGATTTGTATGACCAAAACCCATAGAATATTATATCCTTTTCATCATAGTTCAATTTTGTGTTTGCTAATAAGTAACAATCTAAAATGGCAGTCTAACCTGTGTGTTTTGATTTGAAAAATTTCGGAGACAGAGGTCTTCTCTAATTTTTGGTTAAGTGAGCCTGTTTCTGAGGGCCTAAATGATCTGTCTTCTGGGTTTAGATGATTTCTTGTAATGATCCTTATCAGATCAAGTGTTTTGCCTTGGTGTGACCATACTGACTTTTTTGTTATTTAATCTCATTAAAGGAAAAATAACCCCTATAAGCCTTATTTGGCCTTAGCTATAACTTTATGTTTCTACTCCAATAAGGCAAGCTATTTTCCTTATCTGTTTCAATTTGAAATAAAGTGGCAAGGCTGGAGATCAGTTGTGTTAAACCTGCATTTGTGACATGGTCCCTTTACTTGGTATTTCCATGGTCAGTCAGTGAGGCAGTGTTTATTTTCTTCAACGTCCATGGGTGACGTTGGATTGTTGGAAGCCCAAATTTATTGCCCAGAAGTTAGAAATAAGAGTAATGGTTGACAGGTGGTCCTGACTCATGTCCACAGATAATGCAGAGTTGCATTTAGTAATAGAGTTGGGGGATGGCAGCTTGTTATTCCTGATGAAACTCCTGACTCTGAATGTGCAATATATTCATGTTATTATCCTATGTTTCTCTACTGCTCTACACAGGTCAGCCTCATGAGGAGTATCTTAGAGTAAGAGTAAATTGCTCTGTTCATCCAAGTACATAGACATTTACATCCTTACATGTTAGCTAAAGAGTACCTCTTTCCTTTAATACTTTTTGGGCAGGACTACCCTTTGGAGAAGTTCCCTTTCAAAATAGTCTCACTGACTAATTATATTCTTCTCAGGAGATTTTGGATTTGGGATAGCAAGACACTTTAAAGGAGAGGTTGAGGATGAATCCATTACGTATCCTCTTCCTCCCAATCCGGGAACAGTCAACCTGGCTTCTTTAGTTCTTGCCCCATGCGTAGCAATAGGAATCTCCAAATCCCAGACTGGAGTTCATCTTCACAGTGGAAACTGGGTAAGGCATGAATTTGAAAAGGAATATGATGCTTATTTTCTTAAGTTCTTCCCCAAAGAAGGTATGCCTAAACTTTCATTTCCCTCGGAGCTGTTCCAACTCTTTGAACTTCTGTGAGAAAGGAAACTGTGTATATTGTTGGGAAGAGCAAGATTAGGGGAGAAGGGAATGGAATAATCAGGTCAGCAGATCTGCCTTTTTAAGGATGATGGTTTGTTTCCTCCTCTGGTTTCCTGCTTGAAGTGATTTGGGAGAAAGGTATTGGTAAATAATAGCATCAATCAGAAAGGGTTTTTCATTCAGCAACTCAGGAAAAAGCAAAGAGATTCAAAACTAAGTTGTCCTACATTCACCATGCACTAGTCATGGATCTAGAGTCATAAGTAAGGCCAAGGCTGTTATCCTTGTGGGTCTTGGGGGAACAGTGTCCTGGGGCAGGTCAGTTTATTTTGGCAAGCCTCACTTTCCTTATCTACAGCAATGTACTAGCATGATCTATCTTTCAGGGTTCTTAGACTGAAAAATCTAAGGTTTTAAATAGGGATAGATTGCATTTTTTTTTTCTTCTGGGGTTAGTATATGTTTCTGCAGAAATGTTTCCTCTGAGAACCAAGGTCAGCCCTAAAGCAGGGTGCTTGTGTAAGCCTCAGGTGGTTCAGGAGGCAAGAAATCTTGTACAAGTTTAATGGATGAGTGCTTCATGTATTTTCTAGTGATCATGGTGATCATGGGGGATTTTCTGGGTTTTTTGTTTCTGTTTTAATCAGATTCTCAAAGGAGTTTATGATCTCAAACAATTGCCTTAAGGAAGGGAAGTGTAAGACAGACTGTACTTCTATGAGTCTGGAGAGAAATTTGCAGACAGGGCTGGAGGGAGCTGTAGGAGGCTCACACTTCCCACTCCATTTCTGGGATAAATCAATGTTGAAAATAAGGACTTGTTATAGGAGATATTATTATTTTAATGGAATTTTAAAAATATATTATGCTAGAAAGTTTTCAAAACAAAACAAAAATAAAATTTTGGTCACTACATCACTACAAGCTGTTTTGATATACTATAATCCCCATTTTACAGATGGGGAAACTAGTTCAAAGAAGTTACTGGAGATTATATAGAAATACCAGAGGGGAGATACAGCATGTTCTGATTTCAAAGCCCATGTTCTTTCAACAGTATATGGTTGATGTGGAGGCAATTTCCGCTTGCAAGCTCTTTAGAAATTGTACTTAAAAAAAAAAAAAAAGTCCTGTAGCTATCGTGCCAACGTTTTATTCTCACGATTTTATTGCATTACTTCTCATAGCACCCTTAAGGAGATAAAAGAGTAAACATTGACTTCTATATTTTGCAGATGAAAAGGCAAAGCTCTAAGATTTTTCTTCTTTTCACATTAAGAATTTGCTAGAATCTGGGAGAAAATCCACCTCAAACCAGCTAACTTTTATTATTTGCTCCAATATGCAATAGTCTGTGATAGATGTTATGGGCAATACAATGAAGAATGCATTAAGATTATTGCTCTCAAGGGTTTGGCTATGCATTTTCTATGCCTTCTTTCTTCTAAACCTAAATTAAGCAATGTATCCCTTGTATAGGCATTTCATACTTAAAATTTAATATATCAGAGCATGGTCATATTTTTACAACGAAATATTAGACAAAAGATAACTGAAGCTTTTGAGTTTTACAAAAGAAAAATCCATTATGAACAAATTAACTTTATTAAAGATAAAATTAAATTGCATAAACCTGGATTTTTTTGGAATTATATATATGCATTTGCACACATGTATAAATTCAATTAAAATGTACATGTATATAAATTATGCATGTATGTATGACATTGCCAGACCACATAGGAGGGCACTGTGCAGAATCATAATTCTGTGAGCATATGAATATGGGTGTTTTAGAAAAAGGAGAGGAAGATGGCAGCCCAAGTGGGTAATAAGTCAAAAGCTTATTAGTTACTTATTATTGTGTAATAAGGAATTTGGATGCCTCCAGCTTGAGGAGCCTCAGGCAGTTGTCACGAAGTTGTCTTCTGGGGCCATGGTCTTATCTGAGTTAACTTAATTGACTTAACTAACAGCTTAACCCATAGAGGATCTACTTCCAAGCTCACTCACGTGGTTGTTTGCCAAATTCAGTTCCTCACTGGTTGTGGGATGAGGTCCTCAGCTCCTCACTGGCAGCTGCCCAGAGGCCTCCCTTGTTCCTTGATACTTGGGTCTCTCCACAAGAAAGCTCACAGCATGGTAGTTGTCTTCCCACAGAGCAAGTGAATGGCCAACGAGCTCGGTCTTTTTATAACGTATTCCTGGAAGTGACATCCCTTCACTTCAGCCATATATTTTTTTTTTTTTTGTAGAATTTAGCCTTTAGAGCCAACAGACACTCAAGGAATGAACACAGAGCATGCATAACAGGAGGTGGGGATCTTGAGGAGTCATTTTAGGGTCGATCATAGGAGCATAATTTTTCTGAGAAAATATTGAGAAACCCTGAAAGAAAGTTGTCTTGTCTTGGTCCAGGGGTAGCTGAGGTTAGGGGGCAGCATTGGCTCCGTGGCCCCAGCTGATGGGTTGTATCCCAGATGTCTGGTTTGGATATGGGGAGTAATGCCTCTTATCTGCAATTGCAGTAACTGGAGTGACAGACATATCAGAGACTGGATAGCTATTTACCAAACTCTTTTTCTCTTCTTCCTGGACACACATCTTAGTCCATCTTTGCAAGTATTTGCAGGTACCTGTGGACATATCGCTGAGTTCCAGAAAAAATAACATACATAGAAGTTATGTGAACCCCATTTGAAAAACTCCGATGCACAATCCTCCATATGCTTTTCCACTTCAGGCTGGATGGGATGGAGATAAACTCCAGGGGGAGCTTTGTGAGGCCTGTGGTCAGTGTGGCAGGGCTCAAGATGAAAGGAACATTGATATCTGAATACATGACTGCAGGAAGCCACCCACTGACAGAGAATATTCATTTGAACATTAGGTGAGAAAGAAAGAAACTTCTACCATATTAGGCCACCAAAGATATAGAATTCATTGATTAGAGAAGCCAGCATTACTATTGCTACTACAAGCATCAGATATCAGGGCAGTGCCTGGGTAGCTCAGTCAGTTAAGCGTCTGCCTTTGACTCAGGTCATGATTCCAGGGTCCTGGGATGGAGTCCCAGGGTCTCCCTGCTCAGTGGGGAGTCTGCCTCTCCCTCTCCCTCGGCCTCGCCCCCTAGCTTGTGCTCTCTCTCTCTCAAATAAATAAATAAAATCTTAAAAGAAAAAAAAAGAGTCAGATATCAGAAGTAGCAGTTCTGAACCAGTTAAACTCCAACAATGCAAAGACAAATCAGAAATGTTACAAACATAGTTTGTTTATTCTTTAATCCAAATACCTAGGACAGTTAGTTCTCAGCACAAGATGGGTGTAATTTTGGTTAAATAGTAGATAGCTGATCCAAGTGAAATATAAGGGGAGCTGATATATGTAAGGTTTAAGAGCTTTCAGAAGAAATTTGAGCTTAGAGGAATATCCTAAATAAAATTTCAGATGGTGGTATTCTTTGTTCATTTTGCTGTTGTTAATGCATTGCCTTCTTTCTCTAGTGTGGAATTCTAGAACTAGTTAAACAGGTAAGAAAATGAAAGGCCCAACTTAGAAGCTTTAGAGTCAAATAGTAGATTTAAGAGCAAGGAGATTAGAGGCAGTGACAACAACAATAAATTCAGTTTACTAAATACTTAACTTTTCATCCAGCTTTAATTATTGACCCAGGTATATTGCAACTATCTTATTCCCCAAAGCAAATTAAAGTCTTTTGAGTCCTTTACAGATCACGTAACATCTTGTAGATTCTTTCTGTAGTGTGTATTTGTTCTGGCCTGTTTTTAACAGCCATATATTAAAGGGCCACTATGTACCAGGCATTGTGCCATGTGCTGAAAACAATGATATGGAAAAGATGTGGGCTGTGTCTTTGAGGCTTTCAGTCTAGCCAATTTAAGAAAAACAAAGGTTATCTTTGCAACATCCTTTAATGAGCAATATCTAAAGCGCTAGCCTTCATGGTATAATGCTTGCAAAGACAATATAAGTAGAATACTGCCTACTGATGTTAGAGCCCAAATAATTTTCCTCTTCAGCATTGCATCCCTTTGTTCCCAAACTCTGTGCATTCACATGCACTAGATCCTTCTTTCTTTTGCATTTTTTCCCAACATATATATATTTTTTAATACATTGTTCCATTTGGCTTGTGGCTAAAAAAGAAAGAAAAGAATACATGCCACATGCAGCAAGGTTTTCTGTGCTGTTTGGGTAAAATGTTAGAGCTCTGCAATCAGCAGGATTTTGCTTCTCTTTTTGTGGCAAATGATTAATCTCAAGGGGCAAAACATCTGTCTGGCAGCATGGGGCCGAGCAGGGCTACAGCATCTCTGGAGCCTGGAAGAGGGGAAGAGAAGGATGGGGATACTTAAGAGAAGAAGGCCTCTCTCTGAACTTAAACAAGTCCTGGGGGTTTGCAGAATCCTCACAGCCTCCTGCTGAGGACCAAGGTTTAATGGAGCAAAGGAAGGCATGCCCAGTCTGACGACTGCTTTTCTATCTTTATGCCACTTGTTAACTTTTTTCTTGATGCTACTGTTTCCTTCTGCAACCCCCCTCCCCCCCAGCCCTTAGCTAATAGCTGGTGCCTTGAGCCCTTGGCGGGCCAGCTTGGTTTTGCTTAGCATTGTCTCATGTATTACTCATCTCAACCTCATGGGGAAGGTGCTACTGTAATCTTCATTTGGTCAAAGTAAGTGAATGTAAGTCTAACTGCTACACATCTAGGAGATGATGGGGCAGTTTGACTCTAGAGACCTACATTTTGATAACTTTTCCTTCTAAATATTGTTCCACCCTTTTTCTTAAATTCCTACTTTCTGAAAATGGAGCATCAGACTTGCTCCAAATAGCTGTACTTTTCAAATCACCTGCTTATTTTGATAACTTTGTTGTTTTTCTCTTCAAAAGTAATTGTATTTAATGTAGAAAATACACATAAGCAAAAAAAGGACACAGAAATAGTCCCTGGAGCTTATATCCACAGGCTGCTCTTACATTGCAAGGACTTATATATATGAAATGCTGTTAGAATTTGTCAAGTTCCAGTTAGAGACACACAGGTCATTCAATCAATGATATTTTGTTGAATGAGTAGCATGGAGCACCTCTAGTGCCAGGTGCTCCTGCCAGATTCCCTTCAGGTAGGGTGGATTTATACTGGATTTGCTAAAATAGTTTTGGTTCAGGGCTGTTGATCTAGCATGATTATTAGCAGCATCCTTTTTCACTATCAAAATTTCCCCAGTTTAGATGATAAATCCTATGATTATTTTGTTCATAGGCCACTGGCTAGCCAATAGAGGACTGCCAACTTAAATTAGTCAGTAACATATCCAAGCAATAGAAAAATAAGTGAAACTCCCCTATTAAGATTCTCTTGCTTAGACTGATAGCAAGGAGACAATTAATTTAAAAAATTCTACCTGAATAACATGATTAGTAGAATAGAATTAACCATTATTTGGAGAGGACATAAGAACAGGATATGGAAATGCACTTGGTTTTCAAGTGTAGTAATGTTTTCAGAAGAATCGCATGCTGGAACACAAATGTACCCAAACGATTTTTAAAAACCGATATCCTACTGATTACATTTTAGGCTACAATACATTAAAAATAGAAACAAATAATGAGAATGGAATTAAAATGTGCCAAATGCATGAAAACTTAAGAAAAAGTGTTCTTTAAAAGTGCCTAGGTCAGGTAAGAAATCCAGAATGTAATAACAAGAAAATGCAGTGAAAATGTAAATACAATATATACATTAAAAGTATGGAATGCTGCCAAAATAGCACTTAGGAGAAAATTTATCACTCAGATTCCTGTTTGTATGGGACAGAAGGGAAAAACAATGAATTTAGGCATTGTCTAAAGTATTTAGGGACAAACTAAAGCAACATGCCAAAAAGAAAAAAAAGTAGAAAAAAGAAAGTGATAAAAAATAGAAATATTTGGGAACAAAAATGGAAAAGGGATCCATTTCACAATAAAGCAAACATTAAATACTTAAGAATAAATTCAAGAACTGAAAATGATGCATGAAATTACCAAGGTTTATTGGAAGAATACTGAAATAAATGGAGAGACAAACTGTATTTCTGTATATGAAGACAATAATGTTCGAAATATGTCAGATGTTCCCAACTTTCATTACAGCTTTGATATCTCAGTGAAAGCATCAACGTGATTTTCTTTATGAACTGACAAAAAAAATTTCTAAGAATCCATCTGGAGCATAAATAGGCTAGAATATCAAAGAGTTTTCTGAAAAAGAATAGAATTATTAACTCCCTGTGTTAAAATCCAGAGTAAAATGGTAAATAAACTAAGTAAACTTCGGATATATAAGAATTTTAAGTGCTAAAATTCATGTTACAGGAAAAAAGAAAAGATGATTATTGACTAGAACTTTGGAGTGGTCACTTTGTAAGCAGAGTAGAAAAATGTTAATACATGGAAAAACAGCCACAGATTATACCGTAATTTTTAACCTTTGTGCAAAGAAAAGATTGCAACTAAGTTAAAAGAACAAATGCAGAAAAAATGAAAAAAAAAAACCCTTAAATCAGTATTATATAAAGTGTTCATTTAATATTTTCAGAAAAATTTCAACAACATAGCAAATAATTACAGGATATTATTAAGTAGTTACTCAGTTCAACAGATATTTATTGAACACCTAGGCTCTCAAGATACTTATAAAAATATTATCACTGCCCTCTAGGAGCTTGCAGATGCTAACCATATAAGCATATGGCAAAGAAATGCAAATTAGAAGACTATTAAACCATTTTATACCTACTTAACTGGTGCAATTAAAGCTAAATATAAATTCTTGGTATTGATGATTTTTTAAAAAGATTTTATTTATTTAAAAGAGCATATGAGACTGTGAGTGTCCCCTCCCCCCAACACCTAGAGTTTTATTCCAAGACCCTTGAGATCATTACCTGAGCCAAAACCAAGAGTTGGACACTTAACCGACTGAATCACCCAGGTACCCAGTAGAATAGATGATTTTTAAAAACTAATTCATTCACTTTGTGGGTATTCATTATCAAAATTCACATACATTTGTACTTTCAAAATTTCTTTATAATCCATGTTGAAGTATTCATAAATTTACATTAGTGAAAAAAAAAACATCAATTACAACATCCAGAAATAACTATAGTTAATACTTTAGTGTATATTCTCCTTAGCTTTTTTCTTTGAATAATTCCTTACTAAAAAAGAATCATATAAAATAATGTTTGTAATCTCTTAATATTTAATTATATAGCATAAATATGTTCCATATTAATAGTATACTTCCACATTATAATTTCCACGTCTTTCATCAAATTCCATTGTAGATATACCATATTATTGTATTTGACTAATCCCCTTTTGTTGGCTTTCTCTTTCCAGTTTTTCACTGTTACCTAATTCATTCATTTGGTAGATACATATTGCATTAACTGATGTCTTGGGTTTCGTGGACAGAGTGATGTACACAGCAGATGTGGTGCCTTTCCCCGTGGTGTTTATATTTTGGATTGCTGTGCGGATCATGCTGTCCTCTAGGCTCCAACCTGAAGCATTCCCCTGCAGGGATCTTATCTATTGCCGTCCCTCCTGAAGGGGATGCTACGACGAGCTCCCATAACTACCTCTTAGTCCATAAAGCTTTTGTTCCCTAGCTGTCCTCTTCCCGTAGACTAAGAGAACAGAAGTATCTTATTCTACATTAGATTCACCTATCCTTTTACTCACCTAAGGCTGAAGCCTATATATTTGGATTGCTTCCTACCTTCAAGAGACTGCTAAAATCAAATTCATCCTGCCTAACTTCTTTTAGTCCTTGGTCATCACCCAAAATGTGAATTCTTGAACAAACTGATCCTCACATGTATTTCTTAAATGCTCAGTGGTGCCTTTCTTTTAACTCAATTTTTACCACTCTGTATCATCCCGATTTCTCAGTATCCCATGAAATTGTCCCTGTGTTACAAGCAAGCTTATCTACATTCACGAACAGTTTTCCTTGTTAAATCTTTCTTTCTTCTGAGGAAATCACCACTAGCCTCTTACAGGCTGCTTATTTTCTCTAATACCCAACTACCTTAAAGTTGGATGAGAGGGTTATTGCTATACTTATTTTATATTTTCTTTTACCTCTCCGCTCTCGGTAGTACTTCTAATTTTTCAAATTTGTATACTTGTGTTTGTGAGTTCTTTCAAAAATATGCTCTTGGTGTGCATCAAATTTTAGGATATTAAAATTATTGAAGATTAGAAAGATGTAATAATTAGTAAATTATTACATTAGTAAGATGGCAGAATTGAAAAAGTTCAAATCATTGTCCCTCCACATAAATACACAGAAACAATAATATTTGAGCCAAAATACCTTTCTGAGAACTCTGAGGACCAGTTAAGAAGTTGTAACACCCCAGATTCGCACAATGAGAAAAAACAAACAAATAAAAAATAAACAGTGAAACAGATTAAGAATGGCCGTTTCACTTTACCTGGGTCAGCTCCTCCCTGAAGCTGGTACCGTTGGGTGCCAAGGGACATCCACTGGCTTCAGATTTCTCCAGTGTGGCAAGGAGTGAGTGAAGCATGCATTCAATATCCTTAGCCTTGGGCAATGCTGCCCGAGCAATTTACTTCTGGATAACCTTAAAAAGACTGCTGAGAGAGAAAAAAAAAAGACTGCTGAGGCAGTAGGCATAGTTAGAATGCCTGTGGGCTTCTAAGAACAAAGAAAAAAGTTGGCTGGCTCTCAGTAGCCAGCATGGTGCTGCTGGATTGAGAGGAGGTGCACAATCCCGAGACTTCTCCATCAGAAAGAATTGAGAGAAGTAGAGGCTGCACCTGCCTTTGGGGGCATTTCAGTGTGCTTCTCTAGGGAAAGAGAGTGGTTAGTTTTCATCAAACAGCATGATTCTGTGGGATTAAGAGAAGATGCACAGTCTTGAGATTCTCTTCCAGAAGGGAGGGAGAGAAGTAGCACTTGCACCCAAAACCATTCTGTGTATTGTCCTCGAGGAAAGGTGCAGGTGGCTCTGAGCAGCCAGCACTGTTCTGAGAGAAAAAGGCACACAACCTAGAATCTTCTGAAATAGGAAAGGAAATAGGTGGAGCTTACCGCCAATACTCTGATATTTTAGATGTGGGAGAAAATATTTTCACGTGATACATCTGGTAAGGGGTTAATATCCAAAATACATATTTAAAAACTCATACAACTCGATAAGGAAGAAAATCCAAAAATCTGATTTGAAAAATCGGCAGAGGAACTGAACAGACATTTTTCCAAGGAAGACATGCAAATAACCAACAGGTGTATGAAAAGGTGCTCAACATCACTCATCATCATGGAAATGCAAATCAAAACCACAATGAGATATCACCTCACATCTGTTATAATGGCCATTATTAAAAAGACGAGAGATGACAACTGTTGGCCAGGATGTGGAGAAAAGGGAACCATGGGTATTGTTGGTGGGAATGTAAATTAGTGCAGTCACTGTGGAAAACAGTATGAAGGTTACTCAAAAATTAAAAATAGAACTACTGTATGAGCAGCAATTTCACTTTTGAGTATATATCTGAAGGAAATGAAATCACTATCTCTAAAAAAATGTATACCCCATGTTCATTGTAGTATTGTTGCCAATAGCTAAGACATGGAAACAACCTAAGTGTTCAGCAATGAATGAATGGATAAAGAAAATGTTGAATATGTATATATATACATATATATATTCCTATATATATACATATACATGTATAATACACAAACATATATTCATATATATATAGGAATATTAACCATGAAAAAGGAAATACTGCTATTTACATCAGCAGTGATGGAACTTGAGGGGTAAGTGAAATAAGACAAAAGACAAATTCTGTAAGATCTTAATTATATATGGAATGTAAAAAAAAGAATTCATAGATAAGAGTGGTTACCAGGAATATAAGGTGGAGAGTGGGCAAAATGTGGAAAGGAGATCAAAAGGTACAAAATTCTAGTTATAGGATAAGTTCTACAGATGTAATGTACAACATAATGAATAAAGTTAACAATATTGTATCATGTATTTGAAAATTGCTAAAAGAGTAAATCTTAAAAGTTCTCATTACAGAAGAAAGAGAGAGAATGAAAAAAGAAGGAAGAAAAAAAAGAAAGAAATGGCAAGTAGCAAATTTTCTCATAGAGTATTTTTGAGAGAGGACTGTATTCTGTACCACCTTATTCATAACTAGTCTAGCATTGTAAAACATTTGAATTACTATTGCTTGAGAGACTTCCTCATAGCAGTGCTTCAGGCCAATTTCTGGTAGAAATGACATTTCTGCTTGTCAGGAAATGCCCCCCCCCTCTTTTTTTGTCTACACTGAAGCTGGAGATGGGAAGTTGGATATTGGTTAATTTGATTATCCTGTTGATCAGCTTTGGCAAAACACACTTTAATGGTACTAAATGCAGGCATTTATGTTAACTTGCATATGACTTCCTATTCTCTGTATTATTTATATGCAGGAATCTCAGAGGCCTGGGTTAAGAATGTGTTCCTTCCTGTGCACCCCCAAATGGCAGACATTCTTTGAATGTCTGTGAACCCTGTTCCTTCCTCCTCTGTCTCCTAGTCTTAAACCAACTGATATCCTAGTTGTTAGATTTATCCTCCTTCAATCCATCTGCCAAAACAGCACACTAATATAACAATGTTTCTTATGATTGAATGTAGATACAAATCATTATAAAATGCAGATTTGGATACACCAGTTCTTCTGTGTGAACGTGAGATTCTGCCTTTCCAACAAACCCCCATATGATACTTCTTGCTCCTGGTCTATAGACCATACTTCGAGCAGCAAAGCTCTACAGAAAGAGTCAGCAGGTGTTCTGTAAAGGGTCAGATCATAAAATGTAAGGCTTTATGGGGCATAGGGTCTCTGTCCAATTACTCAGTTCTGCTACTAGGTCATGAAAGTATATGAACAACATGTAAATGAATGGGCGTGCGTTAGTTACAATTAAACTTGCGTACCTTGAAATGTGAATTTCCTAGAATTTTCACATGTTAGAAAAATTTCTCTTCTTCTGATTTTTCCCTCTACTATTTAAAAGTGTAAAAACCATTTTCTTTGCTATTAAAAAAATTAAATTCAATTAATTAACATATAATGTATTTAGTTTCAGAGGTAGAGGTCAATGATTTATCAGTTGTATATAATACCCAGTGCTCATTATATCATGTGCCTTCCTTAATGCCCATGACCCAGTTACCCCATTCCTCTGGCCCCTCCCCTCCAGCAACCCTCTGATTGATTCAGAGTCTCTTATGATTTGTCTCCCTCTCTGATTTCATCGTTTTATTTTTTCTTCCCCAATGACCTTCTGCCTTGTTTCTTAAATTCCACATATCAGTGAGATCATATGATAATTGTCTTTCTTTGATTGACTTATTTCACTTAGCATAATACCCTCTAGTTCCATCCACATCATTGTCAATGGCAAGATTTCTTTTTTAAATTTTTTAATTTAAATCAAAAACTAATGATGTACTATAGGTTGGTCAATTGAATTTAAATAAAAAAGCAAGTTAAAGACCATTCTTACTTGAGAGCTACACAAAAACAGCTGGTGCGTTGGGTTTGGCCAGTGTTTCAGTTTGTCAACACTTAATGCAAAGCACAAAATTTTTTTTTTTAAATAATTCTTTTTAACATTTTATTTATTTATTTGACAGAGAGAGAGAGAGATCACAAGTAGGCAGAGAGGCAGGCAGAGAGAGGAAGCAGACTCCCCGCTGAGCAGAGAGCCCGATGTGGGGCTTGATCCCAGGACCCTGAGATCATGACCTGAGCTGAAGGCAGAGGCCCCAACCCACTGAGCCATCCAGGCGCCCCAACAAAGCACAAATTTTGAAGGCATAGACCCCAGAGTGAGCTCTTGCTCAGCCACTTCCTAACTCTTGTTCAACCCAGTCCCCCGACCTCTAATTGACTACCCTGCCCCAAGCTCCTGGGAAACAGACAGAATACAATAAACAAAGCAGCAATAGTAAATTCTTCCCTATCAGTAATTAAACCGAATTGATAAAACTTCTCAATCCCAGTGAATGGATAATAAAACAAGACCCAAGTGTATGCTGTCTAGAAGAGATTCATTTTATATTTAAGGACTTATAGGCTAGAAATGAAGCGATAGAAAAATGTATTCCATGCAAATGATGAAAAAAAGAGAACAGAGGTAGGTGTACTTACATCAGGTAAAATAGAGTCTAAATCAGAAACTATTTCAAAGGACCAAAAAAGGACATTATGTCAGGAAGATATAAGAATTTTATATATATATATACCCAGCATCAGAATATGTAGATATATAAAGTATATAAAGTAGATATATAAAGTAAATACTAACTGAAGTAAATAGAACTGAAGGAACAAAGAGCAGTGCAATAACATAGGAGCCTTCAATATAACACTTTCAACAATAGATAGAACATCCAGACAGAAAATTGATACAGAATCAGAGGACCTAAACACTATAGACCAAATGTATCTAACAAACCTACACATTTCTGTGTGTTTGTCCTATTCCTTTCAATAAGAGCAGAATATACATTCTTTTCAAGTGCATGCTAAACAGTCTCTAGGAAAAAATCACATCTTTGGCTGCAAAACAATTTTTAACAAATTTAAGAAAATTGAAATCATACCACAGTTCTTTTCTAGTCATAAAGGTATAAAACTAGAAATCAATAACAAAGGAAAATTGGAAAGTTTACATATATGTGGAAGTTTAAAAATAGATCTGAACAACCAATAGGTCAAAAAAGAAATCAGAAGGAAATTCAGAAGATATCTTCAGAAATGAAAATGAAGCACAATATATCAAAACTTATAAGATGCAGCAAAAGCAGTACTAAGGAAGAAGTTTATAATGATAAACACCTGCATTAAAAAAGAGAGATCTCAAATAAACAACCTAACTTTACATCTCAAGGAACTAGAAAAAATCAAACTGAGTCCAACATTAACAGAGAAAAGGAATAATAAAATTTAGAGGATAAATAGAAGAGAGACTAGAAAATATACTGTAGGAAAAAAATCGACAAAACTAAGAGTTCTTCCCTCCTCCACAGTTGGTGGGAATGCAAGCTGGTGCAACCACTCTGGAAAACTGTATGGAGGTTCCTCAAAATGTTGAAAATAGAGCTACCCTACGACCCAGCAATCGCACTACTGGGTATTTACCCTCAAGATACAATGTAGTGATCCGAAGGGTCACATGCACCTGAATGTTTATAGCAGCAATGTCCACAATAGCCAAGCTATGGAAAGAACCTAGATGTCCATCAACAGATGAATGGATAAAGAAGATGTGGTATATAGATTCAATGGAATACTATGCAGCCATCAAGAGAAACGAAATCTTGCCATTTGCAACGACGTGGATGGAACTAGAGGGTATTATGCTAAGCGAAATAAGTCAGTCAGAGAAAGACAATTATCACATGATCGCTCTGATATGAAGAATTTGAGAGGCAGGGCAGGGGGTTATGGGGGGTTGGGGAAGAGAAATGAAACAAGATGGGATGGGGAAGGAGACAAACCATAAGAGACTCCTAAACTCACGAAACAAACTAAGGGTTGCTGGGAGGTGGGGGGGTGGATAGGGATATGGACATTGGGGAGAGTATGTGCTATGGCAAATGCTGTGAAATGTGTAAGCCTGATGATTCACAGACCTGTACCCTGGGGTAAATAATACATTATATGTTAATAAAAAAATTAAAAAAAAAAAAAACTAAGAGTTCTTTTTTTAAAAAAATAAATTTGACAAACCTTTAGCTATATTAAGAAACAAAGGGAACTCAAGAAAATTCAGAAGAAAAAAAGACATTTTAATGGATACCAGAGAAATAAAAAGGATCATAAAAGACTACTATAAACAATTATGCCCCCAAACATTGGATAACCTAGAAGAAATAGATAAATTCCTAGATACATACAACCTACCAAGACTGAATTATAAAGAAATATATATCCTGAATGGACTGGATAGCTTCATTAGTGAATTCCAGGAGACATTTTTAAAAATATATTTTATTTTGGGGGGTTCAGTGGGTTAAAGCCTCTGCCTTCAGATCCGGTCATGATCTCAGGGTCCTGGGATCGAGCCCCGCATCGGCCTCTCTGCTCAGCGGGGAGCTTGCTTCCCCACTCCCACTCTCTGCCTCCTCTGCCTACTTGTGATCTCTCTCTGTCAAATAAATAAATAAAATCTTTAAAAAATATATATATATATATTTTATTTTTTATTAACATATAATGTATTATTTGCTTCAGGGGTACAGAGCTCACTATAGCCCATACCCTCCCCAGTGTCCATCACCCAGCCACCCCATCCCTCCTCCTCTCTGCCCCCCCCCCCCCGGCAACCCTCAGTTTGTTTCCTGAGATTAAGTCTCTTATAGTTTGTCTCCCTCTCTGGTTTTGTCTTGTTTCATTTTTCCCTCTCTTTCTTTATGATTCTCTGTCTTGTTTTTCAAATTCCACATATCAGTGAGATCATATGATAATGGTCTTTCTTTGATTAACTTATTATGCTTGGCATAATACTCTCTAGTTCCATCCATGTCGTTGCAAATAGCAAGATTTCATTTTTTTTTGATGACTGCATGATATTCCATTGTGTGTGTGGTGTGTGTGTGTGTGTGTGTGTGTGTGTGTGTCTGTGTGTACACCACATCTTCTTTATCCATTCATCTGTTGATGGACATCCAGGCTCTTTCCATAGTTTGGTGATTGTGGACATTGCTGCTATAAACATTGGGGTGCACGTGCCCCTTCGGATCATTACATTTGTATCTTTGGGGTAAATACCCAGTAGTGCAGTTGCTGGGTCGTAGGGTAGCTCTATTTTCAACTTTTTGGGGAACCTCCATACTGTTTTCCAGAGTGGCTGCACATCCAGGAGATATTTAAAGAAGACTTTACCCCACTAGCCCACTCAGTCCATGCACAGCCGGCAGCCTCCGCAGGGGCTCACTGGGCCACCTTCTGCCTGGCTCACAAATACTAGTGGCCTAGGGCCTTGTAGGCTTCCTGCTCCCACTGCCTACTTAGAGGGCTCACTCAGAGCCACCATGAGGGAGGCCTGTGTGCAAAATGCGAGTCCCTGGATGGCCGCAAGTACATCCAGACAGATGATGGCCTGTCCTCTGTGTCCTACTATGACAACGCTTCATCACCACTGGTGCTGAGTGCCCGCTCCTTATGGGGCTGACTCAACGGTGCCCTTTTACAAAGACTGCCACTTCCATTTGGGCTGCTGCCACAGTCCTCACTCCCTGGCACTGAACCTTCACTTGTTAGGATGGTGAGCTACTCTGCAATGCCTGCTACTGCAGTGACTTCTCCTCCCAGTGCTCTGCCTGCAGGAGAACATCATGCCTGGGTCCCAGAAGCTAGAATACAGAGGCCAGAAGTGGCATGAGTACTGCTTCCTGTATAGTGGCTGTAAGCAGCTGCTGGGCTCCTGTTCTTCATGCCCAACAAGCATGACCACTACTGTAGCAAGATGCTGACACAAGGGACGTGACATACCATGACAAGTCTTGGGATCAAGAATGCCTGGTCTGCACAGGGTGCCCCATGCCCTCCCCAGGATGATGATCCCTATTGCGTGGCCTGTTTTGGAGACCTCTTTGTACCCAAGTGCAGCAGCTGCAAGGGCCCCATCACAGGACACGGTGGAGGCAAGTGTGTGTCCTTTGAAGACCACCACTGATATCACAGCTGCTTCTCCTTCCACCGGTATGGAGACCAGGCACTATGCCGGGGCAGCAGCCATGCAAGTTTTTCCAAACCACCTTTGGGACTCCGCTGCTCTCCAATTGGGTTTCCTCTGGGCTCCAAGATGCAGCCTCCCTGCCCCAACATCCCCAGACCAGTACGCCCTGACCCAGGGCCCCCAAACCTGAGCTCTTATGGAGTCTCCATGATTCAAATCCCCTAACCTTCAGAATTTAGCTCTCTCCCTTATAGTCTGGGTTCCCAACCAAGCCTCCTCCCCAAATCAGGGCTCTAAACCCAGCCCTCCAAACCTGGACTCGGACCCAGGTCCCTACAATCTAGACTTCTCTTCAGAGACTTTAGTTCTCTTATGGGTGCATAGGAAGTCCTCAAAAGTGGGCTATGTACTCAGGCTTGACCCTCCCCATCCCCATGCCACCCCATTGCCAGGACTGAGGTTCTCTGGGCAACAAATTAAGGGTTTGCTGTTCAAGGGGGTCCTAGAGTACAGGGTTTTGCTGAGCCTGTGTCTGTCGAGTGTTTTCTCATTTCATTTCAGCTCCATTTTGTCCAGAGAGGGGAAGAAGTGTAGGACTGGGTTCATTCTTCTTCCAGATTCTGTAGTAACGGAGTGTGAGGAAAAAATTAAGAATAAAATAAATAAAATAAAGAAGAATTTACACCATGCTTTTTAAATCCTTCCAAAAAATTGAAAAGGAAGGAATACTTCAAAACTTATGTTGTAAATCCTGCATTTCTGATACCAAAGCCAAACAAAGAAACCTATAAGAAATGAAACTATAGGCTATTATCTCTGATGAATATAGATGCAAAAATCAAAATGCAAGTAAGTGGAATTCAATAGCACACTAAGTACATTATAAGTGGGATTTATTTCTGAGATGCAAGGATGGTTCAACTTATGCAAGTCAATAAATGTGATAGATCACATTAAGAGAACAAAGGAAAAAATCACAAGATCACCTAGATAGATACAGAAAAAAAACATTTAAAATATTAATACTCCCTCAGATTAAAACTCTCAAGAAACTAGGTATAAAAGGAATGTACCTCACCTCAACATAACAAAGACCACATATGATAAACCCACAGCTAACATCATAGTCAAAAACTGAAAAATTTTTCTCTAAGATCAGGAACAAGAAAAGGATATCAAGGATATTATCACTTTTATTCAACATAGTACTGGAAATCCTATGCAAAAAAAATTTTGGGTAAGAAAAAAAATCATTAAAATCAGAAAGGAAGAAGTAAAATTTATCTTTTTTTTTTAAAGATTTTATTTATTTGACAGAGAGGAGAGAGATCACAAGTAGGCAGAGAGGCAGGCAGAGAGAGAGGGGGAAGCAGGCTCCCCACTGAGCAGAGAGCCTGATGTGGGGCTTGATCCCAGGACCCTGCGATCATGACCTGAGCTGAAGGCAGAGGTGGTTTTTTTTTTAAAGATTTTATTTATTTATTTGTTCGATAGAGAGGAGAGAGATCACAAGTAGGCAGAGAGGCAGGCAGGGGGGGAGGGGGAAGCAGGCTCCCCACCAAGCAGAGAGTCCGATGCAGGGCTCGATCCCAGGACCCTGAGATCATGACCTGAGCCGAAGGCAGAGGCTTAACCCACTGAGCCACCCAGGTGCCCCACATTTATCTTTTTTAAGGTGATGTGATCTTATATGAAGAATACCCAAAAGATTCCACACACAAAATATTGTTAAAACAAGTAAATGAATTCAGCAAAGTTATACAATATGAAGCCAAAATACAAAAAGCAGTTGAATTTATATACACTAACAGCAAACCGTCTGAAAGAGAAATTAAGAAGCAATCTCATTTGTAATAGTATCAAAGAATAAACTTAAAGGAAGTAAAAGATTTCACTGAGAATTATAAAATATTTTCAAAATAAATTAAACATTATAAATGGAAAGACATCCTGTGTTTGTGAAATGGAAGACTTGATATTGTTAAAATGTCTATACTACCCAAAACAATTTCAGATTAAATGAGTGCTATTTTTTTTTAAGATTTTATTTTTTGAGAGAGAGAGTGAGAGAGATCATGAGAGGGGAGAGTGTCAGAGGGAGAAGCAGACTCTCTGCTGAACAGGGAGTCCGATAAAGGACTCCATCCCAGGACTCTAAGATCATGACCTGAGCTGAAGGCTGTTGCTTAACCAACTGAGCCACCCAGGTGTCCAAGTGCTATCTTAAAAACCCAATGACATTTTTTACAGCAATAGAAAGACAATCCTAAAATTCACAAAGATCCAGAATAGGCAAAGAGATCACGAGAAAGAAGAACAAAGCTGGATGCATCACACATCCTGATTTCAAATATATTGCAAACCTTTTTTTTTCTTTTCTTTTTTTTTTTTTAAGAGAGAGGGCAGGAGAAGGGGGTGAGTGGTAGAGGGGGAAGGAGAGAGAATCTTAAGCAGGCTCCACACCAAGCTTGGAATCCAAGGTGGGGCTCAATCTCACAACTCTGAAATCATGAAATGAGTCGAAATCAAGAGTCTGATGCTTAATTGACTGAGCCACCCTGGTGCCCCTGTTGCAAAGCTATTTTAAGCAGAACAGGAAAATACTGCAATAAAGACTAACATATGGATTGATTGAACAGAACACAGAACCTAGAAATAACTCCCTACATGTATGGTCCACTGATATTTTAACAAAGGTGCCAGGAAGACAAAATGGGAAAAGGATAGTTTCTTCAACAAATGGTATTGGGGAGACTGTATATTCATATGCAAAAAATGAAGTTAGACTCCCACCTTATACCATACACAAAAATTGACTCAAAATGGTTTGAAGACTTTTTTTTTAAAGATTTTATTCATTTATTTGATGCAGAGAGAGAGATCACAAGTAGGCAGAGAAGCAGGCGGAGAGAGAGGAGGAAGCAGGCTCCCCGCTGAGCAGAGAGCCCGATGTGGGGCTCGATCCCAGGACTCTGAGATCATGACCCAAGCGGAAGGCAGCAGCTTAACCAACTGAACCACCCACACACGTCTGGTTTGAAGACTTAAACACAGACCTGAAACTGTAAAACTCCTAGAAGTAAACATAGGGGAAAAGCTTTTTGACATTGGTCTTGGCAAAGCTTTTTTGAATGTAACAATAAAAGCATACAGGCAACAAAAGTGAATGTACCAAGTACCTACATCAAACCTTATAAACCCTTTGCATATAAAAGGTTAAAAAGACAATGTACAAAATGGAAGAAAATACTTGCAAACTATTTGGAAAGGGGTTAATTTCCAAGGTATATGAGAAACTGATTGAAGTCAATAGCAAAAAAAAAATAACACTTTTTTGATGTTATTAGAAATAACATTTCTCCAGGCACCTGGGTAGCTCAGCGGGTTAAGCCTCTGCCTCTGCCTTTGGCTAGGGTCATGATCTCAGGGTCCTAGGATCAAGTCCCACATCAGGCTCTCTGCTCAGCGGGGAGCCTGCTTCCCCCCCCCCTGCCCCCACCTATTTGTGATCTCTCTCTCTGTCAAATAAATAAATAAAATCTTTAAAAAAATAACATTTCTCCAAAGAAGATATACAAATGACCAACAGGTACCTGAAAAGATACTTGACAGCATTATCAGGAAAATGCAAATCAAGACTATAATGAAATATCACTTCATACCTGTTAGGATGGCTATTACACATTTTAAAAAGGTACTGTTTTTGAGGATGTGGAGAAATTGGAACCCTTGTGTATTGTTGGGCATATGAAATGGTGCAGTACCTATGGAGAACAGGATGGAGTTTCCTCAAAAACTCAAAGCAGAACTACCATATGATCCAGCAATCCCACTTCTAAGTGTATATCAAAAAGAATTGAAATCAGGATCTAAAGAGCTATCTGTGCTCTCATGTTCACTATAGTCAAGATACAGAAACAAACCAAGTGTCCATTGATATACAAATGAATAAAGAATGTATGGCATATGCATGGATTTGAATATTATTCAGATTTCCAGGGGAAGGAAACCCTGCCATTTGTGACCACGTGGATGAACCTGGAGGATATTATACTAAGTAAAATAACCCATTCTCAGAAGGAACAATACTGCATGATTTCACTTATATGAGGTATATAGAATAGTCAAACTCCTAGAAGCAGAGAATACAATAGTGGTTGCCGGAAAGTGGAATGTGACCTGTAGGGAAAATAGGGAGTTGTTCTTTGGGTATAAAATTTCAGTCTGATAGATAAATAAATTCTAGAGATCTGCTGTACAATATAGTGCCTATAGTTAACACTATGGTATTGTGTACTTTAACATTTAAAAGGGTGGGGGTGCCTGGGTGGCTCAGCGGGTTAAGGCCTCTGTCTTCGGCTCGGGTCATGGTCTCGGGGTCCTGAGATCGAGCCCCACGTTGGGCTCTCTGCTCGGTGGGGAGCCTGCTTCCCCTCCACTCTCTCTCTGCCTGCCTCTCTGCCTATTTGTGATCTCTCTTTCTCTCTCAAATAAATAAATAAAAATTTAAAAAAATAAAAAATAGAAAAAAATAATAAAAAATAGAATTTAAAAGGGTGGATCTCATGAGGAGTGTTCTTAACACAAAAAACAAACAAACAAAATATCAAGGGTGGTAGAAGGAATCTATGCAGGTGTGGAGAAAAAGGGTATTTGGGAAATCTCTATCTTCCTCTCAATTTTGCTATGAACTTAAAATTGTTCTGAAAAATACTCTTAAGAAAATTAAACAAAAACAAGGGGGCAAAGGAAACTTTGGAAGTGTTAGATATGTCTATTCCCTTGATTGTGGTAATGGCATTGTGTGTGCTTGCGTATGCCCAAACTCATCAAATTGTACACATTGAATATATCCAGAATTCGTATATCAGTTATACTTCAATAAAGCTGTTTCTGTTTAAAAAAATTCAATTAGAAAAGTAATATGCTATCAATAAAGTTATGAAAAGTACTCAATTGCACTAAAAATGAAAGAAATGCATATGAAAACATTTATCTGTCAAATTAGGAAATTTTTTAGTATTAAATTCCAAATGTTTATAGTTAAGAGCATTAGCATGCACAGTTGATGGGAACATAAGTTGGAACTTTAGTTCTGGAGAAGTTTGACAGTGTTCATAGAGATACTTTCAAATTTTCTGCTCTTTAATTCTTCAATCTCATTTCTCAGAGTAAACATTAATAAAATAGTAATGTGGCAAACATAATTGTATACAGTATACTCAATTTAAATATTCAATGAATGTTAACTATTAAAATGAATGATGGTATATACATGGAATTAAATATACTGCATTAAAAAAGGTATTATGTTAGCCATTTCATCTTATTTCTTTTTAAAAAAAGATTTATTTATCTATTTTTAGAGAGAGAGAGGGAGAAAGAGTGAGGAGGGGTAGAGGGATAGAATCATAAAGCAGACTCTCCACTGAGCGTGGAGCCTGATGTGGGGCTCAATCTCATGACCCATGAGATCATGACCTGAGCCAAAATCACGAGTTAGACGCCTGACTGAACCACCCAGGTGCCCCTCATTCTATTCCTTTTTATTATTATTTTCACTCAGTACTATGTTTATAAGATCCTTGTGTATGACAATGTGAACATTAAATCTGTTCCATCTTATTGTTGCACAATGTTCCATTAGGGTACATTTTCCATATTTATATCTATTCTCTCTCCCAATAGTGAATGCCAGATAGCCTCTAACTATCTGCTAAATTGAATAATATTGCAACTACAGTACTTTTATAAATTTCCCCTTATGGAACTTTATAAGAATTTGAGATATGAAGGACTAGGAATTGAATGGCTGATGTGATAAGGTATCCATATACTTAATATGGCTAGACACTGTCAGGTTGTGATATTATTCTTTCTACTGTAAGAAAGTCCCTATATTCATACTTCCTTTCCACTTCCTGCATTATTCAGAGTACTTATTTTTTCAAGTCTGAGAGACTTAAAATGTTATTTCATTGTTCTTTTAATTTGCATTTCAATGATTAATAATGAGTTTGAACATCTTTCTCTGTGCTGTCAGGCTTTGGGTTTCCTCTTTTGAATTGCATCTTCATAACCTTTGTCTGGTTTTTTTTTTTTTTTTGAGGTGATTCTGTGATTTTTGTTGATTTAGATAAGTTTGCAGTACATTTTAGATACTAATTCCTTGTATGTTTAGAATTTAAAAGTATCTTTCTCCATTCATTCTTCTTGTAATTATCTTTTTCATCATATCTTTTATATTACACAATTCCTTATTTTTAATATAATGAAGAAGTCATTTTTTCTTTATAGTTTGTTTTTGAACTTCCATTTAAAAATTTCTTTCCGGGCGCCTGGGTGGCTCAGTTGGTTAAGCAACTGCCTTCGGTTCAGGTCATGATCCCGGAGTCCCGGGATCGAGTCCCACATCGGGCTCCCAGCTCCATGGGGAGTCTGCTTCTCACTCTGACCTTCTCCCTTCTCGTGCGCTCTCTCACTCTCAATCTTTCCTAATAAATAAATAAATAAAATCTTTAAAAAAAAATTTCTTTCCAATTCCTAACTCTACATTTTATATTAATTTTATTATGGTATCTTTTAGTGTAGATTATTAATCCATATTAATATTTCATCTTTTTATGTGCTGTTGGGTAGAGATCTAGTTTTACTGTTCTCCATACAATAAGCCAATCTTTTAACACCATCTTTGGTAGGCAGCCTTTCAAATGGCTTCAAATGACACTGCTTCATGGTACTAACGTTTGTGTAATCTCCTTCAGTTAAGAGTGAGCTGTACTTGGTGACTTCCTTCCAATCAACAGAATATGGCCAGTGATGGGATGTCACTTCCAAGGTTAGGTTATAAAAAGACTGTGACTTCTGTCTTTTTTGCCCTCTCCTCTTTTGTTTTCTCACTCTGGGGCAATAAGCTGCCATGTTTTGAGCTGCCCTATAAAGAAGTCTATGAGAAGGGACTGACATCTCTAGCCAACAGCGAGTAGGACTTGAGCATTGTCAACAGCCCCCAAAATGATCTTGAAGTAGATCTGAGGACTGCCATGGCCAGATGAATGAGCATGGGAACAGACTGATCTCCAGTGGAGCAGGGATTCCCAGCGGGATCATGATCTGAGCCGAAAGCAGACACTTAACTGACTGAGCCACCCAGGCACCCTTCCCCAGTGGAGTTTTACTATGACAATAGCGCTGGCTATCACTTTATTTGTAACCATATGAGAGATCCTGAATGAAAAGATGCAGCCAAACAGGGTTCCTGATACTTAGAAACTGTAAGAAAATAATAAAGAAAGAAAATAAATGTTTATTATTTTAAGTCACTAATGTTAGAACAATTTATTATGTAACAATAGACTTTACCATTGACTAGACCTAATCTGTCCCTAATTGAATGAAGTTTAAACTTATCATTGATTAGTTAATTTCACTCCTTTTTCATTGCTATACCTTTGCCATATGCCCGTATTTAATAGAGTGGATTCCTCTGTTTTACCTTTTTTCTTTAAAGAATTAAGAAATATTTTAAATTGAATAAAAATGAAAACACAACATACCCAAATTTATGGATTATAACTTATCTTTCCTTAGAGTGTAGTCCATATATTTAAATGTTTATATTAGGAAACAAGAAAGATCTCACATCAATGATCAATTATTCCACCCTGTAAAGTGGAAAGGAGAAGAAAATTAAACCCAAGTCTTATAGAAATATATGATAAAGATAATTGTAGAAATAAGTAAAACAGAAAAGATGTCTAATAGAGAAAAATCAATAGAAGCAAAATCTAGGTCTCTGAAAATACCAATAAAATTGGTAAAATTCTAAACTGGTCTAAACAGACATTTTCTATCGAGGGCCAAATGTTAAATTTCTTCAGATTTACTGGCAATAAGGTCTCTGTTACAAATGTTCATCTCTGCTGACTTCTCATAAAAGCAAGTATAGACTATTGTAAGTGAATGTGCGTAAGTGAATTCCAATAAAACTGTTCATTGACAGTGAAGTTTGAATTTTATATAGTTTTGCATATCAAGGAATAGTTTTCAACTTTTGATCTTTTTTCAAATATTTAGAAGTGTAAAAGCCATTCTTAGCTTGTGGGTTATAAAAAACAATAATGAGACAGATTTGTCCTCTGATTATAGTTCACCATTCATTGCCTTAAAAGACTGATCACAATAAAAAAGAGAAGATCATATTATCAGCATCAAGAATGAAAGAATGCTAACTAACAAAGCTTTTAAAACTTAAAAGAACAATAAGTATATACTACTGAAAATTTTATTTAATGAACTTGATGACTCAAGTCATAATTTTTAGAAGATAAAAATTATAAAACTGACAGAAGAACTAAAATATTTTAATATACCTTGTGTACTGAGCATATTTTAGTCATAAAAGCTTCCCTGTAAACAAGTCTTTAGCTGAGAGGATTTTACTGGTGAATTCTTAAAGAAAACAATTAGAAAGAAATAGTACCAATCCTACATAAATTATTTTAGAAAATAGAAAAGTATATTTTATGAAAACTCTATTTCACTGATATCAAAACTAGACAAAGTTATTTCAAGAAAAAAATTATTGATTGTGCCCTTCATGAACATATATACAAATATAACAAAATAATTAAATTTAAACTGGCAATATATAAAAAGGAGAATACATTTAAAAAGTCATTTGACAAAATCATATCTATGCAAGATACAAACTTTTGGCACGGTGGGAATCAAAAGGAATTTTCTTAACCTGATAAAGGACATTGCTGGAAATTCTGTAGCTGGCATCATACTTAATGATAAAGCTGTTTTCCCTCTAGGATTAGGAGCTAGGCAAGGATGTTAGCCTCTCTACTGGGGGTCCTAGAAATTTTAATAAGTCAAAAATAAATAAATAAAACCCTTATAGATTGAAAAAGAAGAAATAAGAGACTGAAGTGCAAGCCAATTTTGACAGGTTTATTTTCAAAATTTATATGGAAATTAAAATATCCTAGAATAGACAAAACAATTTATATAGAAAAAGTTGGAGGACTCATGAAATGTTTCTGGTCACCAATTGCAGTATGTGTGTGGGTGGGAGGAGGATTCCCCCACACCACCAGGCAATTCTATGGGACACTACCTGGGTGTCCTACAGCGCACCTCAATTCTGACATGATCTTCCCAAAGATAGCATCAGATTCTATAGGTTAAGGGCTTAGTTCTACAAGACTCCACCCCTCTGTTTCACTTTATATGTCTATTAGAAGTTCAAGTTGTCACCTGGGCTTCTGAACAATAGGCTGTAGGTTGGAATTTCCAAGAACCTCCTCATTGGGTTCAATTAATTTGCTAGAGAAGCTCACAGAACTCAGAAAAACATCTTACTTACTAGATCACTGGTTTATTATGAAACGATATGACTCAGGAATAGCCAGATGGGAGAGATGCATAAGGTAAGGTATGGGAAAAGGTCATAGAATTTCCATGCCCTTCAGGTGTGCACCAGTCTCCCCAAATTTTCACATGTTCTATGAACTCTGTCCCTTTGGGTCTTACGGAGGCTTCATTACATAGTTGTGATTGATTAAATTATTTGTTATTGGTTACTTAACTCAGTCTCTAGCCCCTCTCCCTTCCCAGAAAGGTGGGATGGTGGGATGAGACTGAAAGTCTAATTACAAGGTTGGCTCCCTTGGCAAACAGCAACCCCTATCTTAAAGAAATTTCCAAAAGACACCTAATTAACATAAACCTGGTTATGGTTGAAAGGAGCTTGTTATGAATAATGAGACACACATTTCACTTTTATGGCTCTGAAGTGATTTCAGGAACTGAGAACAAGAAACCAACCATTATAACAAAAGATGCTCCCTGTCACTCCTGAGGCTGAGGAATTTTCAAGAATTTTAGGACCTCTGTGCCAGAAATGGAGAGGAACACAATATATATATTTTGTGTTATAAATCAAAATATTGCAACACATAATACCTGATTTAAAGACTTATATTAATGCTATACTAATTAAAATAATTGTGGTATTGGTGAAAGGATAAATATAGGTGAACTGAACAGAACAGGGAGTCCAAAGACAGATCCAAACATATATAGTAAACTGATTTTTGAGAAATATCCTAGGGCAATTCAATGAGGGAAAGGGAATTCTTTTTAAAAAAGTAATTCTGGGGGCACCTGGGTGGCTTAGTTAGTTAAGCACCTGACTCTGGTTTCGGCTCAGGTCATGATCTCAGGGTCATGAGAGAGAGCTCCACGTAGGGCTCTGTGCTCAGTGCTAAGTCAGCTTCAGATTCTCTCTCTCCCTATGCCCCTATCTCCACTCATGCTCTCTCTCTCTCTCTGGAATAAATAAATAAATCTTTAAAAAAAAGTAATTCTGAAACATTTGAATATCTTTATTGGAAAAAAAAACCAACCGTTATCCTTTACCTCATACCTTTCATAAAAATTAATTTGAATAAAAGCATAGGCCGAAATGTAAAAGTTAAAACTATAAAATTTCAAGTGAGGGGTTGGAAAGAGGACAAGTAAATATTTCCTATGTAGGACACAAAAAGCACAAATGCCCATAAAGGGCATAAAGATAAATTGAATTTTAATAAAAAAAACCTTTGGTCTTCAAAAGACATTACAAAAGGAAAGATAATATTCCTAATGAATATATCTGGCAAAGAACTTGTGTAAAGAATATGTAAAGAATTCTCAAAACTCAGTGCTAAGAAAGCAATCTAATAAAAAAGTAGGCAAAGTATTTAAATGATCATTTCATAAAAAAGGATATATAAATGACCAAAATACATATAAAAAGATGCTCAGCTTTATTACTCATTAGGATAATGCAAATTTAAACCACAGTGAAATACCATTGTTGGGGAGGAAAATTTTTCTATACCCTTCTTAGTTCTTTGTCTTGTCCAATAATCAAATTAACACAGGATGGATAAACAAGAGAAAAACAAGTTTAATTACAAATGTACAGGGGTCCCTTCAAAATATTAGACCAATAGGCAGTCAGGTAATTGAAGGTTATATATGCCATTCTGAGCTAAGAAGGGGGTGGGATTCCAAACTGAAGGAAGACAATTCACTGGAAAATAGGAAGAGCAAATGTTTAGTAAGCAAATGTTTGCCATGTCATGCTGAGAAAATGTGCACAGAGAATATTTTGATTTCTAGGACTTTCTGAGCTATTTTTCCTTTCCCTGAAGAGCTTACTACACCTAGCCCATATTCTTTGTACTTATCTCTGGTGATAGTTCTTCTTACATCAGGTCCCCTATCTAAATTCTTTTAGGCAATTAAGGAAGAGGTAAAAGTTTTCCTTGAGTCTGTTGGGTCTTGATTTCCTTCAACTCAAAAGAGTCCACACACCAAAGTGACACAATTTAGGGATACTTGTTCTGAAGTCCTTCACCATTAGGAACACTTTAACAGAGCTATAATTAAAAATTCTACTAATAGTAAGGTTGGTTATGATGCAAACAAACTGGAACTCTTATATACTTCTGATGGGAATGGGAAATGGCATAAGAACTTCAGAAAACTATTTGATAGTTTCCTTATAAAATGAAATATATATATATCATGCTACCCTGTGATTCCACAATAAAGCATATGATCATACAAAGACTTGTACATCAATGTTCATAGCAGTTTTATTCAAAATACTCCTCCAAATGAGAAATATTTAAATGTCTATTACCATGTAAATGGGTAATTAAAATGATAGTACATATAAACAGTGGGATACTACTCAGCAATAAAAAAGTACTAGGCTACTGATACAGGCAATAACATGTATGTATCTCAAAAGTATGCTCAGTAAAGAACTCAGACAGATAAAATGTACACTACAAAATTTCATTTACATGAGATTCTAGAAAATGTGAATGGATTTACAATGACAGAAAGTAGATCATTGTTTTTCTGGAGTCCTGAGATGTTGAAGGGAATTGACTAGAAATAAGCATGAGAAGATTCTCTTAAGAAAATGAAGTGTTCTCTACTGGGTATTTATCCCAAAGAAGCAGATGCAGTACAAAGAAGGGCCACATGTACCCCAATGTCCGTAGCAGCAATGCCACAATCGCCAAACTGTGGAAAGAACCAAGATGCCCTTCAACAGATGAATGGATAAAGAAGATATGGTCCATATATACAATGGAATATTATGCCTCCGTAAGAAAGGATGAATACCCAACTTTTGTATCAACATGGATGGGACTGGAAGAGATTAGGCTGAGTGAAATAAGTCAAGCAGAGAGAGTCAACTATCTTATGGTCTCACTTACATGCGAAGCATAAGGAAAATCATGGAGGGCATTGTGAGAAGGAAAGGAAGGGTGAATGGGGGGAATCGGAGGGGGCCATGAACCAGGAGAGACTGTGGACTCTGAGCAACAAACAGGGTTTTGGAGGGGAGGCGGTGGGGGGTTGGGCAAGCATGGTGGTGGGTATTGAGGAGGGCATGTATTGCATGAGCACTGGGTGTGGTGCATGAACAATTAATCTTGTAACACCAAAAAAAATAAAATAAACGTATTTGGGAAGAAAAAAAGAAAAAAAAGAAAAAAAGAAAATGAAGTGTTCTGTGTCTTGATTTGGTAATGGTTTTAGGAATGTATATAACATTCAAAATTCATTGAACTAGACTCTTTCAATGAGTTCAGGTTATTGTATAAAAATTATGCAGCAATAAGTTTGATTGAAAATAATGTTTGGGGGCCCCTGGGTGGCGCAGTTGGTTGAGCGACTGCCTTTGGCTCGGGTCATGGTCCGGCTCGGGTCATGGTCCCGGAGTCCCAGGATCGAGTCCCACATCGGGCTCCCAGCTCCATGGGGAGTCCGCTTCTCACTCTGACCTTCTCTCTCACTCTCTCTCTTTCCTAATAAATAAATAAATAAAATCTTTAAAAAAAGAAAAAGAAAATAATGTTTGGGAGAAAATTTAAATGTCTAATAATAGGGGAATTTAAGTGTATTTTGGTATATTCAACTACAGGTTTGATCATTATTTGGCTTTGGAGTTATGTCTAGGAAGAATTTATTGCACTGTAAAATTAAATAAAAATACGTAGAATAATTCTACAAAAAATATATAACGGAAAAGTTACTAATCTCTTATAGAAAAGATCCAGAAAGACATAATAATGATAAATCCAATGGACCACTAGAAAAAATGGTTAAGTATTGGAAAAATAATTTTAATGGTATACTCTTAACAGTGGAATTTCAAGTGAGTAAACAAGTAGCACTTAAACATATGATATTTCCACACATTTTCCATTTTTATTACAATTCTGAGAAATTGATACATATTTGCTTTTCACAGGTGAAGCAGGAAAAACTAGGGTTAGTAACTTTTATTCTCCCCAAATATGTTTATTTTAATTTTTCAGTGTTACAGGATTGTTCATGTACCACACCCAGTGCTCCATGCAATACGTGCGCTTCTCAATACCCACCATCAGGCTCGCCCACCCTCCAACCCCCTCCCCTCCAAAATCCCTCAGTTTGTTGCTCAGAGTCCACAGTCTCTCCTGGTTCATCACCCCCTCTGATTTTCCCCCATTCACCCTTCCCTTCCTTCTCACGATGCCCTCCATGATTTTCTTTATACTCCACACGTAAGTGAGACCATAAGATAATTGACTCTCTCCGCTTGACTTATTTCACTCCTAGGTTTAGTAACTTTTTTCTGAATTGCTGCTGCTTTTATATATTTCTAGTTGGAGAGTCAATTGCTACAATTTTGGGGGAAAGTTGTTTTTTTAAATAACTATATATTTACATAGAATAATACACTTGCAAAGTCACCTTCCATAAATTCCTATAAACATGAATGTTTTGAGGATATATATGCATGGATATTTATTGCAACATTGCTTACAATGGTAAAATAAATGGAATTAGCCTGAATATTCAAAAGGAAGTATTGGCATAGTGCAAACATATCTTCAATTACACTTAATAAATGTGGTGCACTTATACTGTGAAATATTATATTGTTATTAAAATATGAGTTAATTCCATATATGTGTATGGATATAATATATATGTGTGTGTGCATACAGATGATACAGAATTTGCAAATAATGAGGAGGTCCTGAGTATAGTAGTCTATTTGCAGACCATCTGTATTTGCAAATTCTCCTGTTTTCCAAAATTTATTTCTAACACCAGATCAATACTCATGACACTTTCACAGTCATTGGTGGGCATGTACATGTGCAAAATGGTAGAAAATTTGAATTTGCCCCCTGTACACTTTTCTAGCTGACATTGAATTCAAAGATAGTTCTGCCTTCTTGCTTAAACTTTCATACTGTAAACAAGTATTCTTTTTGTAGTCTATTTAGTGCCATGGTTTTTGCATTTTTGTGCTGTATGATGGTGATTTTGTTCTTTAAAATAGCCCTCAAATATAGTGCAGAAGTGCTATGTAGTGTTCCCAGGTGCATGAAGGCTAAGATGTATCTTATGGAAAAAGTATGTGTGTTCAATAGGCTTCTTTCAGGAATGAGTTACAGTGCTGCTTTTTGTGAGTCCAATGTTAATTAATCACCAACATATATTAAATAAGGTGACTTTAAACAGAAACACATATAAAACAAGGTTATATATTGATTGGTTGATGAAAATTTTGTGGCTAGAGGCTTTCAGGAACATAACCCTGTGTTTCACTTAGAACAATATTTCAGTTTTTGTTAATGCAGTGCTCAGGGTGACTCTATAGAATGTAACTGCCATGAATAATGAGAATGCATTGAAATATATATGTATATATTTCATATACATATCTGAAAGATTGACTAAAATGTATTTGTGAGAAAAGCAAATACAATCAATCCTTTCTTTTATTTCCAGTAGAAATACACAATTTCTACCAATGTCATTTATATATTTGTAAAACCATGGAAAAGAGCATGGACAGATAAGCATGAAGATATTAATATCTCTAAGCAATGAGAATGGAGTAGGTGAGGGGCGATGAGCTTTTATAAAATGATTTACCTTTTTGTAAATTTTCTTATCGCCTATTACTTTTGCTAAAAAATAAATGCAGGAGATGAAAAAGAAATAACTTGCCTAAGGTCTGAGAATTAATAACTAAAAGCATTATGACTTTTATTTCTGTCATTAATTTTTGATTCCTAATCCAGGATTCTTTTCACTATATCGTGTTGTCATTAATGTTAATTTGTGTGTGGATTGTACTGACAATGATATCTAAATAAAATTAACAAAAGATACTGTTATGTCTTGATGTTCATAAGATGATTTGTTAGGTATGCCTATAAAAGGGAACTTTGTGAATTGTAAGTGGTGTTATATAGTCATTCATTTATTTTTCCTCTTTAAAATTAAATGTGAAATAATAGAAACAATTTACCAGGGAAAATCTGAGAAGGGTAATGTGTCATCATTATATAGATTTTGAAAAATTTCTTGTCCCTATGTGTAATACCCTGGACTAATCAGTATAATAATTTCTAATGACTACCTCTTATTCAGTACTTGTTGAGTACTTATTAAGTGAGCTACTTGACATATATAAATCCCTAATACTTCAGATGCTAATTTAAGCTTCATTTCCCTTGAATTTTCTTCTTTATATTTTAATGAAGGAGGCCTGCTCCTATTTAGTGCCTCAGAGGAGATATGAAGAAGGCCAGAAGGTGGAAACAGTCTGCACACCTTTCTGATTTTTATGTTCCATTAAGTCAAAGCTTTCAGGAAGATTTAGGTACTTTTCAGACTGTCTAAATCAAGAAGCTTGGGGTGGGCCATGTCAGATACTATTAATTCTTTTCAGTATTTCTTCTCCCCTTCCACAGCAGTAGTTCCACTTCTAGTTCTAGATATTTCTGCCCAGAAAAATAAATTCATTTCCTAGCCCTCTTTGCAAACCAGGTGTGGACATGGGAATAGATTTTGTCTAAGGTAATGTAAGCAGAATGTCATGTAACAAAGTAGGTCTTTGTGTACCGTTGACCTCTGTTTACTTTGTCTCTTCTGTCTTCCTGATCATGTAGCCATGATGACTTCGGAGTGCAGCCATCGGAGACAATGAATTAATCTTGGTGATCATGCCCATGCATGGCAGGACAAGATGGAAGAAGACTTAGGTATAACAGATACACCCTTATTTTCCAGGATCATTCAAGAATTTTGAGAGATTTACTTGGTCCATAAAATTTGGGGAAATATTTCTAGTTTTCTATATATCCTAATCAGCACTGCCATTCTCATTGCCCATACTGGTGTGTTCCATTCTAGGGAAGCAACTGGACTTCAAATCAGGCACAGTTATTGCCTATTCCCAGCTCACAAAGCTGCTCTACGTAGTGTAGATACCTGAGTGCCAAACATATTCCTCCTAGACCTCCTGTTATAGAGCAGCAATCTAATCCTATCCCCTGATTATGACCAGGGTCAATTGCACCTATTAGTACGATAACTCCTTTCTTTGACTACTGATCTACTATAATAGAATCTCAAATTGGCTTCAGCCACAGCTTTATTTTTATTTTTTAGCTGGACTCTCAGTGTATTCCCTGGTAGAGGCATCATTGCTTTGGAAACTGACCTTTAAAAAGCTTTAAACTTATCTTCAAAAGGCTCAAATTTGAATTGTTAAATCACTCTGTTGTACATCTAAAACTAATATGACAGTGTATATCAACTATACTTAAATAATATGTATATTTTTAAAGCCCAAATTTGAGAGAACAGGAAGCATCAATTCCAAATTGGTTGTTGGGACTGAAGATTAGTAAGATGAGTAGATTCATTTCTAGGTACCTGTCTTGGTTCATGGAATAATGCATTCAATCTAAAGAGGATACTATACCACACAGTGGCCATGGGGCTATGCATCCCAAAGGGTCCCTGTCATTGCAAGGTATTACCATCAAGCTGATGTCTCACCTACAACTCGAAGAGTACATTTCATCACTCTTTCTAGCTGGCCACTTGTTAACGGTCTTTGGCATGTGGTTTCTCTGCATGCCATTTTTCTTAGTCCACTTACTCCCAAAATTCCCATCTTGTTTCTTCAAATTCCTAACCAGCCAGTTGAGTAAAGAGGCACTGACCATGCATCTATGTAAGTTCTAACCATGGGACAATTTTTCTCTTTACAAGAAGTAGCTGAAGCTCTGTGCCTAGGGCGATTTTCCTCATTTGTCTCTAAGGTTTACCCCTTATCGGGACTACAGCAATAACAGGTTACAGTTTGGATTTATAGGGAAAGAACCTCATTCCATGTACTAAGCTTGAGTTAATCCTCTGAGGGATGATCTTAGGGAATTGTCTATGAGGCCACAGTTGTGAGCTGAGGGAGAGGCAGAGATGTGAAAGTGATAGGCGACATAGAGGTCTGGTTCTATTTGTGCAACTAACTTGTGCCCTCTCGACCTGCGTGAGTATAATCCTAGGTGTACTATTTCTGTTTTGAAATTGATTACTACTGGGTTCATCCCAAGTTAATACTTGGTAAATCGGGAACTCTCTGGCTGTCATGGACTCCAGTCTGAGAGTTTCACGAGCTGCAGAGCATGCACAGTCTGACTTTACATTCAGAAACCGTAAACTAATTATAGGTCTGTATAAAACAGACCTGGGTCAGGACTCTGTTTATTAAGTAACTCCTGCATATCCTTATTCTCATAGGCGGTCGTGAATGGTCGTGACACAAGAGATCTGAATAGCCATCAACCTTCCTAAGGCAGGGTCTATAGAAAATTAGGTATTCACTTTTATTCAGTTGTGTTTACTGAATGAGGAATAGGGGGACCCTTTAGGGAAAGGTTGGATTCTCTTTAGGATCGCAGGATGACTGCTACGGCTCCAGGCCTTAGATGCAGATGTGACAATGTCAGTGTATGTCTTCATTTGTAGCAGTAAAGAAACCCTCCTCAGATGTTCTCAGCAGACCTGCCCTTATATTTCATTGGCCTAAATTGTGTCAAATGCCCTTACTAAAATGAGTCATGGAAAGGAGAGTGGTGGGTTTTAAAAAAAAATTTATTTATTTATTTGACAGAGAAAGAGAGATCACAAGTAGGGAGAGAGGCAGGCAGAGAGAGAGGGGAAAGCAGACTCCCTGCTGAGTAGTGAGCCCAATACGGGGCTCAATCCAAGGACCTTGAGATCATGACCTGAGCCTCCCAGGACCTTGAGATCATGACCTGAACTGAAGGCAGAGACTTTAACACACTGAGCCATCCAGGCGCCTGTGTGTGTGTGTGTTTTTAAAAGATTTTATTTATTTGACAGAGAGAGAGAGAGAGAGAGAGAGAGAGTGGTGGTTTTATGATTGGCTAAGTCCAATCAAGATTTATCCCTGGAAGTGGGGGATAGGACCACTTTTCCCTGTATTGTGAAGGACCAAAAGAAAGAAAGGAAAAAAAAAAAACCTTTTCATCAACTCATCAACTTTATTCAGGTCTTTGCAAATATTATCCTTAAGACAATATGACATATGACCAGCAGGTTTTTATACCAACATATGGCCTGGATAAAACTATGAGAATTTTCTACCCTTTTATGCATCAGTATGTGCTAGAATGCAGAACAATGGGTATTTTTATGAAAAGAAAGAAAATGAAAATAAACCTGACCATGTTTAATGTTTATTAATAGGAAAACAAAATGATGATACCATAATCTTTTAAATATTTGATGGAAGTTCATTACAGTAAGCTTTTCTTATGCTGTTCCCACCCAGTGAGGCAATCCGGTTAAGAAAGTTAATTTATTCGGGGCACCTGGGTGGCTCAGAGAGTTAAGCATCTGCCTTCGGCTGAGGTCATGATCCCAGGGTCCTGGGACTGAGCCCCACATTGGGCTCCCTGTTCAGCTGGAAGCCTGCTTCTTCTTCTACCTCTGCCTGCCTGTGCTCTCTCTCTCTCTCTTTGACAAATAAATAAATAAAATCTTAGAAAAAAATAAAAATAATAAAAAGTAAATTTATCTGAGTGGAACTGTTAGCATCTTTTGACAGCAAAATAACAAAAACTGAATGAAAAAATTGCTCCCTTTGTACTATCATCAACACCCTCTCCACATATACACGTGCACACACTCTGTTGTGGGAAAGCAACTTTTCTCTGTGAGACTCGGCAGACCTGAACATGAGTTACTTTCACATGCACCTAGCAGGTAAGATAGGAGGACACAGTAATAAAATGGCTCCACATTCTGAGTGTGGTCTGGATGGCTGTAGAGCTGTCAGGCATCCTGAAGACCAAGCTGCTCTCAGCATCCTTAAAGTGGAGAGGACTCCGGGGCTGCTATTATCATATTATTTAACTTAAATCAGAGACTAAGTGTGTAAATTTGTCAGACAAAAGAGTGACACAAGAGATTAAGGAATATTATATTTTCAAAATAGTATGTTCTGCCTTTGTGAATAGCACACAGTCTAATGACTAGGTCTTTGTAAACATTTATAAAGACATAAGTAAACCATTTTTTACTTCGAATTGTAACCATTTTGAGAAACCTGAAAGCTCTTTCAGAAAGGAAATGCCAAATTTATTGCAAGTCATTACAAAAGGAAAGACTTGTCTGTTGAATATGTTTTACAGAACTGTATAGTTAGTAGTCTCTTCAGGTATAAAATAATAGCTTGATGTTTTTGGACATTTTATTTTGATGGCTGGCTTATCTGTGGAGCTAATAGAAAATCAAATAAGGCTTTGTGAAACCTAAAGGTTTTCAAACATTATTCTATTGGACGACTGGAAAGAAAACCCAGCAAAGCGATTTGAGAATTGTGAATAGGAGTTAGCTATTTTCTTCCTGGCTATAGAATTTAAAAAACAACCTACGAATCCATTTTATAGATTTCATTTGCATTGTACAAAAGTGATATGTCACTATTAGGCAGGCCAGGAAAGTATTACATATATCACATGTGGGGCATGATTCTGCTTTTTCTCTTATATAAATACAGATCTTGAATAAAATCTGGTAACACATTAAACATTGGCCCTAAAGTATATGCATTACTACCATCCTACATCAAAAAATGAGATCTTCCTAGGTTTTGTTCAGATTATTATTTGTAGATTGATGATTTGCTGAAATGAAACTGGGATGGCTGTTCAAGATTTATTCTACGTGGGTTTTTTTTTTTTTTTCATGAAGTGTAGAATATATGGCTTCTGGGGCTTGTAAGGGAAGGATCCTTTTGTCTAATACCATATTGCAGTACCTTTTTTATATGAATTCTGCCAGATCAAAAAAGTTTAAGCTGATTCATCCTTCAGAGCTAATGTTCAACTAAGTTTCCGTAATACCCTATGTTTTTTTCCTTCTCTGTGAGAAGGAAAGGAAGGATGGTGAGAAAATCATAAGCAAATTGGTTATCTTGAAAAAGAAATGATTTTCAGACACCTGTGATTTGGATGGAGTCTACATTAGTACCAACTAACATCCATTGCCATGGGTCTTCTGAGATAGAATAGGAAAATTTAGTATGTGGTTACCTTATGTATCATTACTGTGGTGCATTAAAATCAAAGTGAAATGGGGGTCTCAGAGGGGTTCACCCCTAAAACAAGAGGGTGCAATGGTAAAGAAGCACAGGATTAATTAAGGGAAAGCTGGCCTTTTTCTTAGTCTCTTGTAAACTTTCCTCACTCTCTCACCTTTGTCCCCTCCATTGTCCACTCCGTTGGACTTCTCCTCTGCATGCTGCTGAAGTAAAGCCATCCATCATTTCTCGTATGTCTACTTCCCAAATAGAGTCATAGGTGACCGAGATACTCTCTTTTTGTGAACGGCAGCTCTATTAGTCTAGCAGGGCAGATGGGCACCTCAGTTTGAACAAAATGTCATGCTCACTGTGGAGCTTGACCCCATCACCTCCGAGAGTGACTAGTGTTAGACACAGCTGCTACAGTTATTCAACTGTAATTAAACCAGGATGTCTTCTGGATCTCATTTTTTGCAGCCAAATCTAAAGCTAAAAAATTCAGTGATGGAAAAGTTACTTTGACTTAAAGTCAACTTGGCATGAAGCTCTAAATTTATTCTCTGTGTGCTTTACAATTGCCTGTGAATTCTTTCCCAGTGAAGTTCTTACTTCTCCTCAAACTCTGTGTCTGGACACCCATTCTTTTTTGCCGCTGATTAACCCTCTTCTCCAATTTCTGCATTTGTACCAACTACACTCTTTTCTTTCCCATTTCCTAACTGAACTCTTTTGGTATTATTCCTTATTTCCCTGGTTATATGCATATTTTCCAAAAGCTTGGACAATCATCTTTTACAAGAATTCTTGGATTTACACTTTCCTCCTCATTCTCACTGTTAGCACTACAATACAGGCTTCCCACTGATAGGTATCAAACCCTTCTACCTGGTCTTTTTATCTCTGGCTCCTTTTTGCTTGATCACATTTGCTCGGAGAACAGGTGCAATTCTAATATTTGAAGAAGTCATAAGCTCGGGCAGTGAGAGATAGCATGTGGGTTTCATTGTCTGGTTGTATGAAAGACTAGAGGGTGACTGTGCACAAGTTAGGTAGCCCTACGTGCCCCTGTTTTTTGTCTGTTGCCTGAAATTAATGATCTACCTCATTGTTGCTGTAAAGATTTTAAGGAGACTTATTCAAAGTACTTCTCATGTGAGAAACATTATTTGTGTTTGTTATTTTTGCTGTTGTTTGTTATAAAAAAATACACTTTTATGCCTACTGATTGCAAGTTTAGTAATTCTCTGCCAACTATTGGAGACATACAAATAGCTTAGTCTGATTATACAAAACTTCTATTATATCATCCTTCCTTGCCTAATTATTCTTAATCTTTCCCCTTAGCTACAGATAAACATTCAGCTGCAGTCTCTATTCTCCCCTGGAAACCCAATATCCAATTCCAATTTTGTGAATGTTATCTCTGGTTTAGAAATGCAATCCCCTCCTTTTATAACTGGGCTTTGCCACAACTACTTCACACAATATTCTTGGATGAATCTACCCCACAGTGGTTTTTATATCATTCTACAACTTAAAAAAAAAATGAAGTGTACAACTTGTGCTCTATTTTTTTCTGCTGATTTAGATATTTGTGATAGCATTACTCTTAGTGCATTGATGCAGGTTTTCTCAAATAGGTTACAAGTTCCGGGAGGGTAGGAGCCATGACTTCTGCCTTTTATAATTCCACCATGCCTGGAATGGTGACGTAGACAATAGGGATTAATAAACAGTTGTCTAATTTAATTGACCAATAGTTTGGAAGTTTTCTATCTAGTTTCCTTTGTATATACATTATTGGAAAAAGTCCAAGACAGAGAAAGGGAAAATGAAATTTCAATTCACTTTGTCTTGGCTTTTTGCAACTTAAAATAGCTAATTAAAAATAAAATTCCTGGGGCATCTGACTGACTCAGTTGGTTAAGCAGCTGACTCTTAGCTTCAGCTCAGGTCATGAACTCAAGGTCGTGAGATGGAGCCCTGTGCCGGGCACCATGCTCTGTGTGGAATCTGCTTAAAATTCTCTCTCCTGCTCCCTCTGCTCCTTCCCATCTCTCTGCTCACTTCTGCTCTCTCTCAAAACAAACAAACAAACAAACAAATAATAAATAAAAATAAAATGAAATAAAGTAAAATTCCCGCTTAAGAAACTGGTCAACTAAAGAGGGTTTTTTGTTTGTTTGTTTGTTTGTTTGTTTGTTTGTTTTGTCTTTTTGTCAAGACAGTAAGATTTTAGAAGATTTCGTTTAACCTTGTGAGAGGACCACTTTCCTTTTCTCCCCCATAGTCCTCTACCTCTCGCCGATCCATTATTTTCTCTCCTATTCCCTCCTCTAACCAAACCCTACAAAATTCTACACTGCAGGGTTCCTTTCCAACTTCCAAGCTTATGCCACCTTTCTCTCTCTTCCTACCAGCAGCCAAGCTACACTGCCCTCTTTCTGTTCCTTCAGCACACCAGGCTCTTTGCAGCTGAGTTCACAGTTCTGTTCGCCTGGAATGCTCCTCCTCTGACTCTTTCATCTACTGCTTCCATCCTTCTAGTTGAACTCCAGCGTACCTCCTCAAGGATCACTTCTGTGACCACTTTGTTCAAGGGAAGGTCTTTTCCTCATCTCTTCACCCTCTGTCATGTGACCTTGTTTATTTCCTTTAGAGCATGGACCGTGCCTGAAATCATCATGTCTACTTTTTGTCTTTTGTTTTTCGCTGTCTTCCTTTACCGGAATGTATGCTCCACAATGGCTGAGACCTGAGTCTCCATTTTATTATTTATTTCTAGTACTTATAAAAGCACCTGACATACACTCACATAACAATTGAATGATTAATAAACTTATATAGGTTTAAGTTGTAAAATATATATATATATCATCTATGGAGGTATAAACAAAATATTCCTAAAAGGGGTGTAGTGAGGTGGAAATATGACACGCTGATCACTTACGTATTCTCCACAGAAAGAAAGGGGGTGTGGAATGAAGTTAGTCTCACATAATAACCCAATTACTTTGATAAAGCAAGGTTTCATTTCTCCCCAGCTGTGAAAGGACTAATGGATCTTGGGTATGTGTGTTTTTCTTCCATGCGTTTCCTGTCTATTGTATAACAGATGAAATGAAGAGAATTATTTTAATAGCTGCTAATGTTTTCAAGCAAAAGTAAAACATGTCTTGCCCTCAGAGCTTGCCAGGGTTTCAGACTCACTTTGCCAGTTAGTTTGGAGAGGAAATAGAATTTACCTCTGCAATTTCCTCAGACTCTCATAGATGTAGAAACAAAACAACGTTTTACTTTATAGTGTAAAAATCTACATTATGTCATTTAATATATAAATTATGTACTTTTACTAATCTCAGGAAACTTGTATACTTCCTTCTTTGCTCACTGTGTATCCTTAGCCTTCTATTTACTGTTAATTACTGTTTATCCCCTGCTGTCAGTCCTTCAGTTTTCTAATACACAGTTCTCAATCTCCAACAATAGTCTCTCACTTATTCTTTTCTCCTTGTCTTAGCTGAAGTTGCTCCCTGGCCTAGATTACAAATTTTATTCTAAGGTCTGGTCCACATCCTAGGTCTCCTATGGATTGTTCTCTTCTAATCTCTCTCTTTCTCCCTCTTTTTTTTTTTTTTTGTATTCTTTACTCATGTCCTTGATCATTTCATGCCTAATAGTTTTCTATTTAATAAAAAATCCCTGGGCACCTGGGTGGCTCAGTCAGTTAAGCATCTGCCTGTGGCTCAGCTCATGGTCTCAGGGTCCTGGGATCGAGCCCTGAGTCAGACTCACTGCTCAGTGGGGAGTCTCCTTCTCTCTCTGGTCCCTGATCATGCTCTCTCTCTCAAATAAATAAATAAAATCTAAATAAGTAAAGAAAGAAATAGTATCTCTATGTGTTCTTTCTCTATTAAGAATTTAAGGTTCTCTAGGGAAGACCATTCTATATATTTCTTTTTCAATCCCTTATCTCCTAACACTGTCTGTGTCCATAATGTGTAGGAGCTCCATAAATATTTGCTGAATTGGATTGTAAGAGGCCATGGAGAGGATGGAAAATAGAAATCTATATTGTGTAGTAAAGCTCAATTAGGTCTATGCTTCTAATCTTCTTCCCACTAAATCTTTGAAGAGAGCTTCAATGAAGTTATAAACCTAACTTTTATCTCCTCTTTCTTTGTAGAATTGGAGATGCCAATAAGAATGACCGAAGAGCAAGAGCCTGTGATAGAAAAAGAGAAAAGTTTAGCTGTTAGATCAGTGAAATTATTCTCATTAATTTGAATCCCTGTGCTAATTTTGCTTTCTCTGGAGAAATAATATACACACAGTCCAGGAAATACCACAGAAGCTAAAGAAATAGTCGATAATAATTCATATTAAAGAAATATGATAATATAGATTAAAGCAAAGAGCCAGACATCTCTTAGTCAGCAGTGCACATTTGAGAAACTAGCCCTCTTGTGTTTCCTTCTGTCCCTGTTACGATACTTCAAAAAAAAAAGGACCTGTGTTGATCCAAAGAACAAATCAGTCAACTACTCAAATCTTACATGTAGAGAAACTTGTCTCTCCTAATAATCAGATGCGCTTTCTAAATTTTGGTGACGAGAATTATGCCTCTTTCTTTCTCCCTTCCTTCCTTCTTCCTTCCTTCTTCTTCCCTCCCTCCCTCCCCTCTCTTTCTCTTTCTTCTTTCTCTCTTTCTTCCTTTCTTTCTCTTAGTAGACAGGATGTTTTCATACCACTATAAGATTTTTCTTGAGCTTGGGTTTTCTGGTATAATAGTTTTATTTTTTCATTTCTGGGTTAACCAATTCAGTTTTTCTAGTGAGTTTTTTTTTAAAACATATTTTTAATTTTACTATTTCTCTGATTTTCAAGTTCATAAACTTTTTTTTGGAAGTGGGTAGGTCAAAGTGTATTATTTTTTTAAATATCTCAACGTATGATTATAAACAAATACCTCACTCTAGATAATCATAAGTGCAAAGAAAGGATTTTTTTCACCAACATACTTCCTCCCCTTCCCTGCTCTAGACCATAAACTAAATATTGCTAACTCCCGAGAATATGTGATTGCAATGAAGTCTCATAGTTACTCTGGCCTTTAGAAAGAGAGGTAGAAAATTACACCCTCTTTCCCTGCAGCATCATTAGGGCAAACCTCACCAAATCAGCGATTCAAATTGAAGGGAAGAAACAAAAATGTTAATGCAATGCCAGTAAGGGAGATAGATTTTTATTTCAGAGATGCAATGAAGGATGTGTGTTTGTATGAATTCCCTGAATTGAGAGGCTTACCTGTGCAGGAAAGCAGGATACCTATGTTAGGTCTCTTGACATGCAATCCCTGGAGAGAGGGATTCAGAATCAAGGTAGGCAGAAACTGATAGAATCCCCACTTGAGCAATACCCATTCTGCCACAATGAATCAATCCTAGGGAAACATAAACTTTGTCTTTGTGGGCAGAAACATTACACTTACATTTTCAGCAAACATTTTGTTTGTTTCAGAATTCCTTCTCCCTGACCTGAATCCAGTCAAATATGGGTAAGTCTATTTCAGAGGAACAAATACTTTAGAGTTAGAAAAATCTATATTGGAATAAACATTTTGATAAATATTATTATGCTGATACAGCAGTGATTTATACGGCATAATGGAATATAAATGGTTTCAGGCTGGTAAATTTTCTTGGTAACAGAAATTATCTTTATTCATTATAGCTTTATACTTTAATCATTTGGGATGGAAGTCATTCTAAAGTATATTATATACTGCTTTACCTTTCTAAACAGAGCATAATGATCATTATATACTCATTTTATTAATGACCTAAGGTCATGAGATGAAGAATAATTATTATTTAGTGATATAATATACAGATATTATTTATAGTCTGAAATGGGCAGAACCATCTCTGTGACTCATTAGTGTCGTAGAGTGGGGGAACTCCATATTCTTATGGCATGATATGAGAGAATGCAGTCAATAAATAAGAAGTTGAAAGGTTAAACAATTAAGGTCCAGCGTTAATATTGAGGTACAAACAACTTATAGATATACTTGCCTCATGAGACCAAAACTCAATATTACTCTCTTGCTTCAAAGTGCCTCTGAGGTAGTCTCACACTTCCCATTAAAATTAAAGCAAATGGCTTGGAATAACGGATACAAAAATAACATCTCCAAAAAAGAGATGGCTCAGGCTTTTCTGTTATTCTCCATTTTTGATTATGCCCAACTGCCACATTCAGTGAAAATATTCTGCCCTTCTCAGAATTGCAGGCATTTTTCAGTTATTCCTGGAAGGCCTTTGGATCACTCATCAGGATTACTGATGTTGCTTTGATTTAATGGCAGTTTCAGGGATACTTTGTATTCGTCCATAGCTCTGATATAGTTTGGGCGATAAACAGTATCATTGTGGGTAACAAATGCCTCCTTTGAAGAAAAGAACATCGCTTTGCTGCCCATATCCTTTAATCTGATTGTAGACGAATTCCTCTTCTCCTAGTAGAACTAAAAATTTTAGATAGTGTATACAGTGAGTTGTCTTACGATGTTATGTCAGCAGATTTGCTGCGGGATTCAAACTATTTCTAATTTTAATTTTCAGAAAGTTTTTCTGACTTAGTGTATTTATCCAGCTGTTAATAATGTCACATTCATGATCTCACCACACTCATTCATAAGTGAAGGAGCACTCTGTCCCATCCAGATTGCATCCCTCTTTTCGTCTTTATGCATCTGACCTGATTTACAATGTCAAGACATTTCTGGAAAGTAAAACTCTTCTCTTTGTACTTAATGTGAGATAATCTTTGTGTTTAATGGGAAGCAAGGGCAAGCAACAATTTGATCAGAGACAACTGTAACCTGACAAATAATAGATCTTCGCTCTTTATCACACTCCAGCTTGGTCTTTGTTAAATATATGGAATCATGCACATTTCTCATTTCTCAAAGAGGCTTACTTCTCTAATGGCATTGAATAGTGAGTGGCCTTGCAGAGGAATGTTCTGTGGTGCTACCTAGTAATAGCTTTTTCTCTGAACCCCAAGCCCTCTTAACTGAGAGATAGATAAAACCCTACCATCTACTTCATTTCCTCTAATTCTTTTTTCTCTTTGCCTCTAGGAAAAAAAAAATAAGAAAATAGTTGGCAGCACATTAAGGACACAAGGCAGAGAAAAATGTAGGTTCCTGAAATGTTTAAGGGAGATGGAAATCATCTACTTTTGGGAACTGCCTAACGGAATTTAGCTGGTGCATTAGTTATCCAAATTACCTCTTGCTTTTATCGCACACACAATATAGAGCTGAATTGTTAAATGATGTGCACTTTTTTTTTTCCAAGAGCAAGATTGGACACTTAATCAGGTCAATAATTATTCATGCATTAGCACAGTCTTCTTCTTAAAGTGTAACGGTGACTCACTGGGTATATAGTCATTATTACTGATTAGCAGGAAATTATTTTTGCGCATCAGTGGTTCATGTGAAAACAGCTAAATTTATTATGCTGAGTTATTTAACAGTTGGGCCATGTGAGAACTCTGGCGTTACTGTTGTGATTAAATCTTTATACCATACGTCAGTAGATAACTATGGAAAAAACTATACTGCAAGTTACTGTTACAGTTGAATTTTGTTACTAATAGGTCCAACTTTCTGAAGTTTGATGTTCACCTTGATATTCATAATGCACTTCCATAATAAAGTTTCTTTAAGGTAAATTTATTTGATAAAGAAAGAAATATTGAGCAAAAAAGTAAAGAATATAATAAAAGAGTAAAGGGTAGAACATAAACCTAGAGAGTACATGTAAAAAAAGAAAAAGTGAATAAAAAGGCAGAAAGGATGGAATAAGAGAGATACAATTTTATTTAGTTTGAATTGTTAATTGGATGAAAATGATGACATATCTAAAATTCTCTTTGGTTTGCACAATTGATTTTTAATATTGTGAAAGACAAATCCTACATTTCATTTCAGTCATTACTTTATAGGAAATATTCCAAGAACAAAATTTACAAAACATTCCTGGCATTTTTCCCCTTTGGGAATGGGTAGAGACATCTTACAGATGAATTGTTAACTTGTTCTTGTTCTTAATTGTGATCTTGCTTCATTTCTACCTGCTTTTATTCCACTAACTCAAAATAGGATTTTTTTGGAAAAAAATCAGATATTACATATTTTTATCTATAAATATATCAGCATATACTGTTAAAAAGGTGAAGTTTCCCTTTTAAACATAGCCACAATATTATCAAATCTAAAAAAAGTTTAGAAATATTCTATTAATACTATCAAGTCTATGTTCTGGTTACAAATTTTGTTTCAATCAGTATTCAAATAAGGTCAAGACATTGCATATGTTTTGATATGTCTTCCTAGTATCTTCTAATCTGTGGGTTACCTCTCCTAATTTTTGTTTTTGCAATTTATTTGTTGAAAACAATATTATTTATATGTCTTGATCTGATTCAGGCTTGTTACTTTTCGCAGAAACACTTCAGCATGGTGTTTTATCTTTCATCTGGAGGCACAGAATGTTTGGTTGTCTCTCTCTTTTGAGATTAGTAGTCAGATATTTTCTTAAATTGAGTATTTTATGTGAGAGAGACATGTTAAATGCCTGGTTGTTTCCCTCTATTTACCACTTTCTAAATAATAAATTAGTCATCCATCATCATGCAAAGCGATTAATTTATTTTAAATGTCATCTTGAACTTGGGGATTTTAACATAATTGATTATCAACCCATTGCAGTTTTAGTTTTTACTGATACACACACTGTCCATCTTTGGCACAATGAGGCTTCTCAAGTCTGCTCTTCCATCCATTGGATATGACTCCTTTTTGGGAGTCATTCCCAAAGTAGTCTTATTAAAGTAGTCTTTGATAGATCCCTTGCTATCATTTATGACCCAATGACATCAGGATACTCTTCAGCATATTTTTTTCCAAACCTGGAATTAACCATTGCTTCAATGGGGAAACAATATGTAGTGGGAAATGGTATTTTATGATTAAAAAAAAAGAAAGAAAGCAAGCTAGGGCTTTCTTTGTTTGCTTGTTGGTTTTAAATAGCAGTGGCTTGTTTCTAGGTCTTTTTCTCTTTCTAGTGGACAAGCTTATGAATATCATTTTTTAAGAGAAAATAAGCCATGAGTTTATATTGAGATTTCATTATGGAATTCTAATTAACTCCATTAATTTCTAATTTCTAATTATGTATTTGCTTTTTCATATATTTAACATTTATAAATATTTGCTTTTATATATACAATAAATATAATATAATATAATATAATATAATATATATGTATTATATATTATATATATATTCCCCCCCTTTAGTTCTTTTTGTCTTTAAAGTAAATTCCACTCAGGAAGGGCAGGCGTACCATTGTTGGGTTTTTTTTTAAAGATTTTATTTATCTATTTGACAGAGAGAGAGATCACAAGTAGGCAGAGAGGCAGGCAGAGAGAGAGGAGGAACCAGGCCCCCGCTCAACAGACAGCCTGATGCAGAGCTTGATCCCAGGGCCCTGAGATCATGACCTGAGCCAAAGGCAGAGGCTTAACCCACTGAACCACCTGGGCGCCCCAACTGTTGTTTTTTTCATCATTTGAAATTATTTTTCTTTGTTAGGTAAGCCAGCAACTAAATAAGTGTATGGTCAGTTTGTATTTACTGTATTTACTGAATTTTGGGGATTGTAGTTTTTTTCATTTTAATATAATTTGACCTTATAATTATATAATATTTAATAGGTTCAAAATATATGTAAAAAGTTAAGCATTTTCAAAGAAGTCTAACTTTTATCATGGGTTTCTCAACTATGTTCCTCTCTCCTTCATAGACAAATATTTTACAATCCTATGATTTATCCTCTCATTCTCTTGTGAAACCGAACAAATATATATTCATATAACTTGTTAGATAAATGTTAGCATGACTTTTTTTTCACTTAATATCAAATCCTGGAGGTTACTCTGTAACTATCTATGGAACTATATCTTCTTTTTTTAACTGTTGCATTGCGTTCTATTATGTGGATTTACTATCGTTTATTCAGCTATCCTATTGATGAACATGTGTTTGCTTTCAATTTTTAGTCATTACAAATTGTGCTTTAAGGAATAGCCTTGTACATAATTTTACTCATATTTTTGCCCTTATACTTTTGGGATAGATTCTTAGAAGTGGGATTTCTGCTTCAAAGAATAAATGCATATGTAATTTGCCTATATATTGACAGATTCTTTTCCACTATTTTGCATTCTCCCCTATAATGTATGGAAGGGCTCCTTTCCCCACAGCTTCATCAACAGTAAATTCTCAACCTTTTGGAACTTTATAATACTGATAAGTAAAGTGATGGCATCTCAATATAGTTTGATTTGGATTTCCCTTATTAAGAAATTAATTTTTCATGTTTAATGGGTTTTATGTTTACGTTTCAGTTAGTTACATGATATCTCCAGGCTATTTTTATGTATAGTTGTTGGCTTTTTATTTTCTCTCTTTTTAAAATTTTAATGTATTAGGAATTACAGCTGGTTGCAAAGGTCGTGTCCATTTCCTTTGCAACATTCTTTTTCACCTCCTTCTCTAAAGATTTGGAGTTCACTTTCCTACTTATTTTGTACCAAGATTGGGCTTGGGACTTGTTTTGGCCAGTAGAATGTAGCAAAACTGAGCTTGTACCAGTTCCAAGCTTACTCTTCAAAGATTTTGCATGCTTCTATCAGTTTTTCTGAGTCCTCCTAGCTACCATGTGAATCAGTCCTGGTTACCTTGCTGGACGATGAGAGTCCACATGTAGCAGAGATGAGCCATCATTGCCTAAGTTGTCTTAGACCTGGCAACATGAGTGAGCCCAGCAGAAACCCAAAGAACTAAATGCCCCAGAATTCCAACCTCAGAATCACGAGCTAAGTAAGTTATTTTTGTCTTAAACGTCTAAATTTTGGGGTGTTTTGTCAGATAGCAAAAGGTCACATAAGGATAATAGCTCTTTTTCCAAGAAGTATTGCAAACATTTTGCATAGTTTGTATATTGTCTTTATAAATGGCTGAACAATCTTTTTTTTCCCCTTTGTATTTCTACTTTAATTTTGCTTTTTAGTCTTTCTTTACTTAACCTTTCTGTTCCCCAACCTCCAACATGCAACATAGTTTTAAATAGTAGCCATTGCATTGACCATATGATTTTATATTATTCCTTTTTAATTTGACTATATATCATACATATTTTCCTATGTTTCTATATGGTGCTTATAATTACAAATTTTAATTACAAATCCTTTAGGTCCTTAAGTTTACCATAATTTATAGATTCTTTCTTCTTGAGCATTTATTTCATGTTTGTTGCTATTACAGATAATACTACAGTGAACAGTATTTTGCTTTATTGAACTGTTTACTTATGATAAATTATCATGAATGAAATTATTGAATCAAAACATATAAAAATCTTTATAGTTTTTGCTATATTTTGACATATAGTTTTTCAAATAATGTAATTTATAATGTCACCAGCAGTAAGTACTGTACTCTTCCTAGTTACAGATTTCAATTTTTTTTTTTTACAGATCAAGTGTGCTGTTCTTTCAAAGTAATTCTTAGAAATGGCTTAAAAAATCAAAAGGCAATGGGGTGCCAGGGTGGCTCAGTCGTTAAGCATCTGCTTTTGGCTTGGATCATCCCAGAATCCTGGGATCAAGCCCCCCATTAGGCTCCCTGCTTGGTGGGAAGCCTGCTTCTCCCTCTCCCACTCCCCTTGCTGGTGTTCCCTCTTTCACTGTGTCTCTCTGTCAAATAAATAAATAAACAAAATCTTTAAAAAAAAATCAAAAGAGGGGCACCTGGGTGGCTCAGTGGATTAAAGCCTCTGCCTTCGGCTCAGGTCATGATCTCGGGGTCCTGGGACGGAGCTCCGCATTGGGCTCTCTGCCCTGCGGGGAGCCTGCTTCCCCCCCTCTCTCTCTGCCTGCCTCTCTGCCTGCTTGTGATCTCTCTCTCTCTCTCTGTGTCAAATAAATAAATAAATAAATAAATAAATAAATAAATAAATAAATAAATAAATCTTTTTAAAAAAATCAAAAGACAAAGAAATCAAAAAGGCAGTAATAGAAAGTATAAAGTTGAGGTCTCTCATCCATCCCGCCCTCTGGCATTTCTCCACTCCCCCAGTGAATGCTACTGGAAAAGTGTTTTAGCTATTTTCTCCGATGTTTTACTAGGTTCCAAAATAACTTACTTTTAATATCTTTCTAAATTTCAGTTCTTGTGTATTGACTTCTGCCTATAGAAACTGAAGAGTTAGCTCTTTTAAATCCCTTTCATACTCTGATGTCCTTCTCACAGATACATGTCTACTTTTCCCATCATACCCAGTTTTTAACATTTAAATTGAAATCTATATTCAGAGTTTTAAATTACTACGGTTATGTATAAACTGTTTAATTCAGAACCAACCTGAACACTATTGTTAAATTTCCTTTTTTTTTAAAAAGATTTTTTATTTATTTGACACAGAGAGAGAGAGAGATCACAAATAGGCAGAGAGGCAAGCAGAGAGAGAAGGGGAAGCAGGCTCCCTGATGAACAGAGAGCCCGATGTGGGGCTCGATCCCAGAACCCTGAGATCATGACCTGAGCCGAAGGCAGAGGCTTAACCCACTGAGCCACTCAGGCGTCCCTTAAATTTCCTTTTTTACACAACTTTTTTGATGGTGTTTTGTGGAGTTAATGGTCCTTTATTTTTGTTGTTATTTAGTTTTCTTATAATCTCTGCCTAAATATTCCCACAATCTTCACTTCTCAATCCTATTTTCCGCTCATTCTTATTTCTGCAAATCTATTTATTGTAATAGGAATTTTGTGAAATTCCTCCCAAAACTTTAATTCCTACCTATTCGGCTTCAGTCTGCCTGGTTTTTTTCTAAGGCTCAATGTGTGTCTTCATACTTCAGTCTGCCTGGTTTTTTTCTAAGGCTCAATGTGTGTCTTCATACTAATTGTTCTTTTCCAGCAAATTCTCTTCACCTCTCTCCTACGCTGGATCCACTATTTCATGGATATTACATATAAAGGATATTCATTGTGAGTTTTGCATGCCTAACATCTGAAGCATTTTCTGTGATTGGGGAAAGCCTCACTGTTATGGACAATGCAGGAAAGTAAAGATTGACTTGCTGTACAGTAGCTGAAAATACTAGATTCTCATTTTCACTGACATTTTTTATCCAAGAGACAAATGTGTGAGCTAGGATGGCTCATTCAAAAGTGTTCATGGCAGATTTTACCTTGGCCTCTGATGCGTAAAAGAAGGAGTAGGGGATGCTTTCTCTGATGGTAGCAGAGAATAACACTGTAGGGTGGTTCTTGGGTAGGGGCAGCTCATCGCCCCCAAGCCAATATATAAAGGACCTCTGGTACCTAACTGCCCTGTCCCATCCCTGTGATATTCTTGCTGCTTTCTTAGTACTGTGACAGAAGCCATGCTTGACCATGTGGAACCCTGCTGGAACCTCTAGTCTGTAATCAGATGATTCTCCCAAGTCATTGTTTTTCTCCTTGTTTCCCACCAAGTGTCTACACCCACGTGTATCTACGTTGCAATTGTGGAGGTGTCCACAGGCAAGATCTCTGCTGGTTTTGTGTGGAGGATAAAATTAAATTTTTAATTAATTTATTTTCTTGCATCCAGTCTTTTTAGTACCCAAATAGGATCTGGGGTAAGTTTTTGTAACAACGGTGGACCCATTGGATTCTGGTGAGCTCAAACTTCTTGCCCTGGGAGTGCACGGGCTTAGTGTGGCTGCGCTGGAATGGCGGGCGGCGGGTGGCGGTGGGGTAGTGGTGGTCGTGGTGAGGTGTCCCAGCCTCTTTGAAATGCCCGCACACTTTTTGACCCTTCAGAGGAGCGGAGAGCAGCACAGTGCCACAGCGCCTTGAGTACAGGGTCAGCTGGTTGAAGGTGAGGATCTTGCTCCCCCTCGTGAGGATGAAGTTTCTGCGCGCAGCCATTTTCAGCATAGCGTGCACATTTTCAGTTTGGGTACCTCCTGGATGAATGCTCAGGTCATCTGCAACAATAGCTGTTTTGTCTTCTTGGCCAGAAAGTTCCATCACCCGGATCATCCAGGTAAGGGACGAAGGTGGCAGGTTGCTGCGACTCATGGCACAACTTGGTTAACGGTGGAGTTGGTTTGTTTGGCCAGAAAATTGTACAGCCTGCCTGACAGCTTTCAGTAGATGTCTTGGCTTTGGGGCTCTTCACAGTTAACCTTTTGGTCCTTGTTGTGGAGGATGCCAACTCCGATAATGGCACCTCTCTCGCCTCCAACGTTAGCACAGCTCAAATATTTCATTTCTCTGGTGACAGTGCATAGCATGTTTTGTTGCCCTTCCAATGCTACTATAAGTTATTCGTATCTTCCAGGTAGACTCTTCATCTAGATTAACAGCCAGGGTCCTCTTCTTTGGAACTAGGAACTCTGGTTGATAGAAAGCTTGAAGTTAGATTGCACTTTCCTTTCTTCTTTACTATCTTGTTTTGCTGGAGACCACTCCCTAGCAGCTTTCAGTAATTATATGGAGGGAGAAAATTGTTTGAGAACCCTTATATTGGAAAATTTTCCCTATTCTCACAGTTGGTACTTTGGACTTAAATTTTTAGGTAGCAAATCATGTGTCAGGATTTTAAAAGCATTTTTACATTTGTTTTATTGCTTTCAACATGGCTGCTCAGACGGCTGATGGTACTTTTACACAGACCTATGCTTTTGAATCTTGTCTCTCTTTTTCTGGAAATTTTCAGCCTCCTCCTTCATCCCTCAGGGGATGACATTTTGCTGTGATGGACTTTGACGTGAGTTGTTTTTGCTTTGTTTCTCCATTCACTTCTGTTGGATCCTTTAAGCTCTTTTTAAGATGGACATCTACGTTTATCAGTTTCATTAGGGGAATTTTCCTTCTTTTATTTTATTTCTTTGATAAATTTTCCCTCCCATTTTCTCTGCTTTCTTTATCTGGAATGCTTATCATTCAAATGTTGGACTTACTGAATCAATCTTTTTTTCTTTTTTTTTTCTTATATTTTTCCAGCCTATTTTTCTTCTATTTTGTTTTACTTTCTGGGAGATTCCATCGACTTTATTTTCCAATATTTTTTTTGTTTTTAGTTTTGGTATTATATTTTAATTCTCTAAGACTTTTCTTCTTGTTATCTGAAATAACCCCCCTTTTGGGGTAGCATCTTGATTTGTGGCTACACATAGGTATAATATTTCTCTTATTTCTTTAAGGACAAAAAATATTTAATTTTTTTATTTTACTCCTTAAATTCCTTAAATTTTATTCCTTAAACTGCTGTCGCTATAGCTGTTGTTCATTCGTTTGTTTTTCTGTATGTTTTCATTTTCATGTTTTATGTTACAGACTTCTCACAACTGGCTGGTGGTCCTTGGCCTTTCATTTATAGTAAGAATGAGGCACTCAGAGTTTATTGGAGAGCTGTTTTCTCAGGTGGGGTTGCTTTACTGATGAGTTTTACCCAGGGAAGAACTCGGGCTTTTTGTTGTGTTTCGTTGTGTTTGTATGGATAAGGTTTTTTTTTTTTTCTTCTTTTGATGTAGTAGGATGTAGTAGGATCTTTTTGGTGCTAGTAGGCCAGACACCAGGATGGGGACATGGCTGATGGACTTAGTGTTTAGTGAATGAGTTATCACTCGAATCCTACTTTTAGTACCTTACTTACTTTTTCTTTACACTTGTGCTTTATATCCTTAGATAAGATACTCCATTGTTTAACTTCTCCTGAATTTAAACCCTTTATCTTTAGCAGGGGTAGGAGAGAGATAATTACTTGGCTACTTGGGATAGAAGAAAATATAGCAGCTCTTTGTAAAGACATAGCCACTTATCTTGCTTTCTGTTTTGCCTTGTACCTTCACTGAAGAAATGGATCCCTTCAATTCTTCAGGCTCCTGTGGTATGAAACAGCTAGATTCTTGGTGTAATCCCCATTCTTCTCAAACACACATACACATCTCTATTCAGGTCTCCTAAATTAGTAATAACTGCCTAGTTGGCTTCCAGTTTCCAAAATTATTTAACATCTCTTTTCTACATTCCTCCCATTCTTTCCTTCTTTCCTTTCCTTTTCCTTTCTTTTCCTTTCTTCTTCCTTCTCTCCCTCCCACCCTCCCTCCTCCTTCTCTTCCTTCCATCCTTCCTCCCTTCCCCTTCCTCTTTCTTTTCTTTCTTTCTTTCTTTCTTTCTTTCTTTCTTTCTTTCTTTCTTTCTTTCTTTTCTTTCCCTGTCTTTCATTTTTTTTTCACTCTGTGAGCCTATCCTCTTTTAATTGCTATAATTTTTTTGGTATTTTAGATGGATCAGAAATAAATGCATGTGTTAGATTCATAAGGCTTAACCAGAGAAATTCTAAGTACATTTCTTTCATAAGAAAAAAATCAAGGATCTGAAAAATCCTTCTGTGGGAAGATTGGATACCAAAGTAACACAAAGATACCTATTGTGGGAATGGAAATTCTGATTTCTATAACCTCTCCGTGGGTTTTTTCATAAATCTACTCTTCATAGATTGACGTTTCTTGGGATTGTTCTATTCCAGAATTGTATATCTTTCTGCTTTTGCTTTTGCTGTACTCAGAATTAGAAATGTGTCATTATTATTTTATCTTTTATGCCTCACTTCTAACCCTCTTTCTATGGATAAGATCATTATTAACAAAGGATTGTAACTAGTGCTGTATTTTCTAACTTAATTGAATTCATTAGTTGAATCAGTGCTCTTATACAAAATTTACATTCAGAAATACCTCTTTATCCTCACCCTCTGAGGTTTTTTTTCCTTTCTAAGATGATTTTATTTTAAGATAATAAACATACACTAGGTGACATTTGTGTAACTGTTATGTGTTATTAGTTATACAAATAAGGCATTCTATTGCCCTATTTCCCTTTGTAACCAATAATAAATTTTAAGTTTTTAGCAGATATTAAGCATTGCAAATACAGGGAAACCAAGAGTATAGGAAGATTAGGGATTGAAGATTAATCAGGTGTAGAAAGGCAAAGAAAGAATAGAAGAAAACTAATGGGGTAGTTAACTATGGGTCATATTATCTTCTTAGGCAAAATAATTGGTTATTTATTTTCATTTAGCTATATTATACAACATCTAAAATCTGACTCTTTTTTCACCTTTCAAAATGAAATATTGGAAAGTTATTGCCAAATCATGTATGTTGTTACAAGGTCATCAGTGAAATCCAAAACTTCATACCTAACTTCACACCTTAAGAAGGTAGTCTGTATGGCAGGGCACCTGGCTGGCTCAGGGGAGCATATGGCTCTCGATTTCAGGGTTGTGAGTTCAAGTTCCACATTGTGTGTAGAGATTAATTAAATAAATAAATATGAAAAAAAGAAAAAAGAGAGGTTAATCCACATGGGACCAGAGCCAAAGTATATTGCATATTTTTTTCTATTTTTTATGGAACACAAGTAACACATTTGCCTCCATGTATAAATAACAATGGACTACTTGAAATGGAGAATTCCTTTCTGCAGAAGAATGCAATGTTATGCTAACATCCCTCTCTCTGTGAAACTCTCTGTCAGGAGAAGAGTTGGCTAAATTACCTTTAGAAGTCTCATTAATATATATTTTCACTTCCATTTTACCAATGACTTGTTTTGTTTTGAAAAACACTAAATAAAATGCCTATTTATTTTACAATATCTTTAAACGAAAACAAAACAAGTTATGCAAGATAGAAGAAAAAATGAATATATAACTTTTCCCCCTCAGATAGACAAGGTAGACTTTTAGGTAAATAAAAGATTATGAAATGCCTTCTGGCTCTGTTGCTGGTCCAGTGGTACCAAGCCCACGATCACCTGGTTAAAGAATGTTGGCTTGTTCCTGAGGGATAGGACACTAAAACCTCAGAGCTCGTCACTTTGTTTCCAGATTAGAAACTTGTTCTACAGATCGCCTTCCACCTCTTTTTGTTTTGGGACTAGCAAATCTATTTTCCTTCATAAATTTTATCTAATTCAAGAATCAAAACCCAAGATTCTTGAAGACAGTAGATTCATAAACCAACAGTTATTTTGGAAATGGGTATTTTAACTTCCATTATAATGCTTCCTTCTTTGGAGAGAGATCGATGTTTTAACTTTCATTATAAATTCTTCTTTCTTTCTAATGCTCTAGGCTTCTTACTCTAATCCTAGAAGCACCTTGCCCTAGTCACTGAATCATTGGCTTCATATTGATCCAACCTAAGAGACTATTTTTTCATTCTGTACATGAAAATTTTCCAGATTAGGTTCTTAAAAATGCTTACATTTTTTAAGATTTAGTATCCTATTTTAAGGAAAAACAGTGCAGTTTTGTCCCACAATTTTATTTTTCAAATACTTCCTGTCTTTACTCGATCCTCACCACAATGAAAATACTTTTTTTTTTTTTTTCCTTTCCAGGCTGCGTGCTGCAGTATGAATGGGGATTCTCTTTTAGCTCACTATTGCATCTCAGTCACCCAACATCCTATCTTTCACATAGTAGGCACTCAGTAACTCATCATAAAACACACTGCTCCTACCCTTCTGTAAAGGACACATAGTAATGGCTCATTCCGTGTTTTATAGTGTTGATTTAGTGTTTTAATTGCTGGATTTGAAGCTTGAAAAATGACTGTTGTCTTTTTGACCAGCATGGTGTATGTTCAGAAGATAATAATAACAGTACTAACTTATTTTACTGATTTTAAAATTATCCTCCCGAACACATTTTTATTATCTCTGATATTGGAGAACATCTACAATCTTGATTGAATTGGAAACTCTCCCTGTCTCCCACTCTTCCTCTCTTCCTTCCTCCTTCCTTTCTCCTTCTCTCTATTCCTCCCTCTTTTTCTCCTTCCTTCCCTCCCTCCTTCCCTTTCTTTATTATTTTTTTCTTTGTTCATGGATGATGACATAATGATACTATGTCTTAGAATCAATGCAGACTTTCATTTGAAGAGATAGCCTAGCTACAATTAGTTGAACTCTTGTTGCATGCTAATGTGTGTGAGGTCTTTATTTTTTTCTATTTCACAGATGAGGAAGCTTAGACCCCAAAGATAAGCAAATCACTCAAAGTTATATATCTAGTAAAAGGTGGCACTTGATTTGATATTATTCTACTCCAACGAGTGCTCTTTATACAAACTAAAGTTTCATTTGTTCACTGTATGTGAAGTATATCTCAGACAGAGCTCTGAAATTGTAGAAATAGAATCATATATGTTAAAGTTGGGAGAAAATTTAGAGGGCATCGATTCTAATTCCCTTATATTGTAAATTAGAAAAGAACTCCTGATAGGGTAAGTGATTTCCTCCAAGTAATAAGTTTAGAAATTTGCAGACACAGGGTTAGGACAAAAATCATGCATACTAGTAGCAACTAATTTAAATGCCACAGAAGTTTATAAAGAAAAAAATGAAATCTTTATCTTATTCTGGAAAGATTCCATCTTTAGAAATGTAACATTTACCCTATAATTTTTAAATAAGACTCAAAAATACGGACCATGATGCAAGTATCTGTAAATGTAGTCCTTAAAATTATTTTGGAAGTCAAAAGGAAAATATTGCTACACATACAACTCTTCCAATATGTGCCCCGACACTTTTATTAAGAAAGGAAGAGTTGATATATGTAACATATACAAGACTTTCATAATAGTTCCTACTATGTATTAAGAACTCTTTTTATGTTCACTCATTTAATCCTTGCCAGAAAGTTTAGAAATGAGAACTAGCTACCTTTGTTGCCATTTTATGAATGAAGTAACAAGAGTTTAGAGAGGTCAGCGACTTACTAAAAGTTCAACAATGGGACAGTTGATGATTGACGAACGAGGATTTGAGTGACTCAAACCCTGGCTCATGGAAGTTCTGACTGATGGTGGAGGTAACAACCAATGGGTAACAGAGGAAGGAAGCCAAAGATTCTAATTAAAGATATTAAATAATTAAAATTAAAATGAACAGCTACAGAAATGAAGACTGTAGAAGTTTTGCACGATTTTTGGGACTGTGGTGTGTGTGTATGTGTGTGCGTATTTTTAGGCTAACCATTTTCTTCATCTCTTGCTTTCTCTTAATGGTACTTATACACAGGCAATTGGTAGTTACGTTTACAATTTTGACTTTAGGTAATGGTGGGACTGTTACTGAATTTAAGGAACAATAAATATAGTTAGGAATGGATGCAATGACTATTCAGATGATTTCTCATTTGGGGGAAAGGATAAAATCTCTTTTAAGAAGGGTAATGGTACATGGTTACATAAAGTTGTTTTGATATGTAAAGTTGTTTTGTTGCTGTAGGGAAACTAAAATGTGTAGACCCAGGAGCAGGGAAGCTGAGAGTCAAAGGAGTGGGCTGTACTCCTTTATTTATTTATTGCCCATCTGCTCCAATTCACCTTTTTGCCTGCTCTGTGAAAATGGATCTGGGCCTTTTGCCAACTGACACAATGTTAGGTTTTGTCACTAAAGAGCAATGGAGAAAGAATGCAGGTGGAGAGGGTTTTGTTTTCTGGTTTTGGAGCATTTGATTATCAGATTCCCATAGCACGGATGGCTTCTTTCTCGTCTAGCTTCTGAAGCCCCTGCAGTGGGCATTTGTATCTCCAGAACGCAACTCACGTGTGGTGGAGAGATTCTTCAGCATCCAGCCTCTGCGGCACATGGTAGCCAGCAGCACCTCACGGCCAACACCTCCCCTTGGGTGGTTTGGGAGTGAGAGGCACCTCCTGTGAACAGCTTTCACAGGCACGTTAAAGCACATTTCTGGCAATTTCTGCCAGCGAGGCACCACAGCAAATTCTCCGTCATTCAGTGGGTCACAGCCATGCTGTCTACTACGAGGTCTGTATATCAGTCTTGGGGGACAGGGGAGGGTGTTTTCTCTCAGTACTAGGGGTAGTGACTGTTCCTTATACCTGTTATTCCTATATTTCTTAGAATTTTCTTTACTTTTTACTAGTCAATATCTATCTCCTTATTTTAATCCCTCATTATAGTTAATAATTCATTATATTAAATTTTCCCTTTTTAAATTACTGTGTGATTACTCTGTCTTGATTATACTCAAGGCTGTCTGACCTCAATTTCCATGCTTTTAAACTGCTACCCTGTACTACTTTTTACCACTAACAGAGATAATTTAAAGCTGATAATAATGTGGCTTTGAATTTTCTTAAGATAAATTATTAATAATTAGGGTAGTAGAATCATAGTATTTTAGAGTGGGAAAGAACATTAAAAGTAATTCAGTCCAGTATACTTTTTTTTCAGATGGGGAAATTGAGTCTCAAATAACTGCAATTATGCTGAGATCCATATTTTGTCCATTTTATTTTGTATCATTGTTGCCTAGCATAGAGTCAATATTTATTAAAATAAATTAAAATGAGTGAATATACTGGTAATGTTTATTGAGGATCTTGCTTGTAGTTACAGGTGGAGTGATGATTTAAATATAGCTCTTCCCCTCAAGAGGTTTTCGGTCAAGTAGCAAATTTGAGATAAAAATGATAGCTTTGGTTAAAACTAATTCCTCTTTACTTTGGATATTATTGCCAAGTTGATTGTGGGTTAAAACAGAAGATAATTTTCTTTGTGCAATTTTTATGTTCGTGTCTAAAGCTATATAAGGAGAAGGACCATGTGGACATGTTTAAACTTAACTTTGATATAGCTATCAGAACCTGCTATCTTCTGGAACAAGTTTTGTTTAGTGACCTTGAAAAGCTCAATTTCCAAAGCACAGATTTCTAATTTTATTTTTATACTTATGGGGATATCATCTTTACACAAAAATCCCCAAATCTTTTCAGATTATAATTCAGCAGAACCTTCTTACTTCACTTTCTAGAATATTAGGTGACAAGAAATGAGGCCATGATCTAATAGCACCTAATTGTGACATACCTTGAGTATTTAGCTAATGGAATTTTAATAATTAGCCTTAGCTGAATTTGTTTATGAATTCTGATAATTTTAGAGATTGAATAAATAAATGTCTATCTTTAGCACATCTTCAATCATTGGGGGGCACTGTGTATAGGAGCATTTCACAAAAGTTAGAATAAATCTTACCTTAAAAAACAGAATTTCTAATAACATATTTTAGAAAGATAAAAATTTTTTGTGTGATAAAGGTTTTTTTCTTATGTAACATTCAATAGCACATAGGCAAACTGAAGGAGATCAGTAATTAAGTGGCTCTTTTAATCCTATTTCATAATTTTAAAGTAAATTAGAAAGTTAACAAAAGTGAAAGTTGCTGGACTCTGACAAACAAACGCTCTTATCAAGTAGTGGTTTTAATATTCTCTTGTTTCAAGTCATAGCTTATCATGAAATCGTAATTTAACCATTCAGTTTATGTCCAGTATTATCCTTTTTTAATTTGTGTTAATAATTACTTGAGTGACAAATTGAATATGTAGGGCATCATGAATACTTTTGAAGCTTTTTTGCTTTTCTGCTTTCCTTTCCTTCTCTGCCTTATACTTTTGTGTCCATTTAGTGATGATTCTCAGTTCTTAAACTACTCCGCCTAACACACACTTACTCCTTGTCTCTTCAGAGCTTCTGCTGACCTCTACAAGGCCATGCCAGACACAAATTCTACACAGGTATAAGAGAGTGAGGATGTGGTCCCTGCTTCTACTGATCTTTCCAGAGGTCATTCCTCTTATGATGGTACTTTAAAATATTCATTCTAAAAATAAAAATGATAATAATTTAAAAACTACTATGACTAAAGTGTTAAAGGGATGCCTGGGTGGCTCAGTCAGTTGAGCAGTTGCCTTTGGCTCAGGTCATGATCCTAGGGTCCTGGGATCCAGTCCCACATTGGGCTCCTTGATCAGTGAGGAGCCTGCTTCACCCTCTGTTTGCCACTCCCCTGCTTGGGCTCTCTCTCTCTCTCTGACAAATAAATAAAATATTAAAAAAATAAATTGTTAAAAAAATAAAATCCATTGTAATCTATAAACAAGGGAAACCACACCAAGCATCTTCATGTATTTTCTTCTAATTTTTAATGCATTTTGGAGAAATAATTAGGGTTTTACCTTACAAACATAATAACAGGCAGTTTTTATTTTATATTATATTTTGTGAATTTTCCCATCAGCATGTAATCTTCCAAGAACCAATTTTAACAGTTCATGATATTTTACTTTATAGAAGAGCATCTTTTAGTTAATTAAATGGATTTCCAAATAATCACAGTTTATGAAGGAGGTGGGCTGTCCTGTAATGAACTGTGAGAACATTCAGGTGTGTTGCACATACTCTGGGAAAGGCAGAAGACAGAGCCCCTGCCTATTACATTCTTTACCAGTGAGAACGTGTGCCTCTCCTAGGATTGGCCTGGAGAGATCACGAAGGAAGAGAGACAAATGTGTCTCACAAGATTGTTTCAGTCAGTGAAAAATGGGAAAAAACAGCTAAAATTTATCTTCCTCACTAGCATGATAATTTTTAAATATGGAATCCAAAAAGGAATAATGAAAATCTGGGGTGATTATATAAATAATTTATGGAATATCCATCATTCACCTATAAAAGTAAATCAATACTATATTTTGATCTTAATGCATTAAGAATGATGCAATCTTCAATTAAATTCTTTTCTTCAGTTAACCACCCTCCTTCCAATTTTTGCAGTGGGGTGATAGCCACCAATGTGACTTTCAAGTTGCCAGCATGTCTGGCTTACTGTAAATGGCTGTACCTCCCCTCAAAAGTGTTTAAGTTCTCATAAAATCTAAACTCTTTCTTCAAGTAAAAATGTTCACGATAGAAAATCTAATGCTCAGTAGAAAGAAACTTTTCAAGGATGGAGAGTTTTATTTTCCTTTCCCTAGTCACAATGGTAGGCTGAATTCTATGACCAAGTTTATCGCTTTCAACATAAATGATGCTGGCCAACATGAATTGACATAGTACAAATCAGTAGAGGTCAGTGTGTATTTTGAAGTCATCTGTCTTGCATATTTTAATATCTCATAATAAAAAGGTCTGTGACTAATATTTATATTTGAAAAGCCTTTTTATAAGAGAAACATTAGTGATTATTTCTGGCCTTAGAATTCACATAGGCTATTTTGAAACTAAGAATTAAACATCTGTTTAGATGATAAAACAGCTTACTGGTTTTCATGAAACATATTTGAGATCTATTGCTTTGCGACAGTGCTCTGTGTTTATATAATGGTGATATGACATCCCTAATAAATACTTGAGCTACCTGAGTCCTGGTGAGTACCCTTTACTGAAGTTACCTGGATGTCTGGATTTAGCAATTTTAGTGTTTTGTGGCATTGCAATCAGACCTTGACTGTAATTTCAGTTTAAATCTTTTGTGTAATTAGTTTGAAGTTAACATAATGGAGGAAACAAAAAAGCAAATGTGTGTGGGAGAGAGAGAGGAAAGCAAGATAATATTTTAAAAGAGAGTTCGATGGTTTCCCAGGAAAGAAAACTATTTGCCCGTAAATGTTAACAAATAATGATAATAATAACTTATGCAGGGTTTTAAAAATTATTATACATTTATTGTTTATCATTCTTATAATGTGCAGTAACTTTAATGGGATGTATGTATTTGTTTCTTTTTTATTATAAGATTTACTTCAGAACCAATCACTTCACTGCAGAAGTGAATCTGTTAATAAGGTATGTGGTCAGAGCATTGAACTTTTAAAAATTTGCTTTTTATTTGAGACTAATCACAATCTTCAATTAAAAGAGAAAAAAGCTAAAGAAATAAATTTTTGCTAGCTAGACTGTTATGTGAACTATAAACTGTAGGACTTGAATGAATTTAGAGCTTGCCTAGTTCAGTATTATCTCTGTTACAGGAGAAGATACTTATGTCCTGAGAGGGTTTGACTTTCATAAAAACTCATGGGAGGCATGGTTGGGAGTGAGAGGTGAGGCCTTTGCAGCCTTGGGCAGTTGGTTGGCTAACACTTGGTGAAGATGAATTTGTTCTCATTGTTTTATTTATTTTAAGGGTTTCTGTATTTGTAGACCTCATGTGAGCAAGTATTTAATCACAACAATTTCATTTATTATCTATTTCTAATAATATGCATGACCAACATTTTAAAACATTTTCACGTTCGGTATTAGGTAAAATTCTCTTTAAAATCATAATTTAAAAACAGAATATTTCCAAAACAGTATCTTTTAATTATCAAAATAAAGAAATAGGGAGATTTTTGTTGTCATCCAAAAGAAGGCAGCATTATCCTGTGATTACAACAAATAAAGAATGCTGATTGGAACCTCCTTTTAATACCACTTGAAATTTTTAAAATGACTTTGGGTGAGTCCCTTAAGCTATTAGCACTTGCATTTTTTTATTGCAAAGAGGTGCTAATCACTGTCCTCTGACTGCTAACCTTTAACCAATATGTTGTGCACTCATTGATTCCTCTTGTGTTGAAATATTAAAATCCTTGATGTGTCTTTGTTTATGATTGGGCTGAATATTTTTTAATACCTTTCATCAGGCCTGTAGAAAGAAGACTGAGAAACAAATGAAAATTATTACTTTTTAAAGATTTTTATTTATTGTAGAGAGAGAAAGAGAGGGAGAGAGAGAACCCAAGCCAGGGGAGAGGCAGAAGGAGAGGGGGAAGCAGATTCTATACTGAGCAGGGAGCCCGATGTGAGACTCAACCCCAGGACTATGGAATCATGACCATGGGGCAGATGGTCAACCAACTGAGCCATGCAGGCTCAAAAATAAATGAATATTAATTCATTTATTATAATGGAAATTAATTCTCAGACTGGAATATCAGTTATTGCTCTGAACTTTTCCTAAGAATCATTTGGTCAAATGCAGCTAGTAGATGGCAGAGGTTATCCTAGAATGAAATTCTGTGATCATCTAAGTCAGTGGCTTTCAAAGTGTGGTCACTTTCACTGAAGCACTGTGACCCAGAAACTTGTTAGGAAGGAAATCCCTGGGTCTTATTCCAGGCACACTCACTCAGAAGGTCGAGGCCCACCAATCTGTGTTTTCACAAGCTCTACATCTAATTTTGATATATGGTAACATTTAAGAACCACCAGTCTAAAGTAAAACAAATGAAAAAATAAGACTCGTAGAAGTCAAACCATCTCAGACTTGGCAACAAAATGTATGCTCTGTGGTATATATGTTTTCTGATGTCTGCTCAGGGGGACAAGATACTTTGTGTTGAGTCCACATTGATTGCTTATACTGACTTCAGCATGTCATTGAAAATGTTGAAAGAAGTCAGGGAAATCTTAAAGTTTTGATAGCCAAGCAATAAGGTATTGAAAATAGAAGCAGGAGGTCATTAAGGAAAATATGGTTGCTGCTGAGATGTTGATGTTAGAATCTAATAAGTTGTTCTGTGCACACATGAAAGCTAAGAAAGCGTGCAGGGCATTCTGAAAGATTTGGCACATGTTAAAAGATAACGATCATCTGAAAGTGTTACTCATGTTCAGCATTTGTTTTTGTTTTTGTTTTTTAAGATTTTATTTATTTATTTGACACAGAGAGAAAGATCACAAGTAGGCAGAGAGGCAGGCAGAGAGAGTGGGGGAAGCAGGCTCCCCGCTCAGCAGAGAGCCCGATGCAGGACTTGATCCCAGGACCCTGAGATCACGATCTGAGCCGAAGGCAGAGGCTCCAACACACTGAGCCACCCAGGCGCCCCTAGCATTTGTTTTTATAAATGAGTTTGATTTGGTATTAAATTAATGATAATCTTGAGGTTTACTTTAGTTCTTTGAGATTGAGAAAATAAAAAAAAGAACAATTGGCTTCATTATAAAGATATTAATGTTTTATATACTTGTAGCAAATTTTTTTTTGTCATAGAAATAATTATTTTTCAGTGAAGGGGAATTATAAAATAAAGCTACTTTAGTGCTGGACAGAATTATTTTTATAGTTGTAGTAGTTTTAACCATGTTGCTGATACCAACATAGAAGAACAATATTGGCAAATGTATCCAAGACTTGGTTTGAACACTGCTGGGTTGCATACCAGTGGTTCTCAAAGTAGTTGTTTTGGACAAGTGAAGGCAAAGTTGTAAGTTTGTTATAATTACCTGGAAGTCTTGTACTAAATTATTCATGTTTTTCAACATCTCCCTTTCCTCCAATATCCATTTCAGAATGAATCCAAAAGGAAAAATGGCTTAGACTATGTTAAATCTAAGAAGAATTGGTCTTTAAGATTATTTTAGTTATGTATATTATTATCTCATCTTTAGTATACATGTTATCTGAACAAGGTAGGAAGAAAATATTACATATTGGTTAAACTTCATTATCATGTGTTTCTGTGAAAATGGAGGAAGAAAAGCTCAGCAATTTCACACTGATTTTTTTTTCTCTCTTTTATAAAAGCTATCAAGACTTTTCTACCTATAAAGGATTTTTTCCTTCAAATACTAATACCTTTCTGTTCTAAACAGACCATAAATGATATTAAAAATGAGACTGAGTGTTGGAGAGGTTGGAAGGCCTGCCTTGGTCAATCAATAGATCTTGTAAAGAAGATACCTCTAACTATGAAGTCACCTATTGATTGTTTAAAACCCTACTGTTGCCCCTAATCTTTTTGATTTATTATCATTAATGGAATGATGTAAGTTTGTTAATATCCAGTTTTTCTAGGATGCTGGTTTTGTGAAAATAAATTAAAGTGGCCACTTTAGACTTCTGAATTTGGAAAGCTGGTTATATGAGAGGTGGAGAATTTTCTTCATCTGATCTTCAGGGAGATGCTCTCAGTGCCTGTCAGCCTTGTTAACCTCTTTTTGGCTATCAGCTCCATGGGCAGTTCCAATCTTTTCTGCTTCAGCCCAAATTATTGCTCTGGCCAGGGTCCTTGGGCAGCCCCTGCTCTTCTTCTGACATTCTCTTGGATCTGTCGTCCCTGTTGCCCTCTTTCAGTGTCATTAGCTGCTGTCAGGTCAAGTCAGATCGAGACTTTTAAAGTCCTAGGTCTGTTCGAAAGCACACTAAGGGCAGAGATAATGCTGAGACAAGGCACAGACAGCGTAGACACAACAGATGTAGACCTTGAAATTCCGTAACACAATACACTTTCAGAAATAAGTTACATATGACCCAGAGGCAGAACACAGGACCCCCCAGAGGAGATCAAGTCATGTGTCAGGTGGCATTCTCTTAACATCCTTCTCAACATTTGTCAGGTTCTCATTACATTGTACAACGTACATTACAAACATTGCTGTGATTACTTGATCCCTGTCTTAAAATTATGTGCTATGAGGACATGGTCTGTGACTCCTTGGTTTTATTTAGGTAGTGCCTAACATATGAGTACTTTTTTTTCTTTAAGTGCATGATCACCTAAGAAATATGAGCTGGAAGAGTTTTTGAAGAAGGAAACACCACTGAGAAATGGGGAAACAGAGAAAACTTCCTCATGTGACATCCGGTGAATTGGAATAGAACTTAATAATCTATGATTATAATCTATGGGTCGTATATACATCAAGAGCAGGTTGCCTGATAATCCCAGTGAGGGAAACAGTGTGGGCCCAGGGAGCACAGTCAGCATGAAGAGGATGTTCTGTAAGGGATGATCATAGGACCAGAGAACTTCCTGTGTGGAATAGTGAAAGATGAGGTTAAACATATGAAGTGGACAGATGATGGAAAGCTTGGCTCAGCAGTGTCCTGGAACTGGTTTGAATTGGTTCATGAGAGCCCATTACATACCTCTTTCTACCTCCAAAAAATCAGCTATGATGAGAGTGTTTGGACTACAGAAATCTGCAAATGGTACAAATTAGGGCTGCACCTCACTCCTAAACACACACACACAGAGCCAAATGTTTTTAAACATTTATAAGCCATTCACTGCATTGCATGTTAGGTTTCAGAGGTGGTACTTGCTTAGATTCCAGTAAGAGATAGCGGGATGAAACTGAAATATTTTATAAGATTAAAAGCTACCACTTAGCAACATCATCGTGTGCAACTGTTGCAATGAATAGAAGTTAAAAATATTGAAGCTAGTAATTTCAGTTAGAAAATAAAATGCCAAAATTGATGGTTTGGGAAGATTTCCTTGTTCTGTCATTCTTTCATAATAATATGTTATTTTGATTTTTTTCCCCTTGAGTTTCTTTGGAACTATAGGCACTCTATAGATAGGGGGGTGGCTGCCCAATAATCCCGATGAGGGAAGCAGGGTGGATGCTTACCTTGTGTTCTCTGAGCATCCTTCTCAACATTTGTCAGTTTCTCAATATACATTGCTGCGATGACTTGATTCATGTCTCAAAGTGAGACTCCTCTGATTCTCAGAAAATCACCTTGTTCTAGGATAATCCCAATCCCGTAGAAAACTGTGATGATGAAATTTTTAAATTTTGTTTGCTTTTATGTTTTTAATCTATGTTTGTCTCATAAACAAGAAAATTAAATGTTTTTAATGTAAATAACACATTATAAAAAATTGGATGATGTGTAAAAGTATAAAAGAGAAAACACCATAACATATAAATAGATAGCCATTCTTTCCCCTCCCTTCTAAAATGCTCTGTTTCCTGGAGTACACGATCTCTCATGGTTCATCTCCCACTCTGATTTCTCCCCCTTCATTTTTCGCTTCTCCTAATGTCCTCCATGCCCTTCCTTATGTTTCACATAAGGAAACTTCACAAATAAGTGAAACCATATGATCATTGACTTTCTCTGTTTGACTTATTTCACTTAGCATAATCTCCTCCAGTCCTATCCAACTTGATGCAAAAGTTGGGTATTCATCCTTTCTGATAGCTGAGTAATATTCCATTGTGTATAAGGACCACATCTTCTTTATCCATTTGTCTGTTGAAGGGCATCTTGGCTCTTTCTAAATTTTGGCTATTATGGACATTGCTGCTATGAACATTGGGGTGCATATGGACCTTCTTTTCACTACATCTGTTAGATACCCATTCTTAAACATTTTTTGATTATTCTCCTAGGGACAATCCAATAATTTAAATTTCCTTTCTTTCTTACATTTTTCTTTGTAGTATTTATTACCTTCTAATAAAATACTTAACTTTGTTTGCTTTTTCTTCTCTTTTAGAATGTATAAAGGCAATATAAGCTATTTTTTTTCTCCTAACTTCAAGATTTTATTTTTTTACCTTTTTTTTTTATTCCCTTCATGGATTAAATAAGTTTTGATATGAGCCTGGCTTCAGCATTTCTTTTTAAAGTTCTTCCTTAGTTATTCCAACCAACAATTACTATTGCCTTAAAATGCCACTGTTATCATGTGCTGAATTTCCCTATATACTTGGTGCTGTTTCTTGTTTCATGTTTATTTCACTTAATCATTTGGTCATTCATCCAACAAATACTGGATATTACTATGTACGAGGCACTGTATTAAGTGAATGGTATTTGGACAACTAGTTCCAGCCCCAATAAACTCAGGGTTCTTTTGAAAACTATACATTGTTCATCCTAGTTTAGCCCACCTAGCCTAGTTTAGTTTAATCTAGTGAATCAAATTATTTTTAAGTCTTTTCCGTGAGCCTAATATTTAAACAGTACAGTAGTGGAGGTGAATATGACATGAACATCAGGGGAGGAGAGTGAATTGGTCATAGAGAGGACTCAACAAGGGAAAAAATAAAAATTTTGATGTTGGGCAAAGGCAAATAAAAAAATGATTTGCTTCTAACTTTAAAGCCTTAAATAACCCCCAAAAGAGAAATCTAAATTCAAACTCTGTATTAGACATAGATTAGCCTAATAAACATATTTTTAAAAAAATTATTCTTTTGAAGCACTTGGGTTTAGCATCTGCCTTCGGCTCAGGTCCTGATCCTGGGGTCCTGGGATCGAGCCCCACATCGAGCTCCCTGCTCAATGGAGAGCCTGCTTCTCCCTCTCCCTCTGCCTGCCTCTCTGCCTACTTATGCTCTCTCTCTCTGTCAGATAAATAAATAATATCCTTAAGAAAATTTGTTCTTTCAAAATTAATATGTATCCATTTATTTAGGGAAAATTATGTATAGTTAGAAAAAAGTGGTGTAATAAAAATTAAGAAATTAATAAAAAAGCAGTTCTTGTATTTATGAAGCTTACCAACTTAGAGTTAAGAAGTCAGAAATAACAGTTCTAGCACTATGGGTGCAATAACAGAATCATGTATATTAATGTTTTATAAAAACCCACAGAGGGAACAAGCAGGGTGTCTAGAGGACATGATACTTGAACTGGAGCTTCATATTCGAATATGAGTTCTTCAGAAATAGAGGTAGAGAATGTTAGACAAGGTATATGATTTCTCTAGGTAGAGATATGGAGAGGGAATTTCAACAACGAAAAATAATTTCAGCAAAAGTTCAGAAATATATAATAAAAAAACCCCACCAGGGGTGCCTGGGTGGCTCAGTGGGTTAAAGCCTCTGCCTTCAGCTCAGGACATGATCTCAGGGTCCTGGGATCAAGCCCCACATCAGGCTCTCTGCTCAGCAAGGAGCCTGCTTCCCCCTCTCTCTGCCTCCCTCTCTGCCTGCTTGTGATCTCTCTCTCTCTGTCAAATAAATAAATAAAATCTTAAAAAAAAAACCAAAAAACAAAAAAAACCTCTACTACATGTTGTTCTTAAAGAGGGCAAGTTGCCTGAATCCTCTAATTCTATTGCATAGGTAGGAGAAGAGGAGGCTTGGGCCATTTCTGAGAACACCGTGTATAGAAGATTCTGTTGGCTGCATACACAATATCCATTTCAACCTATTTTCCTAACAAACGGAATCCAAGTTTTTTCACAGCAATGATGTGCCCCCTGAAACACATTTTCAAGACTCCTGGCCATGTTATACAACTTTTTATGTATTTTATTTATTTGAACAAATATTTATTAGTATCTGTTCTAAGCCAGGCACTGTTCTAGGCACTGGGGATATGGTAATAGAGAAAAACAAAACGAAACAGATAAAATCCGTTATCTGGATGAGCTTAATTCTAATGGAAGAAAAGGAGGACATTCACCAAAACAACAATAACAACAAAAACCTGTAAAATATATAGTATAAGTACCATGTGGAAAAAAAAACAAGTACAAAAAGCATTTTACTCTTGGATAAGTTGATTTTGGAGAGTCTCATTATTGGAGCAAAAACTTAGAAGTGAGGAAGCAGTCCTTGTTGGTTGGAGAAGATGGAATTCAAGGCAGAAGGAACAGGAAGTATTGATACCCTGAGTCAAAATGTGTCTAGTGTGTTCCAGAAAAAGCAAAAACAGTGGGAAGGACGGTCGGATGAGAATTCAGAGGATACATGCTCCAGAATTTTGTAGGCATTTCATCTACATCAGTTTGGAAGCCATTGGAAATTTTGATCAGAGAAATGACAAGCCCTGACATCCTCTTTACAGGACGACTCTGGCTGTCTTGTTGATAGTAGATTGTAAGGGATCAAAGCTGTTGGCAGAGAGGCAAGTTATGAGGTTATTAGAGTCTCCAGGTGAGAAATGTTAGGGAATCAGACCAGCATGGTAATAGGAAAGGTGGAGGGAAGTCGTCAGAGTCTGGGTATGTTGTGTTTTGATGATAGGGAATTTGCTGAGAGATGGTGTATAGGGCGTGAGAAAAAAGGATTTGAAGACAGCTCTGAGAATTTGTTCTAAGATAGTGATAGGATATTATGACTATTAATTGAGAAGCCCAGATGGAAAAGATTTGGGAAAATAAGGCTTTTGTTGTTGTTCTGTTTTCGTTATTTATTTTTCTAAGGTGCAGAAATCAGGGATTTGTTTTCAGACCTTTAAAATTTCAGTGGCCTATTAACATTCACATAGAGCTGTCAAAATGACATTTGGATTTAGGCAGCGGAGAAATCTTGACTGGAGATATTTATTTGGATGTTGTCAGCTTAAAGACAGTTTTAAAGCACTGAGACAGCAAAAGGTTGTCAAAAGACTGCATGTAAGTAGAGAGGAGAAGAGGAGAAATACAACGCTAAGTACTGGGGTTTTCCCATGTCACAAGTTCAGGTTGGGGAGGAGAATTAGCAAAGGGGATTTAGAAGAAATAGCCAGTGAGGTAGGAAAAAAACTAGGCTGGGGGGGATATTCTGGATGTCAAGTGGAGAAAGTTTTAAAGAGATTAGCTATTTCAAATGCATATATACTATACTATACTATACTATACTATACTATACTATACTATACTATACTATACTATACTACTAGCTAGAAAGAGAACTGAAAATGACCCGTTGGGTTTGATAATGTGATCATTGGTTAGCTTGGCAAGAGATGTTCTCGTGGAGTGGTGGAAATTAAAATCTGGTTTAGTTGTGTTCAAGAGAAAGTAAGAAGAGATATATTAAAAATAGTTTTCATACCTAAGTCATTCTTTCTAGGAATTTTGCTGTTAAAGTAAAGGGGGTTGTCAGCTTGAGAGGTTCTGTTTGTTTTTAACTAAGACGAAGCAATGGCAACATGTTTATTTGTTGACTGGAAATAGAGTCAGTGAGTAATATTCTCTGGTGGATGAGATGGGATGAGATCATGTATACAAGAAAAAGTTTGGGAAATTATCTGGTCTTTTTTTTTTTTTTAAAGATTTTATTTGTTTATTTGACAGAGAGATCACAAGTAGGCAGAGAGGCAGGCAGAGAGAGAGGGGGAAGCAGGCTCCCCGCTGAGCAGAGAGCCCGATGCGGGGCTCGATCCCAGGACCCTGAGATTATGGCCTGAGCCGAAGGCAGAGGCTTTAACCCACTGAGCCACCCAGGCACCCTGAAATTATCTAGTCTTAAAGGTAGGTGAGATGATGTGGTCATGGAAGCTCATGAAGATTTTCTCTTGCTTCAGGTTCCCCAGGGAAATATGAAACAAGGTCATGACCTGAAAGTGAAGATGTGCTATGGAGTCATGGAGACTTAAGTAGAGGAGAACTTATGAACTAGTCTTTGTTGGTTGGCAGTGGGAAATGAAGGGACCAAGAAAGATATCTGGGCCACACAGAAGTTTCCTCCCAGTCTTTCCTGCGTGGACTGTGGGTACAGTGATGAAGGCAGAGTAGCAGTCTTGCAGTCACAGCACAAGAATTGTGAGGATAGAAGTCTCACATGAGTAGATGGAAAAAACCTTTAATCCAGGCCAGCATTTTGGAGCCATTCTACCTTTCCTTCACTTACCTGTGGACTTCATGGTACGTGAGGAAAAGAAAATGTCTATGGTTAATCGTTGGTAGTCACGTCTTTGTTATCCATAGTCCCATACCCTATCCTGATCTTTCACAGACTTGGACTTATTTGTTAGATAAAGGGGAATCACTGAAGTTTTTGAGGAAAGATATAAAGTAACTAATACTGAGATTTAGAAGATCACTCTAGCATGGTAGATGGATTTTCCGAAAGTATACATTGCCTCTTTTCCTTGATAACACTGGCTTGACTTAGTGTCAAAAACAATTTGCTACCTCATCTAGAATCTAGTACTGCTTATGGCAGGAAGGAGAGTTTTTCTTTCAAAATTCACTGAAATAATGGTTTGAATAGGTCCTTTTATTTGCTGTAAAATTAGTAGGTGAGTGCAGTGGTGTCTAAGATTGCCTGAGAATAAACTGCTGCAGGTCTTCAAATTTATAAAAGTGGACTTCAGGTTTTTACTGGGGATTTGAGGCATTTTGTCAGTGTTCCCATGCAGACAACTCTCACAGTGAAGATTGGCCTTCAAAATATGATAAAAGTTGTATTTTATTTTATTTATTTTATTTTTTATTTTTTTAAAAGATTTTATTTATTTATTTGACAGAGAGATCACAAGTAGGTAGAGAGGCAGGCAGAGAAGGGGAAGCAGGCTCCCCGCTGAGCCGGAAGCCCGATGGGGGGCTCGATCCCAGGACCCTGAGATCATGACTTGAGCCGAAGGCAGAGGCTTTAACCCACTGAGCCACTCAGGTGCCCCAAAAGTTGTGTTTTATTATCCAAATTCCTATATTCATTTTGGGTTAATCAGTATGTGTAGATCCTTTAAAAAAATCATTTCTCATTACATAACAAGGATAGTTTTGTTTTTTTTTTTTTTAATTGGGATTATCAGGTGCCTGGGTGGCTCAGTTGATTAAGCGACTGGCTTCAGCTCAGGTCATGATCCTGGAATCCCAGGATAGTCCCGCATGGGGTTCTCTTCAGGGAATCTGCGTCTCCCTCTGACCCTCCCCCCCCCCATGCTAGCTCTCTCTCTCTCTCATTATCTCTCTCTCAAATAATAAACAAATAAAATCTTTAAAAAAATGGGATTATCTTGGCATTATGTAAAGGTTAGCAAGTAATAATCTTTTCATTAACACCATTACAATTCTGTGAGATGTTCTCCATTTTGGGGCATATCTGCACAGATGCATGTGATAGTGTTCTGGGGGTCCCTGAAAAGTTACTGCAAACATGGCACATTTTCCCAATTTATTTCATGATCAAACATTAAAATTTTTTCTTTAAAACAAGTACCAATTTATTAAGCAGCAGAATACAAATTCTCAAAATTTTGAAGATACATGAAGAAGACTAAAAAATGTTGTTTTGTAGGGCTAAATCCCTAGAGGGCTCTCCTGTTTAATTGATTCATTTACATATATGTATTCACATCTTTGTGCCAGGAATTGGGCTAGGTGAAGAGGATAAAGCAGCAGACAAGAAAGATAGGCCTTGTCAACAGAATGCAAATATATTTCATGAAAGAAAGGAAAATAACTAAATTTACTGAACACATACTAAATGCCAGTCGCTGTGGGCCAGCCTCTCTTGACATATATTTTACACACTCCTTGCTCTTCTCTTCCATTGCTTAGTATGGGAACATGGAGTGGAGTGACACTGATAATTGAATAATCTCTGATTAAAATTAGTGAAAGTGATTCCAAAATACTTATAAAGTAGAAGCCTCCTGTTAAAAAGTCAACAGTGAACTAAGTTTCAAATATATTCATGTCACCTGAATAATTTAGCACCTGGAAATTTCAGTCTGACGAAACATCATTCTAGATTTTCCTGTTAGCCATTATGCAGTGAATTCTTCGGAAATTATTGACATTAGAAGAAAACTGGATTTAGGTTGTAAATGGCAAGAAGTTCTTTAAACTGAAATAAATCATAATGATTACTACAGGATTAATAATGTCATTTTAAAAAAAATCTGGAGGTTGATTACATAGTTTGTGGACTATCCTGGTTTCATAATGTCATTTTCTTTAACTTCCCTTTTCTTGACTTAAAATTTCTCCATTTCCTACCACCTTTTCTTTCAAAAATCTTTCAAAAATATGATGAAGAAGACAGTTGAAATTAATGACTAAAATGTATTTTATTGATGTCAGGATCCAGCTGCCCAAATAACATACATAGAGAAGCTTGCTGTAGTTTCATAATAATTTTTTTTTTTTGGTCTTTTTCTTAATCTCCTTCCTTTGCATTATTTCTCTTTCAGAAGGTATATTGTGTTATATGCAGACTGTGAAAGAAATCCGTTTAAAGGATAATACAAAACTTTTTAGTGTGGGAAGATAGATAATTTTATTCTATTCCTCTGTTTTTCTGTAATTTCAATTTTTAAACCAATAAGAATAACATTAATTTTATTAACAAAAAATTGTAAATTTGTAAAATAAGTGTTGGAAGGAAATAATGTATACCTCCTTAGTTGTCTGCCCAATCCAGCGGGGTGACAAGCATTAATCTCAAGCGATACTAAAAAATTTAAAAACAGTATAAAAACACAAGTTTAGTTTTTCTATCACTGAATTTACTGGATTCACACTATGTGACCCTAAGAGAGATTTTTCCTTTATGAAAAAGTTTAAATTCCTGACCTCACCTACAGAGGAAATATAATTTCCTAAACTAGAAAAATGCTTGCTAAGAAAGTATTTCCTAACCAGTTGTCACCTGGACTGATGTGGGGGAAAACACCCAAAATACCAAAGAAGAGTAGGTAGCACAGAATATCATTTGCACATGAATAAACGAGAATTTCCATCAAGCTCAGAAACCCAAGTGTTTTCCATGACACAACTTCTTTTTTTTTTTTTAAAGATTTTATTTATTTATTTGACACAGAGAGAGAGATCACAAGTAGGCAGAGAGGCAGGCAGAGAGAGAGGGGGAAGCAGGCTCCCCGCTGAGCAGAGAGCCCGATGTGGGGCTCTATGTGGGGCTCCATCCCAGGACCCTGAGATCATGACCTGAGCCGAAGGCAGAGGCTTAACCCACTGAGCCACCCAGGCGCCCCTCCATGACACAACTTCTTAAACAAAGTTTTTCTTTTTATTAAGCAATACGTTGTAGACATTTTTTACACTAAAGACAACTGTTACTTTGCTAAAGAGGTAAATGTCTCTATGAAATATTTGGAATTGTTTTGTTTCCATGTATTTTGGTAAAATAGTTTGAAAAAAAGTATTATGTTCTGGGAATTACATGCATTATTGTTTAAAGGAAAATATGGATTAATTAGAAGAATAGTTAAAATTGTAGTGTGCCCTCAGTAAAATACATTTATTGTGGGTGAATTAATGTCTCAAATTAATGATTTACTTTGGGATTTGTAGTGAGGTCATTTGTAGTGATGTTTCTATGAGTAGCTGGTCTTTTCTAAAGATTTTGTAGTTTGGATATAATATTATCTATCTAGATACATATATGTGTGTATATATACATATATATACTTCTCTCTATATATACTTCTTTGTAATAAAATATATATTCTTTTTTTATTTTATTTATTTATTTTTTATTTTTATTTTTTTTTAAGATTTTTATTTATTTATTTATTTATTAGGAAAGAGAGAGAGTGAGAGAGAGCATGAGAAGGGAGAAGGTCAGAGTGAGAAGCACACTCCCTATGGAGCTGGGAGCCCGATGTGGGACTTGATCCCGGGACTCCGGGATCATGACCTGAGCGGAAGGCAGTTGCTTAACCAACTGAGCCACCCAGGCACCCTAGAGATTCTTTTTTTAAAAGAAAATGGGTCTTGCAAATATTTTAAGGCAAGCTTTGCCTTGTAAAAAGCATGGAAAAATTTATTCTATAATGATAAGGAATTTGGGATTCATGACTACTTCTTAAAAATTAACAAGTGGTATACATTCTTCTGCACATTGATTCTTTGGCCTGTAAAATGGGGCTTGACAAAGAGGACTGGAGAGTGAGCTGAATAATATTACTTGAGCTGTTGTCCATTTTTGCAGGATTGTAAATTTCTGAGGGACAGTTTAAACTGAGCAAGAATTCATGCTTTTTCATAGTTCTCTGGGTTTACAAATTGGTTATCTGACAGTTTCTTGCTCTCATGAAATACATATTTTCCTTCACAAGTGGATAGGCAGAGACCTTTTTTTTTTTGATATAATTGTTTGTGTTAGACATTGCCTGTATAATATTCTAACAATTGATAAATTTACAAATAAGTGAAATTGAGACAAACAAGTTAATGATAACCAAGATCTTGTTTTTAACAACCGAATGTTGCCATTTTTACTATATTGCTAGAGAGGTAAAGTGCTCTATAGAAAGTGTTGTATTTGTTTTTGTCTCCATTCTTTTTTTGTAAAATTATTTGATAAAATGTATTATATTCCTGGATTGTAGTGAGTATATTGCTCGAAAGAAAACGTATATATATAGATGCAGCAATTAAAAATCTTTATGAGTTGTAAAAAAAAAATAAGATAAAAAATTTTAACCAAAATTACTGGAATCAATTTAGGAAATTAAAACTATAGTTTAATAAAGGAGTCATCTATTCTAGGAACTGGTTTCACTGGTTTTTCTAATAAGTTAATCAATCATTCCTGACACAGAATCCAGAGATCTAGGATGGACACGATCCCTTATCTGTTTACTGTTTCTGTGCTTGAATAAAAGGAACAGAAAAGGATATGGAAAAGACAGATCTCAAAATGAGAGGAGAATACAGTGAATGAGAAAAGAAAAGATAAAACTGGGATATTATGGGAGAAATGATTCTATGCTTATACACAGATATTCAATATTTAGAATTTAGTAAAATATTAATTTGAAAGTATTTAACATTCAGAGTTGATTTTTCATTTATATACATTTATAATAATGGTCCAAATACTCTTTACTAAATATTTACCAATGCAGGGAAGTGTATTTTACAGAAGGAATTCTATAAAAACTGATTTAGCCATCTGACAGGTCATAATAGGGGACTAACAACATGATTTAAAAAAATACTGCAGACAACTAATGATTATAAGTTAAACACAGGGGAGTGACAGGGAAATTGGTTACTAGAATTAAATATTAAGATACGTTTTGGTGCAAAACCATATAACTTTTTTTTTTTTTTAAAGATTTTATTTATTTATTTGACAGAGAGAGATCACAAATAGGCAGAGAGGCAGGCAGAAGGGGGGGGGGAAGCAGGCTCCCTGCTAAGCAGAGAGCCCGATGTGGGGGTCCAATCCAACCCTGAGATCATGACCTGAGCCAAAGGCAGAGGCTTTTTAACCCACTGAGCCATCGAGGGGCCCTACATATACCATTTTGAATAAGAATGTGGACTCTGGAGTCAGAGGCTTACATTTCGAATACAGGCCTCCTCACTTACAAGCAACAATATTGACAACTCTCAAAAAAAGGGAAAAAAAAGGAAAAAAATATTGACAACTCTCTGTACTTCACTTCCTTATTCGAAAAATGAGGACAATGAACCAAACTCCTAGGACTTTAGGAGGATAAAATGTGTTTTATGTGTGATTGTATACAATCTGTGTAGTTATATATGAATGTGTAATTGCATGCTTATGTTACTGTGTATATGCATAATTGTGTGTGTGGTTATAAGAAGTTAAGTGCTTCATATTTTATGTGATTGTGGACTGTATGTAATTGTGTATGTGTGTGTATATGTGTATGTGAAGTTGTGTGTGTGGTTATATGTATATACATGAATATATATGCAATCTATCTATCTATATATATGTGATTTGAGTATTTGAGTACTCCAAGTACTGGATAGTAGTGGGTCCTCCATGGAAGTAAATTACAACCATAAATGGTAATTGTATTGAAAAAGAGGGAAGAAAAGGAGGAAGGAAAATGGACAGATTGGGAACATTTTAACTAGAACAATTTGAGTGAAATTAGCACCCTTTTGTCTTCATTCAGAAGGATGAGGATGAGTTAGGAAGATTAATGGTCAGGGATTAATTTAATAGCTACTAAAAAGAGGGCAAACGGGCTCAAGATAACTCTTCAGAAGGAGCTGAATGCTAGTCTCAGGTATAAGTAGTCCAAGAATCCATGAATAAAATACTTAATAAGATCTCGCTATAAATGTCCTTGATTTGATTCTAAGTCCTTTGACTTTTCTGATATAATTTTAAAGGGTAAAAGTTTTCTTCATTTTGTTAGTTTCTATGGGTCCATATGCTCATGTGCTGAGAACATTTAGGTTGTAGAGACCTGGGGGAGAAGTTTCTAGAATTTTTCATTTAGTGCTTAAGAATTTTATTTTTTGTTTGTTTGTTTTCCCCCTCTGAAATCACATTAACATGTGGCTCATTTTAGGAGCAAAATTATGTGAGTTCATTCTGCTGGCTTGTGAGCTTTAGAGTTAACCTTGGACAGTATTTATTAAACGTTTGCACAAGAAGAATTCATGTCACTCGAAGGAGGGTAAATATACAAGTTAAATATGCCAAAGGTGACACGTGGCGGGTAACTATCTTTACTTCCTCTGTTTGCTGCTAACTTTGCATATTAAAAATTATCTAGATTCTAGATGCAGAAGTCTGTTCTGTCAACATGTAAAAATGCACCCTATTATGCTTTTATGACACAAATTTCTTTTATCCAAATTTCTCTTATCTTCTTCTATAGCAAGTTACAGGATAAATCCTTTCTTCCATAGAAACCTACAAAAGGGTTCAAATGAATTCAATAGACTTAATTACAAAGACAGCCACTAAGGAAGAAATTATGACAATGATAAAACCTATTTACTTAATTTTTAAATTTCTAAAACATGTTAAACCCATTGAACAATTAGCTTACATATTAGTCTCTCATAGGTAGTATTATTCTTTTAATCTTTCAGTTGAAAGCAAAGATTTGTAATTAAACATCTTTCTTTTGAAGAATACAAAGTCTTTCTGAAAGATATCTGAGCTCCATATCATTTTCATAAAATCTGGCAAATAGTAAGCATTAATATTTTCATGTTACAACTAGATAACAGGAATCAACTCGAGGTAGAAAGACTTGCTCAAGGTTATATAGTAAATCAGTGGGAGAACTGATGATTTGGATTGGCAAATTCAATAACCACTTGGGTTGAAATGACATTTTGCTTGAGAAGGTTGGTCAGAAAAGTTTTCATTTGGATATATGCAGCTTGTATCAAGTTTTACTTTTATATTCCTTTACAACTTTACCCAAACATAGAACAATATTGCCTAGAGATTTCAGAACTATATGGTCACTTTTTATCAGAATTTTTTCCCCATCTTTAAGGTCTAGGTACTCCAGAAGCCGTATTCCTTAGTATTTGTGAGAAATGCCAGAATAAAAGTCAAATTTATCTTTTAAAAAGATTTTATTTATGGGACACCTGGGTGGCTCAGTCGGTTAAGCGTCTGCCTTAGGCTCAGATCATGATATCAGGGTCCTGGGATTGAAACCTGCATCAGGCTCTCTGCTCAGCAGGGAGTCTGGTTCTCTCTCTATCCCTCCCCCCACTCATGTTCTCTCTCTTGCTCTCTCTCTATCTCATAAATAAATAAAATCTTTTTTTAAGGTTTTATTTATTTATTTGAGAGAGGGCATGAGCGAGCGTAGGGGGGAGGAGCAGAGGAAGAGGGACAAGCAAACTTGCACTGAGCATGGAGCCTGACATGGGGCTTGGCCCCAGGACCCTGAGATCATAACCTGAGCCAAAACCAGGAATCAGACACTGAAACAACTGAGCCACCCAGGCACCCCAATAAAAGTCAAACTCTAATTTGTTAATTTCAAAGGCACCAGTGTGTTCCCCCTGAAATATTTAGGAAGATAGATTTGCTTCTTCCATTTTAGATAAAGTCAACTTCTAACTACCCTTGCAATTGCAATTAAATACCCTTCTCTAAAGAAGCCTTCCTGATGTTACTTTACTTAATCTATCCAGAAGGTTGGAAGTTCAGGCTGATGTGCATACAATGGATAGAGGGTAATTCAGTCCACAAATCACTTATTGCTATTGTCTGTCATAGTAATTTCCTTAGAATCTCATCATTAGTGTCAGGGAGTATTAATTGACCATTGCATATCAGACTCCAGAGGTATAAAGAGCATGAGAAGCAGAGGGGGCTTCCCTTGAGTGGGTTTATGATTCATTTAAAGAATGAGATGATACATTTAAAAAAATAGCTCACATAATGAGTTAGGATGTGCTAAGTACTAAATAAGCGATCAGTGAGGGTCACTGGAATTTAGGAGTGAGAGGTTAAAATAAATTGAAGTAATTGAGGGAAGTTTCATTAAAAAGGTAGAAATAAGCTGGTCTTCAAAGGATAAGTATGCACTAGACTAGAATTGACAAGTATATATTTTTTTTAAAGATTTTGTTTATTTATTTGACAGAGAGAGATCACAGGTAGGCAGAGAGGCAGGCAGAGAGAGGAGGAAGCAGGCCTCCTGCTGAGCAGAGAGCCCGATGTGATGCGGGGCTCCATCCCAGGACCCTGAGATCACGACCTGAGCCGAAGGCAGAAGCTTCAACCCACTGAGCCACTCAGGCGCCCCGACAAGTAGATTTTTAACTGGAGTGAGAGAATCCCAACAGGTAGTGGCTACCTAGACCAATGTTAAACATGTTAAACAGTTAGATAGATATTAGTTTTCAGTTTTCAGTTTTGTTTTTGCAATTTTGTTTCCTCTCACACAGTATTCATAACCTTTCTTATTCTGTGTTCTTTTCTCTTCCTCTTACACCTTTATGTCTTGTAGAGCACTAAGCAATTGGACACTTCAGGTTTCGTCAGAAGAAGAAACTGTTTTTATCACTCTTTTTATTTGGCCAAACAAGTTTGTTCTGGTTGTTTCAGAGAATTTGTTCTATATAGTTGTTTTTGTCTGTGAGGTGGCCAAGTATCCAGAGGATTTTAATTTTTTTATTTTATTTTTTTAAAGATTTTATTTATTTATTTGAGAGAGAGAGAATGAGAGCGAGCGAGCATGAGAGGGGAAAGGTCAGAAGGAGAAGCAGACCCCCCGTCCCCTCCACCTCCCCCCCTTCCCCGTCCTGGGCAGGGAGCCCGATGTTGTGGGACTCTATCCCAAGACTCCAAGATCATGACCTGAGCTGAAGGCAGTCGCTCAAACAACTGAGCCACCCAGGCACCCTCCAGAGGACTTTTAAATGTAGAAAGATAAATGTGAGAAGAGGGGTACATAAATTATGAGAAGCTCATACCAAAATTGTTTTATTAATTCTCTTCATTTTTTAGGTTCTCTAAGTACTTTTTTTGTATTTTAATTGTTTATTAGAGCATAATCATTTTGAGGATGTTGGTAGAACTTCTGTCATGATAGGCTCTTAGTTTTATACATTAAGATACTTCCTTTGTCAGGAAATCTGGATCAGTTTATCCATGATTGTACCTAAGAGAATGTATATATATATGCAATTCCAGACAGTCTTGGAATGGTGGACAATGACAGGGTAATGACTGCTATCCTGCCATATTTTTACAAGTTGATGCTACTGCATTATTATCAATTGGCTTAAATTTTGACAACACTGAAAAATCTGGAGACTGTAAGCAAGTCATTAAACCTTTGTAAACCTGAATCTACACACCTGTGTTTAGGGATAATACTTTGTGCCTTGCCTACCTTACATACTTTTATGAGGATAAGAAGTAGCAAGGAAAAATTAGCAAGTGCTTTACAAATTTACATAACTTTTTATAACATCTCTGAGACAATTAAAGTAATTTAAAAATGCCCTTTCCTGTAGGAACTTTTTTTTCCTGTAGGGAAAGGAGTTTGTTTTTTTTTTTTTAAGATTTTATTTATTTGATAGAGAGAGAGTGAGAGAAGGAGTACAAGGAGGAGGAGTGGGAGAGGGAGAAGCAGGCTTTCTGCTGACCAGAGAGCCCAATGCAGGGCTCGATCCCAGGACCCTGGGATTATGACCTGAGCAGAAGGCAGATGCTTAACCCACTGAGCCACATCGGTGCCCCTTCTGAAGGAACTTTATTCAGCTCCATTCTGGGGGCACCTGCATGGCTCAATCTGTTAAGCATCTGCCTTCTGCTCAGGTTGTGATCCGGGATCCTGGGATCTATTTCCAAATCTCCAGGTTGGGCTCCCTGCTCAGCGGGGAGTCTGCTTCTCCCTCTGCACCTGCCCTCCCCGCCCCGGACTTGTGCACACTCTCTCTCTCAAATAAATAAAATCTTAAAAAAAAATAAACTCGATTCTGTATTCAGCTCAAAAGTATCCAAACATCACACATTGGTTAGATGATAATGTGGATACATCATTGTCTGTGATCTTGGCTAATGTAGAATGTTAAAAAGAAAAAAAAATAGCAAGCTTATGGAGCCAATTGTTATTAATTTAATATTAATATATACTGAAGCATTACAAAATTAGAGTTTGTTTTTGGTAGCTTACATATTCTTTTTTTAACTACAGAATTCTTTTTTTAGCTACAAAAATGCATTTTATGAGCATTAATCTTAGTGTAAAGTCTATACCTGTTGTATATCATTTGATAGCCTTAGAGGACAGGTTTTACATAAGAAGTTAGATGTTAGTGTGGAAATGAAAAATATAGCAATTTGTGTGGTTCGTAGCATACTTGCCACTATTCATATTGGTAATGTATCAGTGTATCAACTCTGGGCTGCTTTCAACCATGATCTGTGTATTCTTTTAATGGGCTAGCCTTTGCTTACACCTTTACTTTTGGTAGATATTGTTTAATATTGATGGGTCAAAAACTGTAACAGAATCATCATTCTTAAGTAAAGCTTGAAAACATGCTCTTATGAACATACTGGCTCTCACCTAAAGTATATTTTGGATACTGAAACACTGACTTGGGAACAGATTGATAATTGGCATTGTGTTGCCCTCACAAGGAGTTATTTTGGAACTAAATAAGATAATGTTGATTGTGCTGTATAAACACAGCAGGCTTCTAAAGTCTCAGTTTTATTTTGTATTAAAATATTTGTCAGTAACTTGACTAATAAGTGTCTTTCTAAAATTGATAATAGTTGATAAGTAGAATGATGTCAAGAATGTCTGTTTCAAACACTTATTTTTGGCATTTGTCATTGTAAAATACTGTGATGTGAAAGTAAAAAACAAACAAACAAACCACCCCCCCAAAAAAAACTGTGAAGCCACAAATACTCTGTTCTTTGCCTTGTTAAAAATTACACTTTGGGAACTTCAGAAATGGACCTGGTTCTCAAACCCCCTTGTTTCTCTATCAGGAGATAGAAGGAACAGGTTCTATTTTCCCCAAACTCCATTTCCTATTAATTCTAACTCCTTACTTTCCAGGTCCATTTGTGATCCAATCAATATTGTGAATGGCAGTGGCTAATTTTTGACTTTTCTTACTCCCTAAAGACCAGTGCCCAGATGACCTTCACACCTTTCCTTGCTAGCTAGCGATTACAGGAGCAAATGTAGCGCACCAGTGAATATGTGACTGGAGACTCAATTTAGTACAGCCTTATTGTTTTGCAAAAGCCATACAACTGGCAAGAGCTGCTAGGGTCACCCCTACAGAGAACCAACTCTTTGCTGTATCCTGAAGGCAGAAAGTCGAGACTTAAATAATGTAGCCATGGCAAAAGGAATGAAATGCTAGGAAAGATCTTTGCATTCTTCAGAGGTCACTGTAACCCAACTCTGCCTTACATGGATTGGACTATTACATGAATTCTTAAAAGTAATAAATATTCTCAAGTTGAAGTAATTGATTATTAGGATTTCCACTATGATTTTGGGCCAACTCATAAAGAGCTAAAGTGAACCCATATTTTTTGATGAAAAATAAATTAGCTAAAAATGAGAATCTAATTTTTGTAGGGGGTAGCAGATAAGACAGACCAAGATCAGAATCGTCCAGTCTATAAAATCATTATAAATCTTTCTTTAACCCAGCTGTACACAAATATTACTATAAAAATAAGGTAATTTTCTCATGATTTTTTTCTAGGCATATTTTAATTCATTCCAAGAATGTATTTACAGAGCAATTAGTACAGAAACATAGTGATAATATCCAAATAACCCAAAGATTACCGTTGCAAAGGTTAATGATACTCTCTTCATTTAAGTATTATTGCATATTGGCAGCATTCTTTACAAGGCCAGGTTAGTCTCAGAAAACTGTAATTTATTTTAAATTTCATTTGACTAATGTTTGGTTTTCCCTTGGAAATATTTTTTTATAACTCATTTTTTGTCATTCAGTGATAATATTTAATCTACTCTACATAAAACCACAAAATATTTGCTGCCGTTTTATCATTATTATTGTTAATATTATTACTAGACCTAGTAAAATCTACCTGAAGTCTATATGAAACCCTACATATTAAATCTACTGAAAAATGGATTACTTGACTTTTAGTGTCAGTTTGCTAGTAAGTAATTTCAAAGATACCACATTTTAATTCTGGGTAACAAGTTCCTAAGACTGCTCAGGATAGGTTTTATTTCAAAAGCTGAAGTATCCCTGGGGCAAATAATACATTATATGTTAAAAAAAAAAGCGCCAAATAATTAAGTTGACCTGCACAGAACCACATGAATCTACAACCTGTGAAACATCTCTGGGCGCTTAAGAATACAAAATAGGATACTTGCAACCTCACCAGCGCAGAAATAGCTGAGCCTGGTTAGTCTCAAACAAATTGGGAATGCTATTCACTCACTGTGATATTAAGAGGCTATGATGTCATTTCAAAGCTATGTAGATAGAGGCGAGACAAGGGGAGAAAAAAAAAAAAGAAAGAGCTGATTCATGCTTAAGAAAAAAAAGAAAGAAGGAAAGAAAAAGAAAATCCTAAATAATAAGGCAATGGCTCCAAAGCAGTGACCAGGAAATTACTTTCTGAGTAAGATGCTCCAGGGCAAAAGTCTTTCTTTAACAAATATTGTTTAAGGCAGTGAAATCTGTTTGCCATCATTTCTTTTCTCCCAGGTGATTAAATGCAGAAGAAAAACAGTCATTTGATAGCCACAGAAGCTATTTACTGAAAGTATATTCAATCACCATAAACATTATTTTTACAGCAAGACTAGCAAAGATACTATGGGGGATCTCATAAAACATTTTTAAAAAGAAAAAAATGTTACTACCATATATTTTTATGAGGGCTGCCGAGTGATCTGTATGCAGCTGTTTCCTCCAAGTGCTGCCTGACATTGCAGGCTCTGGATTTGAAGCCAGATGGCATAAAATTCAGTTCCCAAATGGGAGAGATTTCATAGGCTAAAGAATAGGTTCAGGGCTTGTTTTGTTTTGTGACTAAGGATAATTCCTGATTATTCTCTCTATATTTCTCATCTATAAAATGAGATAACCTGTTGTAAGATAAGCATTAAATAATTATAAAGAATTTTATTGCTCACGCATTTTAATGACAGAAAGAAAGGAACAGAAACACTTCATGAGATGTTCCCCAAATTGAAATTTTCTTTTTTTCTTTTCTCATCCTTTTGACCTAACTCATTCTGTAGGAAAAGGCTATGGCATTCAGTTCTCTGGAATTTACAAGTAGAAAGCTGCAAGGTTTAGTTTGATCTTATTTTTCTTTAATTTTATTTATTTATTTTACAGAGAGAGAGAGAGAGAGCTCACGAGTAGGCAGAGAGGTAGACAGAGAGAGAGGGGGAAGCAGGCTCCCTGCTGAGCAAAGAGCCCTATGTGGGGCTTGATCCTAGGACCCTGAGATCATGACCTGAGCCAAAGGCAGAGGCTTAACCCACTGAGCCACCCAGGCACCCAAAGTTTAGTTTGAGAGAGAGAGGACAGACCCAAACTCTCAAGATGCAAACTGACTCACCCAGAAGGGTGAGGTACTACAAAAGGAGGTTGCTGATGGGTGTGATGGAAAGTATCAGTTAGTGTGATCCCTGGTGTGGGTGATTAAGGGCTTCCATCACGTAGAACTGAGATCCTCTATCTGACTTAAGAGACTACAGAGCGCCCTAATGCTGGCTCTATGCTCCTCACATTGTCCTTTCGTTGTGACGTTATATTTTTCCTCTTAGTCTTCTCTTCCTGGGAAGGTATGAAACTTCCTTTCATATCTCCTGTCTTTTCCCCATCCAAGGGGAGGCGTCAGCTTTTTAAATCTCTTAATGGTGTTGATTTCTTTTTCTTTTTTTTTAAAGATTTCATTCATTTATTTGGCAGAGAAAGACACAGTGACAGAGGGAGCACAAGCAGGGTGAGTGGGAGAGGGAGAAGCAAGCCTCCCGCTGAGCAGGAAGCCCAATGCAGGGCTTCATCCCAGGACGCTGGGATCATGACCAAGCCCGAAGGCAGACGCCCAATAACTGAGACACCCAGGTGCCCCTAGAAAGGGACTCAAGATTTTTTTTTTTTGGTCAGTCCTATCATTTCTTCTCCTTGATGCAATAAGAAGAATATTGTCTAAATCGGTTTTTCTCAACATTGGCTGCACAAAGAACCATCTGTGGAAACTTTTTGAAAAATACCAGTGTATGAGCCCCACCCCAGAGGTACCTTGCAGGCAAGAGTCTTTTTTTAAAGCACTCTTGTGTAGACAGATTTGAGAACATCTAGTTTGGTATTTGAAGGGGGGAAAGGCAAAGATGAGAAAAGAAGGGAAGAAGGAATGGTGAGGACTATTAATATTTTAAGAAGTATTTTGTTTATAGTAGTTTTAAACTATAAACTATGTTTATATAGTTGTTTAAAAAGATCAAGTGTACCCTCAGAAGAAAGTTTGTCACTACTCACGGTACACAAAAGGCTATGTTACAGGCTTGTGAGGTATTTTAAGGGTATTTTGAGCACCGGCAATATGGCTGGAATGTATGTGACATCTATAAATACATAAAGAGCAGGAATCCACAATTCTAGCATGTTAAAATGAATAATATTATAATCTTTTAAAAAAATTTTAATATTTTTTAAAAGTTTTATTTATTTGACACAGAGAGAGAGATCACAAGTAGGCAGAGAGGCAGACAGAGAGAGAGGGAGAAGCAGGCTCCCTGCTGAGCAAAGAGCCCTATGCCTGGCTCGATCCCAGGACCCTGAGATCATGACCCAAGCGGAAGGCAGAGGCTTTAACCCACTGAGCCACCCAGGCACCCCAACAATATTATAATCTTAATAGTTCTAGTTTTTGTATAGTTAGTAGATATTGTCCAAAAAAAAAAAAAAAACAACCCACCAATATAGCATTTGTGTATAAAGATTTAAAGTAAAATCAATGATAAATCTGTACTTTTTAAAAAAGGGAAAAAGGACAATTTTGTTTACTTTCCATCATATACTAATTACACTAAGACTTGTTATGGAAGCCTGGTCCTTGGAAATTTTTTCAAACTACCCCAAGCTGCATACATATTCTGATATAGATTTGCCTGACCCAGGCATTTTCCCAAGCTTTATACATTGGCCTGATGTTTTTCTTCTACGACATTTTCTTCCTTTTTTACAGTTTCAATTTCCTCATTATTTCAATAACATTTAAATCTCTCCCAGTCCCTTCATCCCTTAAATACATTTTTTTTCATTTTCAAGTAATTGCTGAATCATTCCAAAGGGAATATATTCATGATACCATATGAGGATAGTTATCTCTGATTCTTTTTCATATGGACAGCTTAAGAAAGTATATATTTAATTTTAATGGTCCTTATTTCTTACTTTTGGTGGAGTTATCAATGAAAACAATGTGAGAAGCAGATCACAACCCACCCCCCACTCTGCCAAAAAAAAAAAACAAAAAACCCAGGAGGATAGGTTATTTTTATTTTATCAAAAGAGTTGTGGGATATTCCTTAGCTATATTTCAAAATATTTATGATAGAATTGCATTATTAGTATTCTTTCAGTATACTTAAGATTGATTATATTCATCTTACAAATAAGCCTAATTAAGTAGTAAAATTCATGCATTTAGAAAGAGCATTAAGTAACCATTCCTTTTAATAAATATAACAAATACCTTATATAATTTTAATAATATGTTATTCTCTTGAGAATGGGGTGAGCTACTGGAAAATAATTGAAAATGGCCATAGTGTGTTACTGGCTGAATTTAATATATAGAGAAATACATCTAAGAAAGAATATTGAATATGACCTCTAAGGTACTGAGCTGCGTGAAGTTTTTCTGAAATATTTTAATTATTTTTATATAGAATATCACCCCCCCTCTTTTTGCCCCCAAAGCCTAACTACTGCTATATGGGGAAAAATATTTAAATTATTCCCAGGATTTTATTTATACCCAAATGATGTAATTAAAACAATTTAGTATAGAATATACAATTATACAGAAGTGTGTATATGTGTGTATTATGTCTTTAGTTGCTAATACTCCAAATAGCTTTCAAATAATAATAGTAATGATGATAATTATTAATAAAGATAAAACTGATTCTTAGGATCTTGATATTGTAGAATTCTTAAAAGTAAGCTATATTTTTTGAAGGGCAAACCACTTTACAAAAGAATACTTGTATAAATGAAAAGTTAAGATGGGTTTATTTTTATAAATAAATGGACTTTTCATGTTTTATTTGTCTTAAAAACACCACAACATATTTCCAGAACTCTTATAACCAGAGGCTATTTTGAAGTTATGTTGTGCACATAGCTAGTGTGCAAGGCTAGGCTGGTATGCCTGCTATTTTGCTTTTTGGAGGAAGATTTTTTTCAGATGATTGAATCATTTTTTTTTTTTTTTTATTTGATAAGCATTCACCTGCACAATGAGAGTGTAGCCTTCATTGCCCACTCTGGAATGTTTTTCCAAAAAGCTAGGTGACCAAGATAGGTAATTGTGAAATATCCTATGAATGTTTGATTTTGTTTTCATCACTGAAGTGATAAGGAATTGGCATTCTGAGGAATTGGCAATAGTTTAAAATGACTTCAACAGCTTGGACAAATTTTCTTTCTCCATTGGCTTAAATGGATAGATATTCCTCTGGGTTGTCCATGAGCATTCTCTTTACCTATGGTTTCACTGGAATATTTCTCTGGTCACGTGGTCAGAGTCTTTAACGTATGTCTCAGTTCTGCTACAAGTAGAAACTCATGTGATATCTGTGGGCGTTTGGAAAGCTAAGTGGAAACATCCCCAAGACAGTTTCATGAGAGGAAGTATGAGATATTTTTACTTCTTCAAAGAAATAATAATCGTGTTAAGATATACAAAATGTTTTGGTGCCAGAGACTGTAGAAACTGAACTGTATTTAAATTTGTAGAAGGTTGACCATAGTGTGCTGACTGGAGAGCCCTTGTCTAGCTGTAGGTGCAGATGTGTGCTTCCTTTTACTAGCTAGAGCTGGAGACCTGTGAGTAGTTGAGCATTCTCTGAAAGAATTAAGAGGCCGCAAATGGTGTCCTATGCAGACCTCGTAAAGTTATACTGAAGGAAGCGGGAGGAAGAGAAAAATACAAATTAAGAAAAAGAGAAAATTCTTGATATCTATCTCAAAAGCATAAGAATCACATATCAGAATAGAGGTTATTGGTAAGTAATCAAGAATTATTTCAGCAGCAGGAAAGCCTGTTACATGTTCAATTTGTACAGGAGAAGGCACTTATCTGGACAACATATGTTTTTGAGATAATTCCTGTAATCATTCTGGGAGGTAATCTAATCTAGTTCCTTATGTGAAGAAGAGGAAACATAAAACCATAGTGGTTAGGTCATTTTGTTCAAGTCTGGAGGAGTCATTGCTTAGGCTTCCTGTTCCTACAAACTGGCTTAGACTATTTCAGAAAGCCAATTCCCAAAACATCCCCAAAATTTTCCAAGTAACCTTAACAGAAATCATATTCTTCTTAAAAAAAAAAAAAAGCAAACACAGAGTGTTTGATAATTGAATATCTAAGAATTAAACTAACTCACACTGGAATTTTTATTTTGTGGAGGGAACATTTCCACAAGAGTTTTTGTTCCTTCTTCTTTTACTTCCTTTTTTTTTTTTTTGTATTTCTCTAAGAATGAATATCTCAGTAGTTCTCTCAACATGATACACTTAAAAAGGACATATACTATGACCATTATCCTACTGAAATGCAGTGAAATAAAGTTTTCCAAAAGTTTTCCTCTTTGCTTTTTGTTTTTTATTTTTTTTATTTTTTTAAAGATTTTATTTATTTATTTGAGATAGAGACAGTGAGAGAGAGCATGAGAGGGGAGAAGGTCAGAGGGAGAAGCAGACTCCCTCTGGAGCTGGGAGCCCGATGTGGGACTCAATCCCAGGACTCCGGGATCATGACCTGAGCCGAAGGCAGTTGCCCAACCAACTAAGCCACCCAGGCGCCCGCTTTTTGTTTTTTATAATCAGAATTCAGTCTTTCTAAAAATGATGTCCCTATTAGTTTCCAAGGACTTCTATAACAAAGTACCACAAATTGGGCTGGTTAAACAACAACAGAAATTTATTCTTTCATAGTCCTGGAAGCTAGAAGTCTGAAATCAGGATGCAGGTAAAGTTAATTCCTTCTGAAGGCTGTGAAGGAGAATTTGTTCCATGCATCTGTCCTAATCTTGTGGCTTCAGAGGGGTTCCTATGCTTGTAGACAACATATCCCCCATGTCTTTGCATCCTCCTTCCTCTATGAGTGTCTGTCTCTGTGCCACAGGTTCCCCTTTTCATGCTTATGAAAGGTCATATGGGACTATGACCTCATTTTAACTAGATCTTTGAAAACCCTGTTGCCATATAAGGTCATGTGCAGAAGAACTGAAATAAGGACTTCAATATTTTTCGGGGGTGGACACAATTCAACTGATAGCAATATCTTAAACAGGATTAATGAAAACTTAACATCATCTTACATTCTGATGTTTGAACATTTCATTTGATTATTTCCATCAGCATTTACTCAAGACCAGAGTTATAACAAAAACATCTCCCATTTTAATATAGCACCTCAAGCTTTCATTTCTATTTTTATGTTCTTAGAGTTGAACTGCTTAAAAGAACTGCTTTGTGTTTGTGAGCTACATTTCATTTCCACACCCCACATTTACTTCACTATATTTTCACATTTGCTCCTGATCAAGTTAGTGATGATCTGCATTTTGTTAAATCTTTTTGAGATTTTTTTTCTGGCCTTAATTTGTTTGTTTGTTTTTTTAAAGATTTTATTTATTTGACAGAGAGAGATCACAAGTAGGCAGAGAGGCAGGCAGACAGAGAGGGGGAAGCAAGCTCCCCGCCGAGCAGAGAGCCCGATGCAGGGCTCGATCCCAAAACCCCGAGATCATGACCCAAGCCAAAGGCAGAGGCTTTAACCTACTGAGCCACCCAGGCGCCCCTTTTTCTGACCTTAATTTATTTGTCTTTTCAGGTCATTGTTGGAAAATACAATCTCCAATGGGCTTTGAGAATCTCTATATGTTCTTCATTCCTATGCCAAAAAAGTAAGTCCTTGAGTACTCTTGGGACAATTTTCAGGGCTGTGTTTCCAGCAAAGAACCCTGAGGAATAAGGTAACATTTTCCTCTGGATAAAGAACATGCTTGCTTCCATTTAACTGTGAAAGTGGTTAATCTTTTAAGTTTAGTGTTGTTCTTCTGTAATACAGCCCACTGTAGGTACTGGCATCCCTCATGTGCACTTCACATCACTCCATGACACTGAGAGTGTCTGCAATACCAGTATGGCCATAATGCTGCCCCTATGACTACTCTTTTTGCTAGGGATAATAAAGTCCTTTGTTTCTAGCCCCGGAGTCTTGTGTGTTCTGGTATTCATGAGACGATAATAGACCAGCTTACTAGCTTGCTTATAAGGAGAACTCCCAGATCTTTCATAATTCTTGATAATCACTTGACATTATTTGACATTCTCTGGTCATGCCTATCAGGTTTCCTTTGGAAGACGTTCCTTTCTACTGGGTCATCAAATCCTGGGGTTTCTTAAAGGGCGGAAATAGGCCTTTTTCTTATAGTATCTTGCTAGGAAATTTCAACACATTGCCAGCTCTGGTTACCGTGGTGATGCCCAGATTTATTTCTCTAGCCCAGAGCTCTTCTCTGGTATATCAGTATTTCCAACTACTGACTTGACATATCACTTGGATATTTCAAAGATACCACAATTCATGATGTACATGACCAGATTCATGGTCTTTCTTTTTAAACCTGGTCCTCTTTCACTATTCCTTCTCACAGTAGATGACATGGCCATTTATCTACTTGCTCAGGCCATTTTCTTCTTCCTCTCCCTCATGATTCCCATCTAATCTGTCACCAAGACCGATTACCTTTATCATCTCAATATCAATGAAATCTGTTTTTCTCTTCATCGTTACTTTCTTTCTGTGCTTAAAACATTAGGTTTTAAGTGGACCTCCTAATGTGCTCCCTCTACATTCATTCTGCTGTCCTTCCAATCTGTTCTCCAACTGAAATCTGAGTGAATGATCACTTTAAAACTCACATTGAATCATGTCATGCCTCTGCTTAAAGTCTGCTTAAAACTTTCATTGCACGTAAAGTACATATCATCAGTTGACTCCTACTAGTTCTTTTCATCACAGCCCCCGTAAAACTGTCAGTGACTTCCTATTTGGATTTGGATCTTTTATTACACCCATTGATATAATGCTGTTCCTTTTCTTCAGAGCACTTTTGCAGGTGGTCATTATATATCCTTACTGTGACTATTTAATTAATGTTTATATTTCTTCTCTGCAAGTAAGCTCCGTGAGAGTAAGAACCCATGTGAGTTAGTTTACATTGTATCTCTTAGGACGCAGTACAGTGGTTGCACTCAACTATCTGAGAATGAACAAAAAAGAATGAACGCTTTGGGTAAGCTACCATATATTTTTCTTTAACATAAAATGTTTGCTGTGCTTTAGCTAACAATTCATACCAATGGGATGTTTTAAAATTATATATCAAGTCATTTTAGCCTTTACTTAAAATTCCCCATAACTTCTTATTACAATTAGAATGAACCCAAATTCCTTATCTTAGCTACAAAGTCCTACAATGATTGAGCTCCTAGCTAATCCAGGACCTTTCCTGGAGCTCTCTTTCTCTTCACCAGTACAATAAAGCCACACTGAATGCTCCTCCCTCATTTCTACCCAGGAGCTCATGGGCCAACTGTCTCCCTTAACCTTTTATTATCCCTATAATCTTCAAGTGACTCCTTTTGTCACTTGAGATCTCAGCTTAAATAGTGCCTAAATTTCCCTGTCCCTTAAATCTTAACCAGTGATTCAATCATTTTTTTTGTCAGTACTTTCCACAATTTGGTATTTTTCCTATTTGTCTATTTATTTAGTCCGTGTTCTGTCATTCCCCCCCCCCCCCACACACACACACAAACACACATGCCTCACTCTGCTAGAAAATTCCTTTCATGTAGACTTTCTTGTTCCTTGCCATATCCCCAGGACTTATAAGAGTGCTAGATGTATTGTAGTCACTCAACAAATATTTTTAAAATAAATAAACACATTCTTAAAGTTAGGGGTCAGGAAATTTCCAGCAATGCTTTTAGTTTAGGTTGTTAAAACCACTTCTTACATTACCAAATGCAACAGTGATTATGATTTCTAACATGGCTCAATATAATTTTTTTATAATTTGAAGTTGTCTTTAAGTCAACAGAGAATCAGTAGGAATATGATTTTTCTGTTTTCTTCATCACTGGTTTACTTTGAGAACAAGTTGCTTATTCCTTCAAGAAAAGTAAAACTGGATGAAGATTTAAACTAATGTGACAGAATCTTCTGATATTTAATTTGGGGTTAGTGTAAAGACAGAGGAGCCAAAATGTCCCTTAACAATCCTCTGATCTCAAAACATACCCACCTTCTGTACTTCCAGTGTTTGTATTTGAAAGCAACAGGCTGTGCTACCACAGCATTATAACACAGTCAAAAGTAGAACTTATTTGAACCTTTTTACCTTTGTGTTGGGTATTAATAATTTTTTCCCCATTTTTTCTAGTTCTTTAAAGATACCAACTTAATAAGAACAAGATAACTTGTATGCTTTTTCTTTGAATTGCATTGACTTCACAACTATGAATTAAAGCTTAAAATCTATACGACTCCTAAGCAGTAAGTAAGGACATGTTTATAAAGAAATTGGAAAAAAATTTTAGCATTTATTTGATCTAGAGGAAGAAAACATCCTTCCAAAGCAGCTTAGCACTTCTTTTTTTTTTTACTAGCTTCCATTAGATAAAATAAAGTATCAATTCTCCTACACTGTTGACAACTTTTCTGGGATATGTTCTGGTCTTTCAGAGTTAGCCTTAGGCAAAATTTTGAAATATTTGGAACTATCTTTGTGGATCTCGTATTAATGCTTCCTTTTATTTTGACATTGCCAATCCATTGCATCTAAAGGTCTAACATTTTACCTCCTCATTTTTATCTTTTCTGGGCAGTGTGTCATTCTCTGTGACTTTCTCTTCCTTTTCCCTCTCCACCTCCACCATCAATGGTCCTGCTTAATCTGATTAACAAATTCAAACTAGTTAGAAAGAACTAATTAGTTAGTGCATTGCACTTTCAGGAAATGCTTTTTCTTTAAGCCAGGGGTGAGAAG
>CM052799.1:149643234-149667056 GCA_028533885.1 Nasua narica
TGCAGCCATCAAGAGAAATGAAATCTTGCCATTTGCAACGACATGGATGGAACTAGAGGGTATTATGCTAAGCGAAATAAGTCAGTCAGAGAAAGACTATTGTCACATGATCTCTCTGATATGAATAATTTGAGAGGCAGGGCAGGGGGTCGTGGGGGGGATGGGGAAGAGAAATGAAACAAGATGGGATGGGGAAGGAGACAAACCATAAGAGACTCCTAAACATGAAACAAACTAAGGGTGGCTGGGAAGTTGGGGGGGTAAAGTTATGGACATTGGAGAGGGTATGTGCTATGGTAAAAGCTGTGAAATGTGTAAGCCTGATGAATCACAGACGTGTACCCTGGGGCAAATAATACATTATATGTTAACAAAAAAAAAAGACACTACATCTAAGCATATCATATTCAAAATACAGCAAATCAAAGATAAAGAGTAGTAGGCATTCAATGATTAGAAGAAAAGACCTCAAGAGTTGTACATAGCTTCAATTTACTGATGTAACTGTTACTTGGTAAACTGCATGTAGATAAGGCCATAATGAGTCCAATAATAAGAAACTGATTATTTTGCTATGTTTCTAACAGTATGAGGACAAAAGGACTTCTCATTATTGGGCAAAGTCATGGGAACTGATAGACTGTGGACATTTGTACCCATCCTTATGTTTCCCAGCACTTTTTATAGATTGTGGCCTGAATGGGTTTATCCTTGGTTACTTTGCCAGATAACAGGGAGCCAGTGCAAATATTAGTGTCAGCACATGGATTACCCTTCATGGGGTGTAAGGGAGAAATCATTCAAAATTAAATTAAAAAATATAACCTTTGTATTTGTGTTCTATTGGTTTAAAATCAATTGTGTGCAAAACATGACAGATTATTTTCTATATAATGAGAAGTTAGCAAATAACACATACTATTTCACATAACTGTCACCTCAACCCCTGCCACCTTGGGACTATATTTCTTACTTTGTATTAAAAAAAACCTAGGCATTTTGTGTGTGTGTGAATTGTTTGAGGTCGTGAAAGGGCAGGAGGGTCTCAGTCTTTGCATTTCTTGTCACTGCCTTTCTTCTCTCATCAGAATATTTACCATGATGAATTCTAAAAAGGTTCTTATTCTTTGAGGCTCCTGCTGGCTCCATTTCCTCTTGAAGTATGTAGCAGGGGTGCCCAGAATATGGTAGAACTTTACTTGCAGGACATAAAAATGTGGAAACTTGCTTAGGTTCCTCATCTAAAAGGAAGTAAGTTTGAAGTCTTGACAAAGAGAGCAAACAGGAGAATGCCACAGAACAAAGTAACCTCTTCTAGTTAGAATCTATGATGATTCCACAACTAATCTTATTCTTCTACATTGAATCTAAGAATATCAGCAAAACTTTTGGATTTTCATCTGTCTTTTTTTGGTAACAAAACCTCTTTATTTCTTATCCTTATTTTTTTAACCTGTAGATTCAGAAAAAAATATTTTATTTTGTCAAAGATATTAACAAAAGAAATCACAATACAGCTTTATAGGAGAGGAATTTGTACTCATATTATCACTGTGTTGGATTCACATGCATAATTTGAAGATATATGCCTGGAGTCATGGGTTGATTTCTCTCATGTTTGGCATGGAATCAGAGAACATGCTAATATTTAATAAATCATATTAACACTGGATTGGAGTTATTTTGTGTGGATGGAGGTGTGTAAGGGCCTACTTCCTTATATTTATATATCCTTTTAATATTTTAGGATTTATATATTCTTACCTCTTTTAAGGTCATTGCTAGAAGTTTAGCTTTTCAGACTCAATCTTGCTCTGATGGGATCAGGTGAGGTCTAAGTTTTATATTCCCTCTCTTGAGAAAGAATAATTAGGAAATAAACAGAGAATTTGGAATTTGGATTCTTTCCATTTCAATAGACAACATTTTATAAACAGATGATTATTCCTAGATTTGGGAAAAAGAGATGCCAGATGGTAAGGGTAAAAAGCAATGTTCAAGCTGAAAATACTATAATAATAGAGAGAGAAATATAGGAAGTGCTGTATAATAAAATGTTTTTCAATTATCTGTTCTATCTATTTCAAGCTTTCTGCAGAATGAACCTTCTTCAAGAAAATGAGTTGTAATGTCAGATTCTTAAGAGGCCAGCACAAACAAAATATGAGTAAAAATACAAAAATATATACCTTGGCAAGATGCTTTCTGAATTAAGTTTTAGATTTTCTAATTTCTGTCTTTTTATGGAGAAGCCTATTTTGCAAATTCTCTAAAAACAGCTGGTTGGCCTTGATTGAGGGCTTTACATCAAACAAGTTTGATGAGTAAATAGTGTAAGTTCCTCTGAGTGGTGGAAGTAGGTTAGTACAGTGGCTAAGACTTTATTCTGCAAATATTTACAAGCATATTTTATGATTTGAGGCCTCTGTTTAGTGACCTATTTTTGGAAGTGAGGGCAGGGAACTCAGGGAGAGAGAGTGCTATTGGTGGTGAGGGAACAAATTTATTGAACTGTCTCTGACATACAGTTTTAAAAAGTAAAAACTCTTAGTGTCAGAGAGGACCATTTAACCCAAAGATGCACATTTTCAGATAGTTAGTAAAAATTCTGAATTCTTCATTTGAAACTTGCTCTTTGAAAATATTGAGTGATCCAACCTATAGAAATCCATGCCATGTCACCAAATATGTATTTCAGAAGTTAAAGACAGACTCAAAATGTCTGGATGGTGTTAGTCTGCACTTTCTCTTTGAGTATGAAATAAAAAGAAATGATGACTCTAAGGAATAGCTGGCTTTCTATATTTGGCAGAGCAGTTTGTGTGTGTTTGTGTGTCATTATTCTATTTCTGCTTTTTAGGCATGTTATACTTATAAATCTTTTTTTTTTTAAAGATTTTATTTATTTATTTGACAGAGAGAGAGAGAGACCACAAGTAGGCAGAGAGGCAGGTAGAGAGAGAGGGGGAAGCAGGCTCCCCGTGGAGCAGAGAGCCCGATGCGGGGCTCGATCCCAGGACCCTGGGATCATGACCTGAGCTGAAGGCAGAGGTTTTAACCTACTGAACGACCCAGGCGCCCCTATACTTATAAATCTTAGGACAAAATTCTAATCAATTCTGTACTAGATTGCCTGAAATGATTTCTACACTAATTTTCCTTACCTCTCTATGCATGACCGTTTGCAATGTGATTTAACCACTTCTCCAATAAAAAGATAGAGTCTATTTTCCCACCTCTGGAATCTGGACTCATCTATGACTTACTTTGACCAACTGAAGATGGAAAAAATAACATCTGATCCTGGTACTAAACAGACCTTTTGGTTTCCACCCTGTCCTTTTGGAATGCTTTTACCATCATGTGATGTCTTGCCTACCGTAAGATGAAAAGCCTTATGGAGCAGAGGTGAGTCATTGCAGGTAATGCATTTGAGAGGGACCAACTGAGAGTCAGCAGCAATCATCAGAAATGTGACTGAGGCTATCATATGTCTTCCAGCCCCAGTTCATCCACCAGAAGCCTTCATCCACTTGAATGACCCTGGAAAAGATTAGCAAAGAATGCCCAGATGAGCACCTAGCCCAAATTGTAGAATTAGGGCTAAATAAATTTGTTGTTTTAAACCACATTTTGTGGTGGTTTGTTATGCAGCAATACATGCTTGAAATACATTCCTAGCATTTAATTTATTCAATTTCATTCATGTTGTCCCTTAAGTAACAATCTTACTTGATTTTTTGAAATTACTTCACTTGCTAATGCATTAAGTAGCAATGTGTATTGAGTACTTTCTGCATGCAGTGTGTGATTACACACCTCCTACTTTCTTTGGGCTTTACAAAAGGAAATAAATAACCAGGAATGAGAGCCCTTCCTTGATCTTAATGAAGTACAGGTTCCTGTTTTGCCTTATAGTTTAACTTAATGTAATGAAATAAAGCAGACAAAGCTTGAAAAACAAACAAATAAAATAAAGGGAAATAAAAGAGTTTTTTCCCATATACATTGATATAGTAAATGAACACTACAAGTTAAGAACACCCTTTTGAGAATCTATAGGATAATTTACATTTCACTCTGCCACATACATGGACATATTTACCAAAGATTTAACATTAGAAGGTAGTAAAGAAAAGCAAAAGGATATCAGAGGTGAATTTTTAAGGATGAATTTTGACATGAGCCTGGAGAAAGGAAAGCTTGGTGTACTAATGAAATTCTGAATAATAAATAGTGTCAAGGAAAATTAGAATTTGTTCCCAGGAAGGCTTAGAAGCCTCAAGATTATTTTAAGTGTCTGTTAATAAGCTTTCAGCACTGTTGCACATTATATAAATTTTGTTGTGTTCATTGATAGTTGAATCATTGTTTCTACAGTAGGTATTGCCAAAATCCCAAGCAAATGTTCTTCGGGAACAGGACCTGCTCTAACTTAAAAAAAAATTTCTTCTCTTTTAATATGTCTCTCTCAGTGTTTACCATAATCATTGAAGAAACAGTTATGCATTTTAAATTGTTTTATATTCATTTCCCTTTATTCTCTGATTTTTTTTCTCTCCTCTCTTCTCTCTCACCTTCCATCATTCCTTTCCATCTATCATTTTAGTTTATTTGCTCTTTGTCCTGAAAAGTATTTGAAGAGTGGTAGGATATTGAAATTAATCATATTGTTAGTAAATAAATGTTTCTTTAGAAAGCAACTTACCATGTTAATTAAGTTAGTACAGGAAAAGAGGGCAAGAAACAATAATTATCACCTGATATCAAAATCTAAAACACCTCTAAAGTAGTTATTCATAGGTTATGGGCTAGAAAAAGAGATTATTTATGAAAGAAGAAATATAATGGAGCCACCCTACCTAATTCACCCTGGCTTCCTCTGAAGTCACTTCTTTTTTTTTTTTTCAGATGTTATTTATTTATTTGACAGAGAGAGACACAGCAAGAGAGGGAACAGAAGCAGGGGGAGTGGGAGAGGGATCAGATGCAGGCTTCCCAAGAAGCAGAAGCCTAATGAGCAGGGAGCCCAATGAGCACGGAGCCCAATGCAGTGATCTATCCTAGGACTCTGGGATCACGACCTGAGCTGAAGGCAGATGCTTAAGGACTGAGCCACCCCGGCGCCCCCTGAAGCCACTTCTTACCCCTCTTGTCTTTTCTCTTGATTCAAGCAGGCATTGTGAACACTTAAATCAGAGAATTGATTCCATAGTGGGATATAAGTGTTGGTCTTAATTGTATCAGACATTAATATCTAGCATTGCAAATAATTGCTGTTTTTCTAAATGACTCGTATTGGGACACTTCAGTTTGATACTTTGGCTCCTCTCTAGAAGCAATGTGTTGCTACATCTCATTGCTAAGCAACACTGCATAGTGAGAAAAGCTGAATTCTAAGGTTTTAGTGTCAGATTTAAAAAAAGTATTCTTGACCTATAATTTAATATTAAACATGTACATCTATATGGTATCTTTGATAAACGTGAAGCCAGAACTTATTTTAGATAATCTAGCAAGTTTTCTGTTCAAAATGTGATTTCTTTCAAGTTACAAAAGACTTTAAAGTACATAAGCATGTGTCATCTTTAAAAATTTAATAAGAAATTTTATTATAAAGAAATCTAGTATTTTATAGTTGTGCAACTATTAGCTATATACAACTGATGTTTTCATGAAGAGTGGCACTCCTACCAAACATCTATGAAATGAAAGTGTTGGGAGATACTCCTCCATGGTCTCTTGTGTTTCTGTATTTGTTAGAAGCAAAGACGCTGACAATCTTTTATGTAGGCTATCTTTTTGAGGATGTTTGCATAGAAAACAATTTTGGAAGGTAGAAACTGTGTCCCATCTAGAGCAAAAGCAAGTTTGCTTGCATCCTTGAAAGATAGAAACAGTGGCTCCTGGAGTGAAGGGCAAGTGTGTTTACTGCCCGTTATAGGAAATTCAAGTTCTCTAAGCTCTGTGTTCCGCTCTGATAATGGAATTCCCTGTGTGCACAAGTATCACTTGGCTCTCTGCCTCACCCTGTGGGAACAGGGGCTTGGGGAACTTATATAAGAAATAGCAAATTCTCTGGCTATTGTTGTTTCTGGAAGTAAGAAAATCTTTTGTCTCTGACCTAGAAGTCTTGTGATTTCTGACGACATCCCTGAGACTAGCAGGCTAACTAGTTAGCCTAAATTCTCAGACCATTCATGGTTCTGGACAGAAGGCACACTTTCATTGATGGTGAATAAGTACATTCGACCAAAAGAAGCTTTAGGAGGTTCTGACTTACAAAATAGGGAACAAAGAAAAAGAACATAAAAATATATTTTTTTTTCATAAAAATATTTTTTGTAAGTAACACTGTGGAATATGGGTTCTAGGTAATGTGGTTAAGAATGTACAATTTGTGCCTTATCTTTAATTGTATAAAATCATTTGTTCCTTGTTAAAGAAGTTTAACCATGTGCTAAGATGTCAAGGAGAAATTCCTTTGGGTAGGCACCCCTTCCCAGAATTTTTAACATCATTCCATTTAGATATTTTTCTGCTTTGTCCGAATACGTATCTCTGATCATGACTCACTCAAGGAAACTCAAATTACTAACACCTGATCTTAAAATATACTATTGGTTCTCATGTTTGATACACATGAAAATTACCTAGAGAATTGTTAAAACACAGATTACTAGGTTCTGTTCCTAGAGTTTCTGTTCCAGTGCATCTGGAACAGGCTTGAGAATTTACATTTTTAACAATTTGCCTAGTGTTACTAATGTTTTTAATCTGAAAAACAAACTTTGAGAACCATTGATATAGAATGGTGTTTGAACATGGCACAGCATATTTAGATCATTTAGAATCATACCAACCTAGGTTAGAATCTCAATTCTGCCAAAACATAATTTCTCTGAGACTCAGTTTCTTCAACTGTAAGATGGGAAAATAATAATAATAACACCTCTATTAAAGAAATGTTTGAGTATTAAAGGATCCATGTAGAGTGCTTTGCATAGTGTATGGCACTTAGTGAGTACCCCAAAAATGATAGTATTATCATTACATGACTATATTCTGTAGCAACTTTTTTACAATAAAGATTCATAAAAGAATTTATGAAATATTAAATTTTCTCTCAGTTCCTTTAAAATATTGTTAGAATGTTAATATAAGTACACTTATCCTATAAAAAAGACACAAATCTATTTTAAATATTATAGAACTGTGTAATAGTATTTTTTATTAAATCAACATGTGATTCCTGAAGTGTATCATTTACTTAGACAAGTTCTCCCAGACTTCATTACAATGTCTACATGTATAACAAAACTTTTTTGGCTATTGAGGCCTCCTTACATTTCTATGACTACTATCATGCATATATCCTTCCTATTGTGATTATTTTCACTTAAAATTGAACATCGCTTCATGAATTCTATGGCAGCAGTTTACTTTGATTTTTCCAAAATTTGCCATAAAATCTAAGAAAGTCCACTAGGAGTTATGAGAGAAAATCATCAACTTCTGGTGTCATGATTTTCTGTTTTATGAAAATTTTTTCCTCTTTTTTTCATCAAATTATTTTTCTCTAGTAGGGAAATAATTCCTTTTAAAAAATATTTTATTTATTTATTTTTTGAGGGATACAGAGAGAGACAATCAAAGGGAGGGGCAAAAGGAGGGGGAGAGAATCTTCAAGCAGACTCTGAACTGAGTGTGGCACCTGATGTGGGGCTCGATCCCATGACACTGAGATCACGACCTGGGCCAAAATCAAGAGTTAGATGATTAACTGACTGAGCCACTCAGGTGCCCCGACTTCCTTTTTCTTTTTTAAGTATCAGAAAAAGGAAATCCATAAGAAGCACCGTGTTCCTTCTTACAGGGAAGTTTATTTTTCAAATGTCCTTGTCAGTATTTCTATATATGAGTGTGTTAGTGTGCACACCCACACACATACCTAATTCTCCAATAACAATAATAAGGCACAGATGTTTTTTAAAGTCTAATTAAATCCTGGCAAATCAAAGTGTGGGCCATAGATAGGCAGCTTTAGTATCACAGGGGAAATTGTTAGAAATGTAGAATCTTAAGACTTCCTTCCAGATCTACTGAATCAAAATCTGAATTTTAACAAGATCCCTAGGTGAGTCTTGTTCACTTTAAAATTTGAAAAGCACTGATTTAATAACATCTCTGACAGTGTGAATTAATTTCCTTTTATTCAATTGTTGCATATTTCTTCTTTCTGTTAAAGGCAATGCATGGTTTGTGATACTCTAGCAGGAAGAATTAGAGGAAACATGTTATTCCTCAAGGAATTAATGTTATGTATCTATATAAAAATTACATAGCATTGGATGAATTATTCTCAAGCTCACACAGAAATAGACATGAAATAGTTAAAGGTAAATATTTAGCCTCTTATATTGTAGGGTAGGTTAAGAAGGAGAGGGCTAAATGTTAGTCTCAGTAACTCCTGATGTCCATTTTCCTACCCAGGAGAACTTATTATTCTTCCTAACAAAGTGCTGAGTTTAGACATCCGTCTCTTTGCTCTAGCCTGGTGAGCAATGGAGGCAGTGGCCAGAGAACAGCATGCACTGGACTGCAAGGATAGAGCAGGGATTCAGCCGGCGCCCAGAAAGAAATCATTCTCAAGGTCATACATAACACATGGCAGGTATTTATCAGGGAGGTTTTGAGGGCAGTATGCTCCATACCACTGACAAGAACAAGGATCTAAGTAGCAATTAAGAATTTTCTGTGAGAGTCATGAGAGTCATGATGCAAGCTTGGAATCATTTCAGGAAGAAATTATATGAGGCTCTTATAAGAGAAAAAGCAGAATGTGGATCCTTATGAAGAGAAAGCTAGTCTGCATTAGACACGGGAAGTTCTTCAAATCTTCTAGTGGGTTTTCATTAATTCCCAGCCAGGAAGAATTAGAAATTAATGATAATAATAACAAAAACCTTCTGATATAGACTTTGGTTATAATTATGAAAACTGCATCTATAGTAGTGTTCAGTTGTGTCCATAAAGTCTGTAGATAAACTTTCTTTCCAGGTATTACTGCCATCAACGGCCATTAGACTCCTTGGATCATATTGGTAACTGACACACCCAGAATGTAATACCCTGCTTACAAAACTAATTTATGAATAGAGGAGGGGCATGTTGCAGTGAATTTAAAAATGGGTATGATACAAAGTGATTCCATTTATCAACTTCAAAGAATTTCCTTATATTCTCTTTTAAGACTTAGGAAGAAGTTGGTAGATTAGTCTATTTTTTACTTTTTCTTCTCTCTCTTTTCAGTTTCTTGTTGTTAATATTGTTTCCGTACTTCTAAAAAACATATTAAATGTCTGTCTATTCTATCATCTTTATTTGTCTTTTAATTGAAGTGTTTTTTTTTTAAAGATCTTATTTATTTATTTATTAGGAAAGAGAGAGAGTGAGAGACAGCAGGTCAGAGTGAGAAGCGGACTCCCCATGGAGCTGGGAGCCCGATGTGGGACTCGATCCCGGGACTCCGGGACCATGACCTGAGCTGAAGGCAGTCGCTCAACAAACTGCGCCACCCAGGGGCCCTGAAGTTTTATAATGAAGTATAATCAGTGCTTGTCCCCAGAACTTAGGCTAACTCTTCTTCGATTTCCATCCAGGAATGTCATACACCTTCTTGTTTGTGAAGGATTCCCTTTGTTATGTCTTTTCAGATTTTCAAACAGATTGGTACAGTTTAGGAATGTTTATTCCTATAAATTCAGTATTTTTTTACTCTTTTACTGTAATTTGCACATCTACAACATTTTAAATCTGGAAATAGCTCAGACATTTCTCTGTTAATTGTTCTATCTATATCCACACTGACATCTCTAAATTGTACTAATTTTTCAGTTAATTTTTCTGTTTCCACATATATTTTCTTTTTATTGGAAAATAATTTATATGGCATTAACGCATTTTATTCATTTTTAATATTTTTAATTACATGGGCTAACACTTATAGAAATATTTTAAACAAGGTCAGAGATACTGTGGACTCTTGCCCCATTTTTCTTTCTTTCTTTTTTTTTAAATGTTTTTGTTTTGTTTTGTTTTAAAGATTTTATTTATTTATTTATTTGAGAGACAGAGAAAGTGAGAGAGAACATGAGAGGAGAGAAGGTTAGAGGAAGAAGCAGACTCCCCGTGGAGCTGGGAGCCCGATGTGGGACTAGATCCCGGAACTCAAGGATCATGACCTGAGCCGAAGGCAGTTGCTTAACCAACTGAGCCACCCAGGTGCCCCCATTTTTCAAACTTAACAGAAATTTGGGGGGGAATGATATTTTATTTTAGATAGTTTTCTTTTATTACATTTTCACCTATTACATTTAATGGTAATGTCTGATGAATTTATTACATGAATTTGGGACATATATTGGAACAATTAGGTATTTGGGTCCTTAAATTACTTATTACATTAATGGATTAATAAACAATGATACATTCTGGAATTCCTGGAATAAGTCTTTTTTGGCCATAACACTTTAGAATATTGTGTATTTCAATGAGTTCAGTTCTTTCTTGCTCATAGATACAAGGTACTTAATACCCTGTATTTGTCTTATCAACTCTATGTGGTCCCTGAACCCTAGTATTTGGTACTGAATTATTATCTTGAGGTTGGTTGTTGATGCTGAACTATTTGGTACTCTGCGGAGATAGGGCCAGGTCATCTTTGTTGAGGGAGAATCTGAGCTTTAAGTTTATATACTTCTTTCCTGCCATTGGAGCTACTTTCATCTACTTTCATGCAGTAATGCCTTCATCATTAATGTACTGAAAAAGTACTGGTGTGTCTAGGGCAAAGCGTTAGCTTATTCACCTTGCTGATTTGCTTATTAAGAGCTTCACTCTTTGCGGTAGCCTCTCAGTAATCAGTCATCTGGGACACAGGAGTCGTCTTACTTATGAGTGGTGAATAATGATTTTCTACAAGGCTGGGGAAAGGGAAGGAGCAAGACTGAAGGATGAGTGAGAAGGAGGATTGGAGAAGATATCTATGATGAAACTTTTCAGAATAGCCTAGCATGTGAAAATATTTTAAAATATGCTTTTTTTCCCTTAGATTAACGTTTTGAAAGCATAGCTAATTTATCTTTCACCTCCTCCTCCCCATTAGCATATGTATGTGTGTATAGTTTATATAGAGATGCATAATTTGTTCCAAATAGTTCCTTATTCATATCATCATTTATATATAATCTATGGTCTCTATTTTAATTATTTTTTCCTCCAGAGTTATCTAAAAATGTTGATAAATTTCTGAGTGGAAAATTGATTTTTTTGACTAAATGTTACTTCTAAATTTCTAATGTCACTGCACTATATTCAAAGTGTGGCTTTTTTTTTTTCCTGCTATGTAGAATTTATTTAGATTCTGGCTGTTCCATAGGACTGTGAAAAGTCTATGTGTGTGCAAGTACATTTAATTGTGCTACCCAAATTGTAGTTTTAGTTATTTTTAATACTCTTTGTTTCATTAAATGCTGGGTTTTTAGAAACTGTATTAAAATCTCACATTGTATGTCCATTTTTAATTTGAATTGAATATTGCAAGTCGTTATTCCAAGTCATGTTATTTGAGGAATATTGGATCTGGATAATTTTTTTTTTTTTAAATATTTTGCTTCACCTATCCTATTTAAGCTTTTTTGTCTTAATTCTACTTCATCTGATATTAGCAATATTGTACTCAATTTCTATTAGCTGGTATAATTTGTTAAACCTCTTATATCTCCTCTTCATTTTAAACATTTTTGTATCATTTTTTCCCTTACTGTAAGCAGTATACTGATGAATTTTTTAAAAAAGTGAGCAAAAAAAAATCACTTTTTTTTTTTAAGAGAGAGAGAGGACGGGCTTGGGGGAGGGGACTGGATGGGGGAGGAAGGCAAGAAGGAGAGGGAGAGAGAGAGAGAATCTTAAGCAGGCTTCCTGCCCAGTGCCAGGACAGAGCCTGACTTGTGCTGCACAATCTCACGACCCTGAAATCATGACCTGAGCAGAAATCAAGAGTTAACTTGATGACAAGCTAAGACACTTAACTGAATGAGCCACTCAGACATCTCCAAAGCACTCAATCCTATTGAGAATCTCTCAATAGGAAAATATATTTCATATATATTTTTATAATGAATACTTTGGATTTATGTTTGTTGTATTTAAGTCACTTTCTATTTTATATCTTTTATTATTTATGTTTTTTCCTTCTTTTTAAAAAAGATTTTATTTATTTATTACAGAGAGAGAAAGAGATAGAGAGCATGAGGGGGGGAGGGTCAGGGAGAGAAGCAGACTCCCCGCTGAGCAGTGAGCCTGATGTGGGACTCGATCCCAGGACCCTGGGATCATGACTTGAGCCAATGGCAGATGCTTAATGGACTAAGCCACTCAGGTGCCCCCTTCTTCTCTTTTTGATTGAACAAGTTTTCTTTGTTCCATTTTTTGCATTGACTTTTGAAAATTTTTAATGTATTTTTAAATATTTATTGAGCAACTGCCGTGAACTCGTCCCTGTATTCAGTGCTTTCACACAGCTAGGTACTGCAGGTAGAATGTGAGGGAATAGTCATTTTAATGACTATTCTGATATTTATGATTTTAATAATTTAAATTTCAATATTTACTAAAAATATAGCTAGAACATAAAAATCATAATTTTTATGCAAAATGAGGCTAAGTAAATAAAAGCAAGTCAATCTAAAACATTAAAAATATTAAGTAACTAGTAAAAGAATTACAATATAACAAGAATCTTGAAGGTAGATACAGGTAACCATGTTTTACCTTTGCAGTAATACCTTTTATTCTGGAGATAAGAAAATTAATGCTTACTGGCTACTCTCTGCCAGGTTCTGATCAAAACTTTTGGAAAACGAAAGAGAGAAAAATCTTTGTCTTCATGGAGCCTACCTCTTAGTGGGGGAAGACAGACAGTGTACAATAAGCATCATGAATAAGTTCAATATTTAGTGATATGGCTCATAGAAGGTGAAAAATGCTGTGGAGGGAAGAAATGGAGCAGGATGCTGCTGGGAGGTGGAGGCAGCTGTAAACCTTTTTGAACATTTTATTTTAAAGGATTTTAAAACTTTGAAAATTGTCGTATGAAAAGTACATGTATACTTTCCCCAGACCTAAAGTCCTCATTTGCTAAATCTTTCTCTACCTCAGTGCTCTCTCCTCCACGTGCTTGAGTCTTAAATGTGTACAGGAACCAGTGGCTCAGTTTAGGGTCAAAGAGCTTGTAAGTAAATGAAAAAAGCAGCAGCAGGCACACACAAGCCAGCTGAGACAACAGCTCCTTGAAACTGAGGCAAAGCTTACCAAAGAGAGGAAATCCTTTTCATATTTTCTGCTAGAGTGAAAACCGAAACTGAAAAACATGGCCAGCTGGGGATCCAAGCTTTTTCAAAAACAATCCAAGATTCTTCCTGTTAGGACTGCTTTTTTTTTTTTTTTTTTTGTATTAGCTTCAGGTATAACTCACTTGAGAAAAGGAAGTATTTGATTAGTCTTTGCTAACTGATGCTTAAATTATAGAAAGAATTAATTTTTTATATTTTTGTTTCTTTAGATAAGATATTGGGTTAGAAAGGGTTTTTTTCTCATTTATATTCTCCAAGTAAAATGAAATACAAAGATATTTAGTGTCTTTAAGTTTTTTTGGGTATATATGTAATACCAAAAGCTAATACATCATTTTCCCTTGCTCATCCTAAAAAAAAAAAAAAAAATATTCAAGACTGTTTTTTGACCTAACTAGTCAACTCCTCTGAGTCCTCTTTATAAGTCTCAACTTGTCTTCTGTCCTTATTCTACTTCTTCCATTTCCTCTAATTTTAGCAAGAGTCCTGCTGGGATAGTTCAGTGAAAATCCTGCACCCTCAGAATGTGATCACCCTGGCTGCCTTCAGAAAGAATCCTATAAGGTGACTTTAGCAAAAAACTACCCTACTTCTTTTTTTTTTTTTTTTTTACCTCTTAATAATTTTTCATTCACTGACCCTTCACCCTGCTCCTTGGCTAAAAATCCCTACTTTTCCTTATTGTATTTGGAGTTGAGCTCAATCTTTCCTATTGTAAAACCTCATTTTACTGGTGCCCCTGAATAAAGCCTGCCTTACTATTCTTTAACAAGTGTCATGAATATTTTTTCTTTAACAGTAGTCAGGAAAATATGGAAACCATCATATGTCTCTATCTTGGTGACTGATACTCCCTTTCAGCATTTTGAGAACCCTAAGGAATCCTGAAGTTAATGTTTCAACTAAAATTTCCAAAATTAACTTGATCGTTACATCCTTTTGAGATAGAATGAATATAATTAATTTTAAATTATTTTCAGTGTGGAGAGGAAAAATAGTGTAGAGCTGTGTCGATAGTAGAAGTATAGTGCTGGGGCCGTCAGGATCAACCTTAGCTGGGCACCTGTTGGCAAAGTAAAATCTCAGCCTCCACCTCATGCCTCCAATCCAGAATCTGCATTTTAACAAGATTCTCTGGTGACTTCTATGCACACTGAGTTTAAGAAAAAGTCACAAAGGTAATGGAAAAGAGTAGATGGTATTATAATAATACGGATCTCTTTATAATCTGCAATGTCTAAAAATGCTCTTTTGTTTTAATTAAATAAATCTCTATTCTTTGATTAAACACTGATGGATTAAAATGAACATGTCTTGTAATTATTATGAGTGCTATGAAAAAAATCCCCTGGGCTTAAAAATTTGCCACAGACTAATGTTCAAAATATACTGTTTTTGAAAACTTAGCCTCTAGTTGGGCACAACTATGTAAATGTTTTACATGGCATTACTGTTTTGTTTTCAAATTTAATTTTTAATGTTGTCACAAGAATATATGTGCACAGTTTAAACAAAGTTAGATAATACCACTAGTTTTATTTAAAAAATTGTGCTTTTTTTTTTTTTACCTTATTCCCCCCTACTCCTACTGCTAAATTCGATTTTCAGAGGCTACCACTTTAAATTATTTTTGCTTTGTAATTTGTATATATGTATGTATGTATGCATACATACATTTTCCATATACATAATATACATACATGTACATATATGTATATATAGAAACATATACATACACACATTTTCTATATACATATGTATATATAGAAATATATGTATATATGCATGTATGTATATACATGTACACATATATAATATACATATTCAGTTATACCTTGCTTTAAAACTTTTAAGAAGTCTTTTGATTTATTTAAATTAACACTGAGGGACGCCTGGGTGGCTCAGTTGGTTAAGCAGCTGCCTTCGGCTCAGGTCATGATCCCGGGGTTCTGGGATCGGGTCCCACATCGGGCTCCTTGCTCAGCGGGGAGCCTGCTTCTCCCTCTGCCTCTGCCTGCCACTCTGCCAGCTTGTGCTCTCTCTCTCTCACAAATAAATAAATAAAATCTTAAAAATAAAAAAAAAATAAAAAAAATAAATTAACACAGAGATTTTATTTTTCTTGTATCATTTTTCTGACCACCTCCTACTGTCCTCTTTCCCTATATTCCCAAAACACATTGTAATTTTTGTTAAGTCAAGATTTAGGGTTTATATGAATAATTTATCTCAAATTTCTGAAAAAAACCCCAGCAAAATTATGCTGAATAATCTAATATCTAAGGTAATCTATCAGTTCCATTTATTTTCTGTTAGAGATTCCTCCTGGAGACTTCATTCTTCCTACTTCGATCTAAACTGAATGTTCTCTTGGCCAGGTGGACAGATGTTTTCCTAGGACTGTCTAACACTACGGTCCTGTTAGAATCAAGGTAATTTCAAAGTAATTTTTAATTATTTTTCACTTCTTTGTTTCTTGAAGCATTCTGAAGCTTCAAGCAATGAAAGTACATTTTTTTAATATTTACATGTATGAATATGCTTTTTTATTTCTTCATACTGTATCACTGTAGTTTATTACATATTATATAAATTATTTGTTTTTCTTTTTTAAAGTTTAGGTTCTTCTCTCAGTGACCGGATTCTAAAACATGATAAAATGAGGTGGTGTAGATCTTTTTTATTTATTATTTTAATTGGCCCTTTGAATTTGGAACATTATCTCCTTGGGAATTCTGGGAAATTCTCTTGTATTATGTCCTTTATTGCCTCTGTCCTCTATTTTCTTTACTTGCTAGACTGATTCTTGATTTTAATTATCCTTTCTATTTTTCCTTTCTTCTCTTTTCTTTTTCATGTCTGCCTTCTCAGTGGTGTTCTTCAGTTTATCTTATACTTCTTCTATTCATCCTCTTTTTATTTCTGCTTTCATTATTTAAATTCTAACAAAATATTTTATTATATATGTATTTTTAAAACATAGCCCCCTTATATGTTTCATGAATATGTTTATTATCTCTTTGAAAATAATTAAAATATTTTATCTGCTAGGTTTTTATATTACATTTGGTTTTTATCTGTTATTGGCTTTGTCTCAATTTCTTCCTACTTTTATTCTTTTGGCTTTTATCTTTTGTGTGTGTGTGTTTTTAAAAGACTTTATTTATTTGAGAAAGAGAGAGAGAGAGAGAACAAGCAGAGGGAGTAGTTGAGGGAGAAGGAGAGGCAGACTAACCCCTGAGCAGGCAGCCCGATATGGGGCTCCATCTCAGGACTCTGGGATCATGACCTGGGCTGAAGGCAGCCGCTTAACTGACTGAACCACCCAGGTGCCTCTCCTTTTTGTGTTTTTATCTTTTAATTTAACTTACTTTTCAAAGTAATTCTAAGAGGTAGGAAATATGTTAAGCTTTGCTTTATATATGAATAAAATACCTTCAAGTAAATTGCCCCACATTAGTTGGCAAGAAAATGATCTAGTCAAGCTAAAAACATGACTCTATACTAGCTCTCTTCACTCTTAAGCTGCATTAACCTTGTCTTTCCTACATTGATAATGGAGGACTGACTATAGTAGAAAAATTACTGCTAAAATGATAACCCTTGTGCATAGTCAAAGAGAAAAGTAAATATGTATCTTTTAAATTTTATTTATTCATTAGAGAGAGAATTTGTGTGCACAAGCAGGGGGAGGTCAAGGGCAGAGGGAGAAGGAGAAGCAGACTCTCCCCTGGGCAGGGAGCCCAACTTGGGGCTTGATCCCAGGACCTTGATATCATGACCTGAGCTGAAAGCAGACCCTTAACCTACTGAGCCACTCAGGTGCCTCAAGTAAATATGGTTTATTAGTGTTTTTACAATTGTGTAAGGCAATTGCCTTTAAAAAATTTTATATGCATTTTGTTTTATTTATTTTTTTTACAGATTTATTTATTTTTGAGAGAGAGAGAGAGCACACATGCATGGGGGGAGGGGCAAAGGTAGAGAGAGAGAGATTATTAAGCAGACTCCAGGCTGAGTGTGGAGCCGGAGGTGGGGCTTGATCTCATGACTCTGAGATCATGACCTGAGCTGAAACCAAGAGTCAGACCTTTAACTGACTGTCCCACCCAGGTGCCCCTTCATAAGTATTTTAAAAGACAATGATTTTCATAATGAACATTTGTATGATCATATCAATTATGCTTGGAGCAAATGATTTCTAGTAGATGGACAATTTACATGTTCTAACTTTTTTAAAAAGATGTATTTATTTATTTGACAAAGAGAGGAAGAGAGGGGGCCACTGTGGGGCAGAGGAAGAGAGAGAGGGAGAGAATCTCAAGCAGACTCCTCACTGAGTGTAGAGCCTGGCACAAGGCTCAATTTCAAGTCCTTGAGATCATGACCTGAGCTGAAATCAAGATTTGGATGTTCAAATAACTGAGCCACCCAGGTACCCCTACATATCCTTTTGATTTGTTATGTGTCCCACAGAGAAAAATAACAATGACTACTATGGTCTCCTCTCTTGCATTTCTTTCCTAAGAGTTGATGTGTTCATGACAGGAAGAAAAATTATTTTGGTATAGTTTAGTGGTTGAAAATTCACATATGCATAAATGTCTTTCAAGTTTGGTTTATTACAAACTACCAAAAACAAGCACCCTTCCTACCTGATCAGTATAGGAATTAGCTTAGGTTCTAGAGCATTCTGACTTTAAAACAAAACAAAATATGAATTTAAAATCTGAAGGAACCATTGCATTTGTTCATGTTTCTCACAGTGTCCAGCTACATAGAGAGTTGATAGTGTTATATAAAAAAATAAAACACGATGAAACAGAGAGGGAGATAAACCATAAGAGACTCTAATCATAGGAAACAAACTGAGGGTTGCTGGAAAGACTCTAATCATAGGAAACAAACTAAAGGGATGATAACTGGGGGATGGACATTACGAAGGGCATGTGATGTAATGAACATTGGGTTTTATATATGACTGAAGAATCACAGGCATGTATCTCTGAAACCAATAATACATTATATGTTAATTGAATTTAAATTAAAAAATGTTTTATAAAAAAATGGACAGATACCGGAGCAGATTCTGGGTTATGCAAAGACTCTTCAGGACTCTGCAGAGACTTAGGTCTGCTCACGTGCATAATAGCTTTCCAAGGAAAAATAGTAAGGGATACAAGATACAGAATGTATTTCACCACTTCTGGTGCCTGTATTTGACCAAGTACTAGAGGTTACAGTGGATAATCACCATCCAGTTTTTACGGGCGAAGAAATTAAGACGTTGAGATTATCAAGTGCATTCTTGGGGTTGTCCTATAATGTGCAAAATTATTTTATCTTAGGTTAAAACTCTAAGATTTTTTTATGTGGAGAATTTAGAAGTAATGAAATAGCACATGAGAAAGCAAGAATAGGTGGAAATGAATTAAGATATCTCTATATAGAGCTGAGTACATAATTTGTAGTGCCTAGCACAAAATAAAATTCAGAACCCCTTATTAAAAGAACAGGAAGGGAACATTTCAGTTAAAAATACAAAAATATAAATTTTTTTGTGTAAAAATATTTTATTGCTCATAAAATATAATAGATATAGGAGAGATATACAAAGGACAACACAATCTTAAAATTTACAAGAAAAATAATAGTTTGGTCTCATAATTTTCACTATGATGATGACATATAGAATGATATACCTTATTATATGTGATTATATAATGATAATATTTTATTAATGTGATATCTTAATTTTTCTGACCTGCTTTTCTAAACTTTATTAAGCCTTCAAATTTATACTTTTAATAACTTCTTTTTTAACATTATAAATGCAAGTAACATCGGTTACAAATAATGATCAAATAAGTTTCGATAATTTATATTTTTGAGAAGGATCTTTTTGCTGATGACAACTGTTACTGGAGTTGGAATAACTTTGTAATAATTTTCAAAATAAAAATTTTAGCATATCCAGAGCTGATGATTGCTGAGGAGTACTTTTCCTAAAAATATTAAGCTCTTCATCAGAATCAATTTCATGTAAGTCTAAATTTAATTTCAAATGCAAATTTGTACAGTAGCATCTTCATGACTTTAGGCATTTTCTGTAACTTGTGGAAGTTCTAAAAAAAAAAACGAAAGTGATTTCATGATTTGTTTATAATTCAAAATATCTGTTCATTGTTTTCCAGCGCTATGTCTTCAATTACAAGAAAAATTAATTCAAAAATTATCTTCCTTGTAAATAATTGGTTTGTCCCAAGCTTCATATGAAAATAGTGCTCTTTTCCATCAAAGGTGACAATCTTTAAATTTACTTTCTGTTTCTATGCTTATGGATATTTATTTTGCAATGTTGTAGCAGTTTTCAAAACCAGAGTCTAAACTCTTTGAACAATTCTATTAGCTTTCAGATATTCTTTCTTGCAATGTTCATGCATACACTTTGATTTTGTTGTAATTTACTGACAAAGTTACTGCCTGGGCTCCTGCAGAATATTTGTGCAGGTGTGGCAGGGAAGGGCTGTGGGAATGCGTGGGCAAGCTGGTATTCCATCCCTGCTATCACTGCTGCTGCTGCAGCTGCCATTCCTGCTACCATGGCCAGTAGTCTGGCCACATGTTCAGGCCCAGCCTCCCCACCAGGGGAGGTGCCAGCAACTGGCCTGGACATACACACCACATGGCCAGGTCCCCTGCTTGGTCTGCATGCTGCCCACCGTGCTCCCTGGCCTGAGCTCGTGTGTACACTCAGTGTATCTCCTCTGCTCACATGCATGTTCCATTGTCCCATAGGATTTCACTTGCAATATACAAGTTCAAATTAAAATTTTGAAGAATTTCGAGACCGCAAAAGCCGAGTTTTAAATCAAATGTAGGACCCTTGAATGAGTTTCCACATTCTGTTGCTGACTCCATCTTCTGGTGTGGAATATATGTTATTTTTATGTTATGTTGAGTTTCAGTGTACTGAAATCATGGAGCCTGAGTTGGAAGCCTCAGAGGATGTCTAGACCTCAGAGTTGAAGTTGAAAAACTATAGTATTCAAATTTCTCTCTAGAAAGCACGTAAGTACCATTTTTCACTGTTTTACTGGGCATCATTTTACCCTCCTTTCAATAGTTAACTTGGGTGTGGTTTGTAGGCAATACACAAGCATCGCTGATCATGTGAAAGCCATACTTGTTGATTTATAAATGGGAACACTTTCAGGGACTTATAATTAGTGGCTATTTGTGACAATCGTTCATTTCTGAGATTTTTAATCTTAAAATTTCTACTAAATGGGAATGTTTAAACAAGTCATCTCTTTTAAATTTAAGGCAGTGAATACAATTGTTATAACAGTTAAAATGCTTCTAAATTCTTTTGACAGACTCTACTTCTGCTTATGACCCTCGTCTTTAAACACAGATACCTACCTATTAATCTCTAAAGAAACCGAAAAATAGGGTTCAATAGGTATTGTGTCTCATGACAATTTTATTTTAAATTGTAATCACATAAATAAATATATACTTACATACATAACTACATAAATACACAAACAATCATTTATTATGTAATAACAGATGTTTGTTGTGTTGGGTATGAACAGTCCAGGAAAGATGGATCACAGACATTGTGACACAGCATTTTTCAACTAAATTTATCCAAATTGATTAGCTACTATTGTTCAAGCACATGAAAACAAACGTAAAGGGCACCTGACCTTTGTTTTTTTTTTAAATTTTTTATTAACATATAATGTATTATTTACTCCAGGGTACATGTCTGTGAATCATCAGGCTTACACATTTCACAGCATTTGCCATAGCACATACCCTCCCCAATGTCCATATCCCTACCCCCCCACCTCCCAGCCACCCTTAGTTTGTTTCGTGAGTTTAGGAGTCTCTTATGGTTTGTCTCCTTCCACATCCCATCTTGTTTCATTTCTCTTTCCCACCCCCCCATAACCCCCTGACCTGCCTCTCCAATTCTTCATATCAGAGTGATCATGTGATAATTGTCTTTCTCTGACTGACTTATTTCGCTTAGCATAATACCCTCTAGTTCCATCCACGTCGTTGCAAATGGCAAGATTTCATTTCTCTTGATGGCTGCATAGTATTCCATTGTATATATATACCACTTCTTCTTTATCCATTCATCTGTTGATGGACATCTAGGTTCTTTCCATAGTTTGGCTATTGTGGACATTGCTGCTATAAACATTCGGGTGCATGTGACCCTTCGGATCACTACATTTGTATCTTGAGGATAAATACCCAGTAGTGCGATTGCTGTGTCGTAGGGTAGCTCTATTTTCAACATTTTGAGGAACCTCCATACAGTTTTCCAGAGTGGCTGTACCAGCTTGCATTCCCACCAACAGTGTAGGAGGGTTCCCCTTTCTCCGCATCCTGGCCAACATCTGTCGTTCCCTGACTTGCTAATTCTAGCCATTCTGACTGGTGTGAGGTGGTATCTCACTGTGATTTTGATTTGTATTTCTCTGATGCCGAGTGATGTTGAGCATTTTTTCATGTCTGACCTCTGTTTTAAAGGGGCTTAAAACTCAGGGGAAAAAAAAAACTTGATTAAAAAGGATGGTAAATTTATTATAAGGCAGTTAGCATTTGCTGAAACCCAGCAAAATTGTACAACCAATAACCTCTAATCTAATTTTTCTCGGACTTACTGTTATACTTACTAATATACTCTAAGCTGACTACAGCAATTTGAGGTGTTCCCTGAATGCTAACTATGATTATGTACAGGGACTTTCTACTCATCTCATTAAGAATCATGCCAACTCAACGAGATGCACATCAGCGTCTTCTCCATTCTATAGATGCAGAAACGATATCTCAGAGAGATTTAAAAAACATCCTAAGGTAATTTAGCAAGTAAGTTGCATAATTGAGAAATGAATTCAAAACCAATTCTGTTTGACTCCAAAGCTCTATCCACTGTGCTGAGTTGTTTTTATGATGTTTTTTTTGGCATATCACTCTCTAAAGGTTCAGTCTAGAAATAGATTTTCTCGACCATGCATGAAAGATTATTTTTCTAGGCAAGTGTTGTAAGGGGGAAAGGAAGAAGGCAACAAATGGGAGAATGGGGGGGGATATGTGGCCAAATATTTGGCCATATTCTCTTCCTCTCATTGAAAGTTCATAAAATATATTAGCATGCTCAATGACCTAAGATGCCTTACAATATGAAAAGTAAATCGGTTGTGTTTCTCAGCATATATGCCAAAAAGTTGTAAGGAAATACAGAATAGTATTATATCCTTGTATAGGAATGACACATATAATTTTGAAGTATCCTGTTTCTGTACCTTACCTATTTCAAACTTATTTGTATAAACCTATTAATCTGTTAAATTTTGTTTAATTGCAATAGTATTTCTTGCATTCATTTGATTGTGTACTCTTCCTTTCCCTAATTCCAATTAACATATCATGGAAATGTTATTTTATCAAACAAGTTTTTGGGGAAAATGATGTATAGCTATAGCTCCAGAGAGAAGATGTAGAGCTATTTAGAAGCATTAACCACAACATTGTAGACATTGAATCACTGTCTCATAATTAGGGCCCAGTTTGTTTGTTTGTTTTATTGTTATTATTAATGTGGGGAGAAATGTCTCCTAATTTATAAATAAATTAATGGAAATTATATTTATATAAAAAATCATGATACTAATTTAGAAAAAGATTATTTTTATAGAAAATGGCATTGGTTAACTGATCTATGAAATTGTTGCAGTAGCGGTATAGAATAGTAGAACAATAATACAATTTGTGGGGAGTTGTGCTGCAAATTGGAGATTTTATGTGTGGGAAAAAGAGCATTTAAATTAATTTTTTTAAAAAGAAGAAAACAAAAGGCATCCAAATTGGCAAAGAAGAAGTCAAACTCTCTCTCTTTGCAGATGATATGATACCTTATGTAGAAAACCCAAAAGACTCCACTCCAAGACTGCTAGAACTCATACAGGAATTCAGTCAAGTCTCAGGATATAAAATTAACACACAGAAATCAGTTGCATTCCTATACACGAACAGCAAAACAGAAGAAAGAGAAATTAAGGAGTCGATTCCATTTACAGTTGCACCCAAAACCATAAGATACCTAGGAATAAACCTAACCAAAGAGACAAAGACTCTGTACTCAGAAAACTACAAAGTGCTCATGAAAGAAATTGAGGAAGACACAAAGAAATGGAAAAATGTTCCATGCTCATGGATTGGAAGAACAAATATTGTGAATATGTCTATGCTACCTAAAGCGATCTATACATTTAATGCAATCCCTATCAAAATACCATCAATTTATTTCAAAGAAATGGAACAAATAATCCTAAAATTTATATGGAACCAGAAAAGACCACGAATAGCCAGAGGAATGTT
>CM052799.1:149667556-149701282 GCA_028533885.1 Nasua narica
GAAGTGGTATATATATACAATGGAATACTATGCAGCCATCAAGAGAAATGAAATCTTGCCATTTGCAACGACGTGGATGGAACTAGAGGGTATTATGCTAAGCGAAATAAGTCAGTCAGAGAAAGACAATTATCACATGATTACTCTGATATGAAGAATTGGAGAGGCAGGTCAGGGGATTATGGGGGGGTGGGAAAGAGAAATGAAACAAGATGGGATGTGGAAGGAGACAAACCATAAGAGACTCCTAAACTCACGAAACAAACTAAGGGTGGCTGGGAGGTGGGGGGGTAGGGATATGGACATGGGGGAGGGTATGTGCTATGGCAAATGCTGTGAAATGTGTAAGCCTGATGATTCACAGACATGTACCCTGGAGTAAATAATACATTATATGTTAATAAAAAAATTAAAAAAAAGAAGAAAATAAAAAAAGAAAGCAAGGACCAGGTCTAAATCTTAAAAGTGGGCAATCTAAAAAAATTACCAGTCACAATTAAAAGATACAGAAGGGGGAAAAAGTAAAAGGTAAGAGAAAAAATAGACCTTGATATTGTATGAAATACACAAACTGGTAAGAGAATATTAATTATTTTAATGCACGAGTTTATATTTTGTAGGCTTATATTTTTAAAACTACTTTTAAAAACTCAAAAATGTTTCTGAATGTGGGGAAAATAAATATTTAATGTTTGGTATGTCTGCCGTATTCCTTCACTTTGCTTGTGCTCCTGACTTATTATCTCAATTTAAGCTAGCCATTTCTTTTGAAAAATTGGGACACAAAATGGTATGGTTCTCAAACCCAATTGAAAATTTATGCGTATAAAAGCTGCCTCGTTGTTTCATTTTGACCTGGCAATCACCTTTTTAGGAGAAGAATTAACCCAATCAAGTCTTAATAAAGTAGGTTCGTCTTAATATCCCTGTGGTTGTCTTCTCAGCTGGGAATCTACCAAGTGAAGATTTGAGGGGCACGTTTAGGGAATGTTCTGAAAAACTCTAGGATTTAGTAAATAATAAATTTTAGAAAGAGCACTTCTTCTTCAGCAAGTAGTTTATGTATTTGCTCCTAGAGAATCCTGCTGGGAACTAGGATGTGGGCAGCATGGCTTGAAAAATTTCTGTTGGTTTGGTACCCTGCAGCAATCTTTTGAATGGAGGAGGTATTTTGAAAACGTTTGCTTAAAAAGAATCCATAGTCTTTGTAGGAGTATGGCAGCTTGAAAATTTCCTAACTTGGGTTTCATTACTGGAAAAACATCCAAATGAAACTTCTGTTGAGAGCATATAGCCACAACAGGAGTCCTGATGTGGGTCTCTTTATAATAGAAATAAAGGTAGGCTGCATTTTATATCTCACTAATTTCCCAACATCTGTTTCTTATTCAGTTTTCTAGATCTGGGATTCTTTAACCATAATGCTGAATGTATATTAACTTTGTAAAATAAGCATGAAAAGGAATATTCCTGTGTGTATTTAATTTGGGGGTAAAAGCCAGTATGACAAATGGAATAGAAAAATTAATTTAAACAATAATTTTATTATTTTATTGTCAGGGAAAACTTGTTATTAAATTTGAACATAGATACTTCCATATGTTATTAGCTCTAAATAAATATCTTCTTCTATCTTGAAAAATAACCAAACGTACCTTTGAATTGCTTAAATACTTCCTTATTTCATCATCACAGTTCACTACAGATACATACCTAGATAAGAATACTTAGATATTCTCAGTATTCTAAGAACATTTAGAGTAATAATTTTCAATGCATGGCTCAAGCATCTCAGCAATGGAATGAATCAGCTAGTGTACTTCTTAAAATATAGATACCTGGGTCTCTACTGAGATTTATTAAATCAATATCTCAATGTGGGTTGTGCTCAGGGAACTTTGGTGTGAGAAGTTTTGACTATTTCTGCCTTATTGTAGAAGCAGAGATAATTTTTTTGTACATAGATTCTGAAGGTTTTTATTTTTTTATTTTTATTTTTATAAAAGGTGTATGCATTAGTCTACTCAAGCTGCCATAACAAAATACCACAGGCTGGGTGGTTTAAATAACAGAAATTTGTTTTCTCACAGTTCTGGAGGCTGAAAAGTTCAAGATCAAGGTAGCAATAGGCTTCAGTTTCTGACGAGGACTCTTTCTGACTTGCAGACAGCTACCTTTTCTTTATGTCCTCAGAAGGCCTTTCCTTGGCTCATGCATGAGGAGAGAGAGTGAGCTCTGTGGGGTCTCTTCTTTTAAGGATACCAATGTTATTGGATAAGGGCTCTACTGATGATCTCATGACCGTAATTACTTCATTAGAAGCCTCATCTCCAAATATAGCCACACTGATGTTGGGGCTTTAACATATGAATTTTGGGGAGATGCCAAAATTCAGTCAATAAAAATGTGCAATATATTTTGTCAACTATTTGGTTTCTTCAGTAAAACTGCAAAAAATATAAGAGCAAAAAGCATCAGTTCTGTCTATAAAGATAGGAAAACTTGAAAGAAACGAACTTTATAAATAATCTGTTAAGCTTTTGCATTTTAGAACAGAAAATGAATTCATAATCATTCCAATTTGTATTTTGTTATTGTTCCAAATAAAAGGATAGGCAATGAAAAAACATCTTCTGCAATAATTTCAGGTTTTAGCCAAATAAAAAGGATGTGTATCAGCACCCAAAATTTAATTCTGGGCTTCGGTTCAATAAACAGTCATGGCGAGCAGTGGTAGAGAATGTCTTGTAAAGGACACCTGAAATCTGGGAAACTGGGAAAAAAAGCAAAATAACTGTTAAGACTCTGAAATTGGTTTTTTAAGGGAAAGAGCAAGAGTTCACTGCCTGATGGTTGTGTAAATGAGAATCAAAGAAACCCAGACGTGGGTAAGAGACAAAGGCAGGTTAAATTTCTGTCTCCAGGTGGTGGAAGATAGTTAACCTGTCTAATATTTGAGTCCCAGTTACAAAATAGAATGTTATATTATCTTTTTATTAAATGGATGAAACATTATCAGAACTTATGGGTTAAACAACACCACCCAGTTACAATCTCACAATTTCTGTAAATCAGGAGACTGGGTGCAGCTTAGTTGGGTCTTTTGCCTGCAATCAAGAAAACAAGGAGACTCTGGCCGGATTCTGCTAAAACAGAATCTTCTATAAGATAACATAATTATGGGCGTGACATCTATAATCTAATCAATGGAGTGATACCCTAGCACCGTTGATATATTTTATTGGTAAAAAGCGAGGCATAGAATTTATTTAACTTAAGAGGGGGAAGTGATACAAGAACATGACTCACTGGGGGTCACCTTTGGGTGTGTCTGACATGGATGGTAGTACCCAGAGAGCTCTTTGGGGATTAAATGAGATTATGCCCATAGAGTTCCTGGTCCATGGGATGTATTACTTGTATGGTAGCCATTACTGTGTTTCCCTGACACTTCTAGTGAAGAAAGGCTGTTCGGAGGCAATAACTAATATTTTGATTCTGCCTCATCTCAAAGATTCAACCCAGAACAACCAATGAGTATATTATGCCCATCCTAATAGGGGTCAGGCTCGTTTCTTATGACCGGTTTATACTAAGATCTCAGCATGGACTGACTTTCAGAAACAATCTACGAAGAGGAAAAAATGACAAAGTACTTCCCCTTTCTGTTCCTGACATCCCCACTAGACACATATTTTGGTAATATATCTATATATCTCACTCCAACATCCAGGGGAATTACGCTATTCTCCAGATGCTCTGGGACCCTGTTAGACACTTCCTTCATGCCCAGTCTTCTTAGAAAAAGAGTCTGTTACTATAAATCGAACTAACAACAAACTTTCTTTTACTAACTGCACCACTCCCTACCCCTGAGCCTTGCACTTACAGAGCTAGAAAAGCTTAAACTAATGCAATAAATTTCTTAATATGTTAGCTCTCCCAGGAGACACTAGTAGTTATAATGCTTGCACACAGAAGAAAGCAAGCAAGGAGAGATTGAGCAAGGTTGGAATCATATCTCTTCCCAGTCAAGCCCCCAGATCAAAATACAGAGCCAATACAGGATCGCAGCCTTAAGAGAATCTGAGCAGAAGACCCAAGTAAACCATACCTGGACTTCTGAGCTGTAAAAACTGGGTTCCTTGTGATCCCGTGTTTTAGGTATTATATCTGGCATGTGGGGTAAACTTTTCCTCACAGGGAGACCTTACCCTAACTCTCAGGCAATAGAAAACTTTTTTTTTTTATTGTTCAGTGTAGAACTTATTTCAGCATACAAAGCAATTACATGACTTTAAATAAACTATTCAGTGTCTAAGTTGACATTTCCTACAGATGTAATTTTCTGGAAAATGAACTCAAAAGAATCACTTTTAGAAGAGTAATCAATGTTTTATTACTCTCTATAGCTTATAAGGCATTTTAAAATACATTCTTCTCATCCTGTTATCATGTATGAAAGGTATTTGATTAGTTGCTCTCTAAGAGAGTTCTGTGAATTTCTTTTAAGATACTTATGATGGTCAGATGGCAAGTATGAAAATACAAATACAAATAGCTTTCTTAAGTTTAATGCATAGTTTCCAGAGAAAATAGATTCAATGTATTTTCATCTATATCTTAAATTAAATTACAATGGCTGTGACAATAAACACTCCATGACTACTTAGAAGAGGTAGACTTTTCTGCTTTACTGAAGTGGTTCTTGTATTGTAAAGGTTAAGAAAAACTGAATTAGAATAACGTTTCTGGTGCCCTGTAAATTACAGATATCCAGGACATTGATGTTTAATTGAGCGGATAGCGTTTTATTTCAGCACGTCTGGGACCATGACATGAGAGTAGGTGGGTGAAGCAGCTTCGGCGTGTGCAGACATCAACAAGGAGCCCTTGCGCACCTGCAGAAGTTCACCTATCAGGCATGAAGCCTCTCTTATCAGACTGCATTTCTGTGCATGGCAGCCGGTCTTCAGGACTGGAGGGGAAAGGGCTTAGTCAAATCTGTTTTCATTACTTGAATCAGCCTCAGGGAACTGAATTGATTATCTGTAACAGGAGAAGTATCAGTTTGATAAAGATTAAGGCGTTTCCCCACTTTTAGTATACATTGGATGAAAGGGGTGAAATGGGTTGTTGTAAGGGATGAATGGTTGGCCAGTGAGTGGTATGTTATATGTAAGCTGGAACTTTTTTTTTTTTTTAAAGATTTTTATCGATTTATTTCACAATGAGAGAGAGAGAGAGAGGGACGGAGGGAGAGAGAGAGAGAGAGAGCATGAGTCCGGGAGGGGCAGAGGGAGAAGCAGACTCCCTGCTGAGCAGGGAGCCCAAGGATGTGGGACTCAATCCCAGGACTCCGGGATCATGACCTGAGCCAAAGGCAGACGCTTAACTGACTGAGCCACCCAGGCACCCCTAAGCTGGAACTCTTAATGTGAATAAAACTTGGTGATTTAATTTAAACGAAATAGAAAATGGGTCATCCATGAACTTCAAACCAAGTCCCAGGACTGGCTACATTATTTTCAGGGCACGTTGTAAAATAAACATGGAGTGCCTCTTTGCCATAAGGTATTAAAATTTTCACAATGGCAACAACAGAGTGTTAAAACAATCTCGGGGCCCATCAGAGCACGAAAGCCGCTGTACTGGCAGTTCTTTCGGTGTTAGGCTGGCCCTGCAAAGATCACCACCAACTCTGCAGTCTCCCCAACATCAGTAGTAGGATTGTCCCTAGGGTAGAACAAATATGGGTCTTCATGCACTTTAGAGGGAAGACGGGATCCTGAGAGGCTTGGAAGGTTAAGACCTTGATGTTGCCCTTGAGCGGGTGCCCCAAACCTAAGGCTCTGATGTTGGCTCTGGTTGTGGGGTTCATATCCCAACTCCGTATACACCGTTCTGGACTTGGTTTTCTTCTTTTACCCTTTGACACTCGTTTTAGTCCAAATACACATGGATTAAAATGCTGGCAGGCAAAATGTGTTTCTTTTCCCTTTTCTTGCATAGTCTCCTGCATGGCCCTGGACCTTCAAGGAAAATTCTGATTTTTGTTTGTTTCCTGGATGGGGCTACATAATCATGTCTTTATGAAAGGCTAGAGTCTGTAGTCATTAAAACAGCAGTTTTGCGGTCAGACTTACATAGGTTTTATGACAGGTTCTGCCTCTTCCCCTAATCATTTTTTCTACATTAAGTCCCTGTTTCCTAGTTAAATGGCAAGAAAAATACCCAATCCATGGGGCTGTTCTACACATTAAATGAGATAAAACATAAAGACAAATACCTGGTATATTATAAATTCTCAAGGAAATTACTTATTCATCTGTATTATTATAATTTCTAATGATATTTTGCAAAACATATCAATTAGTTTTATCTTGATCTAAAGAACGTAAAACTCAGAAGCATAGAACTGGACAGGACATCAGAAATTTTCTGGCTTAGGAGCTCTTAAATTAGTTGGGATCGTAGATCCTTTTGAATTCCGATGAAAGGCAAGGAACCTTCTTTCTCCCCAGAAATTACACTGGCGTTTAGCATTCCGTCTCAGAGGATTCCTTCACTACCTCAAGCCCCTCGCTGGAACCAATGAAGGCAGGTTAAAACAAGTGTTTCAAACCTAATATTATTATTATTTTTTTCACTTACAAAATAGTGATGGGATTGGCATCTAAATATCCATCTCCCATTATTGACATTATTGACTATAAACCCCTTTATAGACTGTACTGGTTCCTGGATGTGGGTCTGTTTTTTCTGTTCTGTTCTATTTTCCATAGAAACGCTGAGCACAGTCTGGAACAATGAGAACATCTGATAATGATGCAATATTTTATTTTAAAGAAAGTGACTGCCTTGACATTCCTTTTCAAGGCTCTATTCTTCTGAGAGACCCCTCAGTGCTGTGAAGTTCTCCCTTTTAGTTGCTATGTCTGATGCGCCTGTGCTCATGACCCTGAAGATCTTATATGTGGGCAAAGACATAGAACAGTAGCTCAGGTATTGGCAAGTAGCAGAGCTACATGGCTCTTTAATATGACCTACGTGTTGTTACAATGATCTCCACTGTGTCTTTCCTTTTCTAGTGAACTAATTCTATTTTCTTTGTTGCTTCTTTTTATTTTCCTCCTTCACATTAGGCTTCAGGGCTACTTTGCAAATCATTTAAAAAGTAAGCTGGTTCTCTCTAAAGTGTTACCTGAACTAACATCTGCATTTGACAGTCCAGTATTTATTCTAGATTCTTTCCTCCCCTTTGGTCACTTCCACCTTCTCTTGCTGCACTACAGACTTGTGACAGCAGCAGATGTGCAGATACTTTCCACAGAGACACAATGCTAAAAGACAATAAAGGTGGTAAAGACTAAAAGACGATGGAAAGGCAGAGTTCCATCAGATCAATTAGATTGCAGCCTGATTTTCATTTTGTTCTCTGCCTGGTTTCCATTTGACCCACACAGCTTCCTTCTCATTCTTAAGCATACATTCCAAAGTTTATGTTCATGGCTGGGAGATACACGTAGAGCGTATATAAAGGTTAACCTCCGAAGAATAAACCCAAAGAGAGCTGTCAGATTTTTTCTTTATGGATATTTTGGTTCCAAGTCATTTTTATATTTCTGCTGGCTCTCGATCAAGCTGATGGCAAAAGGTAGGATATCTTGATTGTTTCTACATTTCTTGTAATTGTACTGCAAAGCAGAATCCAGGGGGAATTGAAACATCATTTGTCATGTTTCGTTAGGATGAAGTTATATGACATTTAAAGTTCAGGAGCACGAGAAGTATCTGCCAACCTGGAAGTTTTTAATCCCTATTTCTGAACACTTACAGAGATGCCGCACTAATCCCACAGTGCTGGTCCCCTGTCTGCTGCTGACGTGCCATCTGCTCTTGTTCATGCTGAATGTGATCAGATGTGAGCCTCCAAGACCCTTCTGAAGCTAAACCTTATATGAGTCCTGAGTCATTAGCTTTCACCCAGACTCATCACATTTTGCCTTCTGCTCCCCCCTCCCCCTGACCCAAGGTTCTGTTTAATAGGGAAGTAACTGACATGTGGCAGGTAAGAAGCCATACGGACAGAAACTTCAACTTAAGTGTGCATTTCTGCAGGGTCAGAGAACTTTGACAGAGTTGTCCAGTTTTTCATTACTTAGCACATTTGCCTAATTTATCTGTATTTATTTATTTTTTTTAAAGTCGTGTGTGAGCTTGCTTAGATTTTTAATCACCTCTCCTCTTAGTAATAAAAAAGGAGAAATGCTTCTCATGTGAGAACTCTCATCATGGGAGGAGACGCTAATGGAAGCCTTGTCAGAACTGACCTCAAGAGAAAGCAGAACAGGATCCCATCTACGTTTTAGGAGTTGATGAAGTTGCAAGTGAGACTCATTGTGCTAAGTCCCAACAGCTTGTCATTTCACTGTTACAGACTCATTCCTTTGGTATGAAAGCTTTTAGTTGTCAAAATTGAAGCTATTAAATTGCAACTTATCTTAGAAAATATTAGGCAGTATCTGTCAATCCTCCAGTTGCTTAATTAGCATTTAAGCACCCAATTCTTTGAGAACATGGCATGGAATGGGTTTCAGAATGATGAGGGCTGGGGAAGCAAAGCTGTTCGGAAAATTAAAGACACAGAAAGACAAAAGTCAACGCTTCCCACTTTGTTAAAATTAGACTCTCCTCTTAACCGTGGTACTTTAGTCAGAGAGGGTGATGAGATGCACAGAACTGACCAGCAGCAGTCTTTGCATTTAAATTACTGATAAATGTTTGAAGAATGTCTGCTGCTGCTACTATTGAATCCTAGATAAATTCAATAAGTTCACAAAGTACTCTTAGAGCTTTCCCCAGTGTACACGGCCCATCCATAAGCACAGTTTTATTTAATTTTCGTTATAAGCCTATATACATGTGCCCCAGTTCTTACTTTCATTATCATTTGCAGAGGAAACTGTGTGGCTGCCCACAGCCAGTACACACGAGCATATGCAAGGACTTGGGAGAAGAAAGTCAGGAACTGAGCTACACATAAAAGGATTTATCCATGGCTACATCTGAGATGTCCATGTGAAATGTGCATTTTTATCTTTATTATTTTTAGTTTAGATTTCTTAAAATGTATGAATCATTTATGACAACTTCATCACTCTGTATTTGAGCATTCAATTTAAAATATTTCTAAAAATATTTGAAGTATTTTGCTGGGATGAATTTTCTATTGTATGTCAATATGGGAGAAGGGAGCATGACAATGTTATTTTAAAACAGAGAAATAACACATGAGGGATTTCTTTTTGGCAGAGCAGTCTTCATGATTGTGTCATAATGCTGCTTCTATGAATATATCCCTGGACAGAAGACTAATCATAATCTTACTTAAGCTTTAGGAGTATAGGGTACATCTATTTTTCTAAATTTGTTTTTGTTGGAACATGAGGAGAGAAGGATATACTATGATTCTCACATTTTCTGAATCAAAAAATCATTGTATAATCTGACCTACACTATTTTTAAATTATTTTTTAATATGAAAAATGTTTTACAAAGATAGAAAACTTATAACAGGCTTAGCTTTATATTTAATGAATCTCATTTATAGGAATACATAAAATCACATGAAATTAAGATTGTCCAAGAATATTTGGCACAAATGATTGCTGTTGTTTAGAGTACTATTTCTGAACTGTGACAGAATGAAGAAAGTTAATGTGGAAAAAATAATGAGGACAATGTAATATTACTCTCTTTCATCTGAACTCCTATCTTAGAAAATCTAAGCATTTTAGAAAGTAATCTTATAGCACAGAATCCAGATTCCCACCAAAAACACTCAATGAAATTTCATTATTCCTTTCATTTTTGCATGGTCACATAGTCTCTTAGTTTCACTAATGTTATTTATCTAATGATCCTTCATTAATTAGCACCCATTCCTCAGAGGATTTGAGCCATTCCAAGCCAACATTTGAATGGCCAGAAAGCAAACTTCTCAGATGTTTACTTTAAAATTCTATGTAAAAGACTAAACTGTTATATTTCTGTGGCCTTTCAAAGATATTTGAAAGACTCTGATATTTTGTGAATAAGTGGTAAAATAGGCTATAAACATGGGCAATGATAACGAATTAATAAGCCTTAACTTTTGATGAACTTGTGCTAAATGGGGTCATTTGTTCTTCTGAATAGATTGAGGAGTTTGGAGAACATAAGAGGAAAAAATCTCATGTAAATCTCTTATTTTAAGAATGGTTGTCAATGGGAAAAGTTTCTTCCTGTTTTTATCTAAAAGCATTCACTTTAGTTCTTGGAGCAGAGTTCCAAGATTAATGGTATCAGCCCTTGCACTGGGTGTTCCAGGAGGGGCTGCCTCTGGGAAACATCTCAAGTAAAATGCAGTGGCCTAACCATAAGCTGGTTAGTGTCCTTTCATGGTTGCTAGACTGTGTTGTCATTTTCAAAGACTGAGTGGTGGTGATGGTATATTGCTATTGGGAAGTCAGTAGATTTAAATGTGTGTAGTCATTAAAATTTAGAAGACCAGGGATGGAGTCTAGGCTTTGTGTCTCACAAATATAACCTAGAACAGATCACGAAACCTTTCTAAGCTTTGTTTTCATCTTTTCTAAAATTCATACCTGTGCAATTTAGGGTAGCTCGAGTATGACGTATGCTGCCATCTAGGTACCTCTGATCTGGGAATGTGTTTCATTTATTTATTGCCATATAACACATCATCCTAAAAATTATTGTCTTGGGGTTCCTGGGTGACTCAGTAGGTTAAGCGTCAGACTCTTGATTTCTGCTCAGGTCATGATCTCAGGGATGTGAGATCAAGCCCCATATCAGGCTCCACACTCAGCAGGGAGTCTGCTTGTGATTATCTCTCTCCCTCTCCTTCTGACCAACCCTTCATGCACCCTCCCTCACTCTCTCTCTAAAATAAGTTAACCTAAAAAAACCCCTTATTGTCTTAAGAACCCCGTTTATTTCTCATGATTGTGTGGTGTCACTGAGTGAATTTTCTACTGGTCTGAAATAGACCATTTGTGTTGCATCCAGCTGTGAAATTGACCAGGTGCCGCTGTGAGCTAGGGTACTCCGTTTTCCTCCTGAGGGCCTTTACGTGGAGCTAGTTTGGGCTTTCTCACTGCCTATTGGTCTTAAGCAGTGTTCCAATAAGGGGGATTTCCAGAGTGAAAATGGAAGCTACAAAGCTCTTAAAGTATAATCTTGGAAGTTTTACAGTGTTCCTTTCACCACATTTTACTGGACAAAGAAAGTCACAAGGCCAACCCGCAGTCAGGGGGAAAAAAAATCAGACCCATCACTTGATGAAATAAGTGGTGAGGTCTCACTACAGAAGGTATGCAAGATGGAAGATATTCGTATGACCATATTTGGAAATAATCTATCAAAGAAGGAAAGTGCTAAAGCTGGGACTTGGTGCTGAGGGACACAGACTGGTAACAGTAACCCTCCCTGCAAAGGAAACCATGATGCTAGTTAAATATCCAAAGCCAAAGCCCCCTGCCCCAGGCAGAACATGATGAATCTTGGTTAACAGCACAGACTTTAGAAGCAGAACAACTTTGGGGTTAAAATCTAGCTCACTGTTTTCTGACTAGGTGATTAAGCTCATCTGTGCCTCAATTTCCTCACCTATAAAATAAAGGGAATAACATTTTCTATCTCATGCAGTGGTTATTTTTAGGATTAAGTAACTACTATATGTAAACATCTTAGAACAGTTGCTGGAAAGTAATAAAAACTCAGAGAAGTATTTATTGTTTTATTATTAAAATATATCTAGATGCACTACATATGTGTGTGGGGATGCTGTTCTGAAGTCAGATAAATTTTAGTCATAAGTAAAATTGGGAACTCAAGGGGGATTCATTAAGTTTCAGGAATCAATCTGTATTTTTCAGCAGCATAGCTAAGGAGCACATAAAAGAGACACACAACAAAAAGAAGCCGGTCTTGAAAGTCTTGAAGTCTTGAAAGAGCTGACAAGAGGTAGGGGACCTGTCAATGTCTGAGGTATAAAGCAGAACCCTGAATTGGAGGCCAAGGAAGACAGAGCCAAATAAGCAAGAAGAAGTAATAGAGGTAAATCAAATCACATGCACACATTTATGAAAGGGGCCAACTCTTGGCTGCACCTTTGTGGCAACAAGGTTATCTCAGGCTTTCCTCAGACTAAAACTCCAACTATGTACGAGTGAGTCTTGGGACACCAGGAAACCCACATATCTTGGCCAAATCACTGAGCTTAAAATATATGACTTAATTCCAACCTCCAATATAATATAATTTCACTTTTCACTACTGTTGATTAGCTTAGGGACTGATTCAGCTTAGGTCTCCGAGTGGGAACCGTGAGTGGATTCAGCCCTGGAAGCCGGGGATGTAGGAGCATGGAGGGAGAGGGACTATATACAGGACTGTGACAAGACTGATAGCTTACCTCACTGGATGGTTAACATGATCAATTTAAACAATATATATAAAAGACCTTTATAAATTACTATCATCAAGCATAAGTCCCAGGGTCAATAATTTCTCCTTTCAAAATGATTCAAACTAAACTTCCAGAGGTAGAATCCACGACGTCCTATGTGAGGGCCGAGCTCAGTGACAGGTAGCCTAAGGTAAGCAGGGCAGCTTGAAGTTGCAACGGTGTCTATGGACAGACTTGGCACTTAAGCAGTCAAGAAGGAAAAGGTGGAGAATGTACTGGTACTAGAAGATCAAAACCCTGAACGTGTGGGTGGATACCTCACTAGTTTGTGCAGTGGAAATATGACAGCAAATCCCATCATGAGGTTTATAATCCCTCGGCCCTGGTTTTAAGCAGTTTTACTGATGTAGATGGATGAGGCTCACAGGTGTGTGCTGAGCCCCAGAATAAATTCTGCAGGTGCTGGTGATTGCAGTAAAGGTCTAAGTCCCTTCAGAGAGTACTCGCCGTCTGAACAAATGAAATGATTTTGAATGCTTCTGCTTGCTACAGGGAAATGTATAAAAAGATGGCATGATTTCCTGCTCCTTTGGACAGCTTTTAAAAAAAGACCCGGGCCAAGGAAATTATTCTCCAAAAGCCTGCTAAATATTTATAATGGAAACAAATGTATTCCTTAATATAAGTAACATTAATTCTATTTTAAATTTATGATATGAGAGAGTTGAGGTTTGTAATCACCCTGTCTAGCCTTCAACGTTGTGGCTCATTATGTAATTTGTATCTGGCAAAGATGCTATCACTGTTTTATTTTAAAATAGGAAGGTTTTAAAGTTGACTTTTTGTTCATTGTAGCTATTGCTTTATATTATACTGAGAAATAGTTAAGAATGTAGTGTTCAATTATTATTCCCTTAGAAAATATGAACTTACTTAAGGAAACAAGTTTTATGTAAAGGTGAGAGGACTAAACAGTTGAGACTATATTCCAAAGACTAATTTTCCTCCTAATTTGCTGATCTGTGCTCCTCCTTACATCAAGTACCAAGAGAATGATTCCTCAAACCTAATCACTTGTAGATAAACTCAAATAATATTCTAGATCTGAGCTGAGGTGAAAGTTAACCAGTTACATGATTCTTTTCCCAAAAAGTGCCATTAATTCAGATAAAATCTCTTCCAATTTTGGATATATGTCATATGTTCTGATTCATCTTTATAATTGCGGCATTTATAATAGTTGTTCCAAAGGCAGAGGTTTTTTTTTTTTGACATAATTTTCCAAGTTCATGTGATGTCTCCAGGGCAGTCAGATGTTGAACTCCTGATGGTTTTGGGGAGCAGAAGATTGAAATGCCAAACCAAAGGGTAGTGGGCAAGAAGCAGAAGTTAGCTGTCGATGAGGTAGCAAGAGCGAAAAAGAGTGGGAGTCAGAAGGGTTCCGAACGGAATCACTGAACTTTAATAAGATGATGAAAAGGGATCTTGACAGGAAAAAAAAAAGTTTCACGAACCATTCTTCTGGGTTATACAATAGAGTAAGCTCAGGAGACATTAATTTTTCTAGAAAAAAAGAAGCCTGGTACATTTCCACTGAGATAAAATTATATCCTTTCCATCACAATATTATTGGTCTAAAATAAGGGTATTTTTCCACGCCCCAATGTTAAATTAGACTGTTTAAATTATGAAAAAAATATTTTTCAGATTTAATGACCTCCTATGAAAAATTATAAACCACTTAAATACTAAAATTCAAATCAGAACAGCTTTAACAAGATTTATGTCTCCTGTAAACCACAGTGCAATCAATAGAAAAACAAATTCATAAAGATTAAGCCCTGTACCTTATTTCTTTAGAAGCACATAATTCAAGTGCTTTATCAACTTTTAATAAAATACTTAATATCAAAAAACCCTTTCTGCCTGGAATATAATCAAGACAAAATGTAGTCTATGTTATGTCTCCATACCAAGTCAAATAATCTCATATTGAAATGGACTTAACCATCTCATGTAGTAAGCACACTATCCTCATTGTATATCACTGTTCTTAGTGCAGTGGTAATATAACTCACTAAATTCTCGTATTAATTCTATGAAACAGATACCGTTATTGTTACCATTTTACAGATTAAGAAACTGAGGCTAGGTGGAGTAATTGCTTGAGTTCATGCAGCCCAAAAGTAGCAGAACAAGAATAGGAATTCTGGGATCTTGGATTCAGAGTCCATGCTCTTAAGCCGTGATATTCTTATGCAGTTGGTCATAAAAAATACGCCTTAATAGAGAATATAACCAGAGAATGCCACTGATTAGGTAGGATTCCTGAGAATCCTAGAGAAAATCCTAGAGAAAATCCCAACTCTTCTTTGCCTAGTTTCATTTCCATTTGTATTTTCTTTTTTTTCTTTTTTTTTAATTTTTTTTTTTTAAGATCTTATCTATTTGACACAGAGAGAGAGATCACAAGTAGGCAGGGAGTCAGGCAGAGGGAGAGGGGGAGGCAGGCTCTTCACTCAGCAGAAAGCCCGATGCGGGGCTCAATCCCAGGACCCTAAGATCATGACCTAAGCCAAAGGCAGAGCCTTTAACCCACTGAGTCACCCAGGTGCCCCTCCATTTGTATTTTCTGTGGTCACTTTAAACTCAGAATTTCCAAACTTGAGTTCATTACCTTCCCACTCTAATCTGTTCCTTTTATATACACTGAATTAGATTATGACTCACCAGTCATTCAGTAACTTAGGTAAAATCTAGGAATTATTCCAGAATTCTGCCCATGCTCGATGTCTACATATAATTAGTCATCAAATCTTACTAAGTATTTTAAAAACTGGCTTCTCTCTCTGCCATCGCCACTTTTATTGCCACTTTTCAGGCATTGCGTTCTTATGATGAGACAGTTAAATTGTCTCCTAAATAGTCTCTTTGTTTTTGTTTCCTTCATTCTAGCCATCCTCTACACTAATGCTAAAGTAACCTTTTAAAAATGTTTATCCTATCATGTTTCTCTTTCAGTGAAGACACTTCATTTTCTGTATTGCTTACAGTATAAATTCAGACTTCTTGGTATTAAATTATAAGGCCCTTTTTGATTGGATCCCTTGCTTATCTTCTGCTACTCCCCTCATCATAATTTATGACATATCAAATACTAAGCATTATACAGGTTTAGTCTCCTGTCTTTGCAGATGCTATTCCTTCTGCTTGGGACATCCTTCTTCCCACTCATTCCTCATCCTCCTGGCAAACTCATATAAATCTCCAATAAATGTCCATCTGATGTACTCAGCAAGACTGCTGTAGCCTGGAATAATTAGTTATGCATTGATGCCACATCTGTGCCTCGCACAGGCTCCTGCTGTGGCATTTGACACAACACTGAAATAATAATAATAATAATAGTAATAATATTATTATTATCTTACATTCCATACTAGACTCTGAGCTCCTTAAGAAGACAGAAATTAACAGAAGGTCAATAAATGTTAGTGCAATATATTTGTTATGACTTTCTATTCTAGCTTATTGTACTATGAAAGATTTTATGTCAGGAGATGGAGAAATTTGAGAAATAATAGTACATTTTAACACTCAGTGGTGGCTAAAGAGGAAAGATAGTAAGGCATCACAGATTGGAAAATATGGGTGGAATATAATGTTTCATTTAAAGTGGAGGAGAAGGCGACTTCCTGGCCTCACTCCCTTGTGAGCCACGGAACCTTGCCCGAGGGTGCATCCATTAAAGCTTGCCTCTACTCTAATAAATAAATAAATAAATAAATAAATAAATAAAGTGGAGGAGAAATCAGTCTTTATTTGAATAGAGCCCATTTTGTCTTCTAAATCAGCAAGATAATACTTTTTATATATTGATTTCTACTCAGTACTGTTCTACCTGTGATCATCTTGACTTGACATTCTATTATGGAATGTCATTTGATTGATTATGCGCATATGCTGGTGAGGTCCTAAACTTTATGCCTAGCAGTGCCAACAGTGACTCAGTTGGGTCTCTTTTGTCTCAAAAATTTTGCTGTTGGCATCAGTTGTTCCTTGTTTTTTCAGAGCTCCTTTTCATGGTATTATTTATCACCCAGACAAATTCCAATCATTGGCAGATAGAAATAATTTTGTACATGCACCATTAGAAAGAACAAGACAGATCTTTTTTGAAAAGTTTTTATGTTTTCCTTACTGGCCAATCACTACCATGTTTTTATAACCAAATCTTGTTACTGGGGATCAGCAAAAAAAATAGTTTTAATTTTTTTGTGCATAGAAAGATGATTACAAATATATGGGCAATTTGAAGATTGTTCTACAATTCATGGTACAAATGCTTAACTATATTTCATAGACTCAAGGCTGAATTTGATGTGATGCTTGAGTTTTTAGATTGTGAATAATAATGTATCTACCAGAATTCAGGAAAACTATATCTAAGTCTGTGGTAATGTTCTTAGAAAGCAAAGTCTTTTACAACTTCACATCAGAAATCTTAAAGCAATGTATCCTGTGCTGTCTCATATTGGTTCACACAAGGTAAGCCTCAACTCACCGATGAAGTGGCCTACCAAGGGCAGGGAAATCAGGGGCAGAGATTACTTGGGAATAATCTTGGAGCCAGATTACCACATTTCTATGGCCTTCCTCCCTCTTTCCTTTATTCCTCCTTCTTTTCATCCTTCTCACCAACCCCTCAACTTTGGTATGGTTTATATATTGTAGAATTTGGAAAAATGCATGCAGTGATATAATCATCACTATAATCAATAATATTCCATCATTCAGAAAATTCCTACATGTCTATTAGTAGTCCATCTTATCTCCTCACTTTAAAAACCTGACAACCTGACCACTAGGAATCTGTTTTTTCCATTCTCACGGTTATGCCTTCTGTAGAATGTCATAGAAATGGAAGCAACTGTATCTAACTATTTGAGACTAGTTTATTTCATTTAGCATAAAAGCATTACTTTTGAGCTTCACTATGTTGTTGCATATTTCATTGTTCAATAGTATTCTACCGTTTACCACAATTTTTTTCCATTCATCCTCAGCTGAAGCACATTTAGATATCTTCCAGATGTTGGTCATTATTTTTAAAAAGTTGCTAAATGAAGAGATCATATAACAAATATCTAAAAATGTGAAAGTGGCTTTGGAACTGGGTGATAGCTAGAGGCTGGAAGACATTTGAGGGGAATGTTAGAAAAAGCCTTTATTACCTCAAAGGGAATGTTGATAAAATATGGAAGTTAGAATTGATTATGGCGAGAGCTCCTAAGGAAAAGAGGAGAGCTATAGAGAAAGCCTCTATTATCTTAGAGAACACAGGTATCATCAAAACCAGAATGTTGGTAGAAATATGGACATTAAAAGGCTATTCTGTTGAGATCTTCAATGGGTATGCGGTACCTGTTATTGGAATCTGGAGAAAAGGCAATTTTTGTTATAAGGTGGCAAAGAATTTGGATGAATTGTGTTCTAGTGTCACTTGAAAGATGGAATTTATATCTGATGCAATTGAATATTTGGCTGAGGCTATTTCTAAGCAAAGTGTTGAGGGAGTGGCTTTGTATTCGCCTTATCTCTTACAGTAGAATATGAGAGGAGGGAGATAAAATGAAATAATTGCTAAATGAAAAAGAATGAGAATTTGAAGATTTAGAAAATTTATAGCCTATCCTTATTACAGAAGGTTTTTTTTTTTGAAGAAGCATGTTTTGAAGAGAAGACTAAGAATATGGCTGAACAACCATTTGATTAGGAGCTCATGAGTGAGATATGACTTACTAAGTCATTTTTGCAGAAGCCAGAAATAGAGATGTGATGATGCCAGCAGAAACACTGCCAACTAACAGGACTAGAGAAGAGGAGATGAAATAAAGGAAGGTAGGTATTGTCTGTCAGTTATTGGACTTCCTGGATTCTTCAGGAAAGGTCAGTAGAGCTATTCAGCTTCAAACATACTTAATCCTTCAAGAAAAGGGAAAATGACAATGAAAGTGATCAGAGATCATCAGGGTTGCCACTTGCCCCATTTCTGCCCTGTCAGCCATCCAGGAAGCCACCACTGTGGCAGGATGGACAAGAACCTCACAGAGAGCCATGGGGTGAGGATGCCCCATGAACTAAAGGAGTTGTGTGCATGACAGTGCTACCTCAGTGGGACTGCAGAGCAGAGCATCAAACCAAGAAGAAATTATTTTCAAGCCTTAAGAGCTAATGGAATTTGCTTTGCTAAGTTTGGACTTGCTTAGGACCCACCAATCCTTCTGACTGCTTTCCTTTGGAATTCAAATGTTTATCCTATGCCTATCCCACCTTTGCATTTTAGAAGCACATAACTTGTCTGTTTTCACAGGTTTACCACTGGAGAGAAATTTTACCTCAGAATGAACTATGTCTTTCTTCTCACCCATATCTGATTTAGATGACTACGACTTTAGTCTTTAGTATTAATGCTAAGACTTTTGGGCTGTTGGGATGAAATTAATGTATTTTGCATACAAGAAAGACATGAATTATAGAGGGCACCAGGGACAGGATGTAACGGTCTGAATGTTTGTGTCCTCCTAAAATGCTTTATGTTGAATCTCTAACCCTCGCTGTGGCTATATTTGTAGATGGAGCCTTTATTTATTTATTTATTTTACCCAAATACTTTTATTTTATTTTTTCAGTGTTACAAGATTAATTGCTCATGCACTACACCCAGTCCTCCATGCAATACGTGCCTTCCTCAATACTCATCACCAGGCTCGCCCAACCTCCCACTCTCTCTGCTCCAAAACCCTCAGTTCGTTGCTCAGAGTCCACAGTCTCTCATGGTTCATCTCCCCCTCCAATTTCCCCCCATTCACCCTTCCTTTCTTTCTCGCAATGCCCTCCATGATTTTCCTTATGCTCCACACGTAAGTGAGACCATAAGATAATTGACTCTCTCTGCTTGACTTATTTCACTCTACATAATCTCTTCCAGTCCCATCCATGTTGATATGAAAGTTGGGTATTCATTCTTTCTGATGGAGGCATAATATTCCATTGTATATATGTACCATATCTTCTTTATCCATTCATCTGTTGAAGGGCATCTTGGTTCTCTCCATAGTTTGGCGATTGTGGCCATTGCTGCTATGAACATTGGGGTACATGTGGCCCTTCTTTGTACTGCTTCTGCTTCTTTGGGGTAAACACTGAGTAGTGCAATTGCAGGGTCATAGGGTAGCTCTATTTTTAATTTCTTGAGGAATCTCCACACTGTTTTCCAAAGTGGCTGCACCAACTTGCATTCCCACCAACAGTGTAAGAGGGTTCCCCTTTCTCCACATCCTCTCCAACATTTGTTGTTTACTGTCTCGTTCATTTTGGCCATTCTAACTGGTGTAAGGTGGTATCTCAGTGTGGTTTTGCTTTGAATCTCCCTGATGGCTAACGATGATGAACATTTTTTCATGTGTCTGTTAACCATTTGTATGTCTTCTTTGGAGGTTTCTGTTCATGTCTTCTGCTCATTTTTTGATGTGATTATCTGTTTTGTGAGTGTTGAGTTTGAGGAGGCCTTTAAACAAGGGTGAAGGTTAAATGAGGTCATAAAGGTAGCACCCATTAAAATTGTTCTTACAAGTAGAGACATCAGAGAGCTCTCTCTCTCACTCTCTCTCTGTCTGTGTTTTGTTGAACAACCCGTCTAATGGTTTATCAGTTTTATTGAGCCTTTAAAAGAACTGGATTTTGTAAGAATCGATTTTACATATTTTTAAACTGTTTTCAATTTTATTGATTTAGGATATTATCTTTGTTATTTCTTTCCATATGTTTGGTTTATGTGTAATTCCCCCCCTTTTTTTTAGTTTCCTGTGATAGAAGCTTAGATCATTAATTTTAGAACTTTATTCTTTTTAATATAAACATTTAATGCTACAAAGTTTACTCTAAGCTCTAGTTTTCATACAAATTTTTATGTGTATTATTTTAATTTTTATTCAGTACACACATTCTCAAAGTTTCCTTGTGATTTCTTTTTTTATTTATTGTTTGTTTGTTTGTTTTTTAAAGTAGGGTCCATTCCCACCCTGGAGCCCAACATGGGGCTAAAACACATGACCCTGAGATCAAGACCTGTGCTGAGATCAGGAGTTGGACACTTAACCAACTGAGCCACCCAGGTGCCCCTCCTTGTAATTTCTTTTTGACTCAAAAAAATTTCCAGATCTTTAAGGATTTTCTAGATATCTTTCTGTTACTGACTTCCAGTTTAATTTGTAGTTGGACAATATAATTTGCATGATTTTAATTTTTTTTTTTCTGTTGGTTGGGGATATTTTTTGTTTGTGGCCCTGAAGATATTCTCTTTTGGTAAATGTTCCATGTGCACTTGCAAAGATTGTATATTTTTCTCTTGTTTGGTGTTATTGTTTAATTGTGCATTTGTCTGTTTCTTATAACCTCTGTAAGTTTTTGCTTTATGTATTTTGAAGACTGTTATTAGGTACATGCACAGTAAGGACTGTTCAGTTTTCTTGATGAAATTAAAACCCTTTGTCTTTCTGTAATTTCCTTTTATATTCCTGGCAATATTCTTTGTTATGAAGTTTCTTTTATATTATTAATATAACAGATCTCACTTTTTAAAATTTTTACTGAATTAACTTTTTCTTTTTCTTTTTTAAAAAATATTCTATTTCTTTATTTGACAGAGAAAGAGAGATCACAAGTGGGCAGAGAGGCAGACAGAAAGAGAGGGGAAGCAGGCTCCCTGCTGAGCAGAGCCCAATGTGGGGCCTGGTCCCAGGACCCCGAGATCATGACCTGAGCCAAAGGCAGAGGCTTTAACCCACCGAGCCACCCGGGCACCCCTGAATTAACTTTTTCTATCCTTTTATTTTAAAAGATTTATTTATTTATATTAGAGAGACAGAGAGTGCAGTAGGGAGGGACAGAGGGAGAGAAAGAGAGTCTTAAGCAGACTCTGTGCTCAGCAGGGCTCGACACAGGCAGGACTCGACACGGGCTCCATCTTAGCCCTGAGCTCAAGACACTGATATCATGACCTGAGCTGAAACCAAAAGTTGGAAGCTTAATGAACTGCACAACCCAGGAACCCCTTTTTCTATCCTTTTACTTTTAATATATCCAGGTCATTACATTTAAAGTAGATTTCTTGTAGACAGCATATAGATAGATCTTGTTTTCTTTTTTTTTTTTAATCTGATAAGATAAACTCTTTTATTTTGAAACTTTAGGTCAATTAGTGAAATTACTGATATAACTGTATTTAAGTATACCATCTTGTTATTAATTTTCTCTTCATCCTATCTGTTCTAGTTATTTTTTTCCTCCATTCTTTTGTACTTTTTTTTGTTGTTGTTGTTCTTTTTTTTTGTTTTGGAGCTTTCCTGCCAAGATTAGGAATACGACAAAGATCTCTCCTCCCAATAACTCTTTTTCTAATTCCTACTGGAGTCCTATTTAATGCAATAAAAAAAAAGTTACAGAGGTTGCAAAAGAAGAAATTGTACTGTTTTTGATCATTCTATTTTATCCCTGCTACTGATTTATTTACTGTAACTCTTTCGTAAATTTTTTGGGCAAATTGGTGTTAGTATTATTTAGGTCTTCTAAATCCTTACTGATTTGCAGTTTGTTTGTTTAATCAAGTAGTGGAGGAGAGCTATTGCTGTCTCCATTATCGTGCATTTCTCTTTTTTCTTATTTCGGTTCTGTTTTACTTCATGCATGTTGGAGCTCTTTTATTTGATTGATTGATTGATTCATTCATTCATTCACTTAATCATTCATATGTAGGATTGTTGTATCTTCTATTAGCAATAATCGTGCCTCAGATAAACCTCATTGGCTACGATACTGCCACTGCACAAAGCTGGATTGTTGTATCTTCTTAGTGAATTATTCCCTTTATCATTTTCCTTTATCTTTTCTGTGTTCTTATTCTTTTTTTTAATCCTTTCCCTGTTCTGAAGTCAGTTTTTTGACATTAATATACCTACTTCACTTTTTCTGCATCGATTGCATGGCAATTTTTCAATATTTTACTTTTTTATTTTTTACCTTTAACCTATTTATATTTTCATATTCAAAGTGAATTTCTTATAAGCAGCATTTAGTTTTGATTTTTAATCAAATATGATTTTATTTTGCTTGATTACATTCAACATAACAATACATAGTTGGAGTTAAATTTAATATTTTGCTATTTACTATTTGTCTCATCTTTTGGGGTATAATTTTCTCCCTGCTTTGGATTCTTTGTATTTTTATGATTCTTTCTCTTATTGATATACATCTTAATAAATTATTAACAATTATCCTAAGATTAACAATATATATCTTCAATATATCACAGATAACCTTCCTGTAATAGGATACCACTTTACATATAGGAAATATATAGTATTTCTAAGTCCTTCCTCATATCTTTTTATTGTTTTCATACATTTTACTTATACATGTTATAAGCCAAACAGTATATTTTCATTAGTTACGTTTAGATTGTAAATTATCTCTTAAAGTGAATTTTAGGAGGAAAATTTTAGTGAGGAAAATTTTTATTTTAACCTTACTTTGATTTTTCTGCTATGTGTGGACTTAAAACAACTTTCTGTCTAGTATCATATTTCTCTGAAGAAAGTCCTTTGACATTTCTCATAGTATAAGTCTGTTGGAAATGACTTAACTTTTATTGGTTTAAAAAAGTCTTCATTTATCTTCATTTTGAGACATATTTTCGTTGAGTATATGATTCTGGGATGACAGCCTTTCACTTTAAGTACTTTGAAAATGTCACTCATTTGTCTTCTGACTTGCATAATTCTTGACAAGAAGTTTGCTATTATGAAAATCTTTGGTCCACTGTAAATAATGTGCATTTATCCCTTCTCTACCTGCCTTTTTTCATGGTGTGTTTGTGTGTGTGTGGAGTGTGTGTGTGAGTTTATCCAGAGTAAGTTTCTCAAATATGTCATTTAACATTGCATTATTTTAGAAAATTCTCTACCAGTATCACTTCACATATTTCTTCTTCTCCATTCTTTTTCTGTTTCTTCTGTAACTCAATTATACCTATGTTAGACCATTTGAAAATTTCCATAGTTCCTTGATAATCTCTTTGCCCTTTTTCCCTCCTTCCTTTTATTTTTTGTTTCAGCTTGAATAATTTCTATTGATCTATCTTTAAATTCACTAATTCTTTTATTGTTTTAAATCTACTTTTGAGCCAGCCAAATGAATTTTTCTGTGTATCTAAAATTTTTGTCAGCATTTGCACTTGACTCATATCATTTCCACTCTGTTGAAATTCTACATCTGTGAATGCATGTGTCTCTTGTTTTTTTGTAGTAGTTTAAAAAATTAGTCATAGTTATTTTGGAATCTTTCTCAGATTGTTACAACATATGGTCATTTCTTATTCTGGTTCAACTTATTACATATAATATACATCTCATATATGTATAAGCAATATTTTCATAAAATTTCTTATAAAATACATACACATTTACATATGTATGTATAATTTTTTGTTTACTTTTTATTTGTGTTTTACAATCATTAATTGAATGTCAGGTATCATGTTAGAATAGTCAGAGTGGAAGTCAATATATTTTATTCTTCGAAAAGTCATGCCCCTTTTTCTATCAGGTTGTTAGGTATGGGGTTAAGTGAATCTAGGCAGGAGCTGAGATGAATAGGCATTTATGTTTACAGCGATTAGCTTTAGTGTACCACCTACTTCAATTTTCTTTAATATGGGCTGCTCTTGTCTTGCTTTGATGGCTTGGGTTGTATTTTTGGGTGAGTTTTCTCAGTGTAAGTACTCCATTCTCAGCTCTGAGCTGTTCCTGCAAACTGTGCCACAGCTGGGAGCCTCTCTCCATTTCTTGACACATCCCCCACAGTAAATTACTGTTGCTTGTTGCTATGTACTAGCATTATCTTTGCAGCAGGTTTCTCTCTTTCTCTTCTATCTAGTCTCATGCTTTTGGAGCCCCTGTGTGCCTTGGCTTTGGCCCATTCAGCATTCTAGCGCTTCATTTCCACAACAGTCTGATACTGTCTTACATTTGTTGTTCATTATGGTGTGAGTTTCCTTTTCTTCAGCTAGCTGTAATAGATCATTATGTGATATCAATATAGGATCCTAGGCCCAAGATGGTTTCCTTCTATCTTCTAAAGAGTTTATTTTCTATTCTTCCCCAGCTATGGAGTCTTCCCTGTACTTTGTATGTGACAGACTTTGCTGCTCTACATCAACAGGCTGAAAGCTGATTGTCTCATAAGAGAGAAAGGTCTAGAGAAATAGTCAGTGTTTAATTACTGTTCCTTCCAAGCTCCAGTTACCTCTTGATACCTGTGTCACTCACTCTTGGCCTGTGTCCTCCCCCTAATCTTTCTTATGTCACCTGGTAAAGACCTATAACAAAGTTTTGCAAATGAATGGAGACTTTCCTTATGTCCAGGGGTCCGTTTTTTCAAACTTGCCTACACCTGGGCTTTGGCAGTTAAATAAAATATTGGCTGTTTTGGCTTACCTGTTTACATGGTGACTGGTGTCTCTTTATCCTGTGCTCTGCCACAGATATGAGCTTTTGTACCTTGTTTTCCCTTAGAGAGACTTGTCTCTCTTTGAAATTTTCCTGGTTAATGGGTGCCTTGTGATTTTTGCTCTCTGATAGATTCAGGAAATTGTGATCTTATGTTTTTTTCCATTGTTGAGGTAGGAGCAACATTCTATATAGCTTCTTACATCTAAGCAGGAGAGCTAATGGTTACATCTCTTATTTCTTGAGATAAGTAGATCTGAGTAGCAGATTAATTGGCCAGAAGCTAAATCATATAGCAAAACTATGGAAATATTGAAGTTAAAGTATACACTTACTTAACCTTTTTCAAAACATGAAATAATAAAAATTTTCATTTAAGAAAATTGATTGATTAATATAGAATCACATTGGTAATTATGATGACACAATTAGATAAATATTATAAACTTTGTAATTATAGATAATTGCTTTTACAATAAGGTTGAATTATTTCTTTATAGTTGGTCAATGTTGGATCTTGGATTTGAACATAATGATAGAGTTAAAATTTCAACTTATATCTTTATAACTTTGAATTTTATGCTTTTTTCTGCCATGAGACCAATGATTTCCAAGAGATGGAGTGAAGTTTACGGTATATAAGTAAATAGTAGTTTCCACTGAAGAGTAGAAGAAAAAGATATAAGTAAATAGTGAACAATAAACATTATAAGTGCTATAACACAGGTATGAACAAAGTGCTATGGAAATACAGCTGTTAATAATTTCACTTGGAAAAGACACAAATGAATTTACAGGGAAAGTACTATTTAACTGGTATTTTCAAGTACAATGGGTTTTTGCAGGAATAATATGTGCTGATATGCTTTTTTTTTATGCCAAAACATGTATATTCACTAAGTAAGTGCTGTATCCAAGAGGAAATGGAAATTTCCTCAGTATGGTAACATGCAGTGTATATAATATAATTTGATGGGTATGAAACAGAAAAGGAAGAATGGAACCAGGTTGTGCAGATCTTGGCTACAAGACTAAGTTTCTAATAGCAAAACATTGGAATGTTTTAAACAAGAATATGACAAAATCATTTTATGTTCAGCAACATATCGATGAGGTTAGTAGCAATGATGAGCAGTCATGTTAATTGACTGGAGGTATCGGGAATTATTAGCAGTCCTTAGAATATTCCAGGTGAATTCTAAGCTAAGGTAAAGACAGAAGAATCAAAAAAGAGGTAAAATTACACAGGCCTTTCTGAGGTATAATTTTAACGAAATTTTAGAATAATTAGCTGAGACAATAAGAAAGAGGGAGTTACTAAAACTTGAGGTAATTTCCAATTTAGTAGATTTGATGACAATATTAACTGAGATAGCATATTCAATCTTCAGTGATACTAGAATATAGATAACTTCATGGAATTGAAAAAGACAGTCGAGATCATATTATTCTGAACCTGTCCATAGAATAAGATTAACCAATATTTTTTGTTCACCTACTGAAGGCAGAGAGACAGTTCAAGGTCATTTGAAAGACACACAAATATGTTTCTCCTTCACAATTGTACCCTCCTAGTATACAGTTGAGTTGGGAAGATTAAACATAATGTGGGGTTAACAGCAGTACTGGAAAACAATAGAAAAGATTTACCAAGGCAGTGAATGATTAATTGCTTAATGATTTACAAGGTTTAAAAGGAAAGAGGTTAATTAGCAGTGGCCAGAAAGGAAAGTAATAGAAGTGAGTGGAAGTATACAGTATGTCAGCTTTCTCAGAGGATAAAGCAAAGAGAGTCACTGACTATTGTATTTCTTTGGAATTTTTTTTGTGTGTGAGTGTACAAAAAATTTTAGAATGCTGAAACTTAAAAACTGCAGTTTTGGGTTTGCTAGAAGTTTCATTTGTGGGGACAGAGGGTAGAAACTGGACTTTGTGTTTGCTTGCATTGACTAGGAAAGAAGCTTAGTACTCTGGTTTTCTCTTCCACTCATGCATATATAAAGCAAATATCTACCCTCTCCTTATAGTGCAACCCTGAAAAAGAGAAGTAATAAAAATTTAGCTACTTTCAACCAAGATGTATTTTAATGATAGAAAGTTAGGTTTATATTATTCAAAATTGTATCCCTGCTGAGATAGAGAAATGAATTTATTTCATTGTCTCATTTCATTATTTCTTGAATCTGGTAATTCCCTATCCCATGACCGACAACTATTATTTGTCCTTGGGAGATGGTGTTCTTTTACATCCAAACATTTATTCACATTTTGGAAGAACAGATCACTCTAGGAAGGATGTATAAAATGGATTGTGTCTTCATTCCATATTATTAGAAAAACTTTTAAGATAGATTGAGGTTGCCATGGTTTGACTTGTGCTGCTTTATTAGTATGCCACATGCAATGCTATTTAATATCTTAAAAGCCAGATAAAGGAAATAATGTCAAGTATTCTTAGGAGTATGATTATTTTGATTTCCAGATCCTATTTTGTAGGTGAAAATGGGAATTTTCCTGGAAAAGAATTAAAAACTGCCTCTCTTGAGAAGGGTTCTATTCTGTGGTAGGAAATGATGAAGTCTTAGACTAGAGCAGAGAGAATTTCTTTTGTCTTTGAGATAGGAGCAGAGTGGTATTGTGACATTAAAGTGGGAGATAACTTTGGTATAGGCGCAATTGGCTTTCCCATGTCAGTTTGCTGAGAGCTAGGGTGGAGATAAGCTGTGTTTACTTTTCTTATTCCTTCCATGAAAATATTTAAAAATATTACCATGGCTTGATCTAAGGCATGCTTTGAGGAATGAAAAAAGCAACTCATTAACAATATTTGTATTGTGTGAATTACAAGAGCGTCAGGAAGCCACTTACTTGTAGCAGGGGGTGACCTACAGGTTGGGAGCATCATTGGTTCAAATTGAAAGCAGGTGATGAAAGTGACAAGCAGGATGGATTTGAGGGGCACGTGTGCATGCGTTAGTGACTCTCAGAAATTATGTGGAGTAGAGAACTTAGTAGAAATGGACTTCATGAAGACTATGCAACATGGTTTCTACGACAGAGAATTTAAGTAAAACTGAAAGTCAACAACATCTAAGTGTGGTTATGGGAAAATATAAAGTTTTATTATAATTGGCCAAAGTGCAGGACACTCTTTTTAACCAGAAGGGCATTCATATATAAAACCATAATAATAAAACCATATTATAATCAGTTTTTCTTACTTGTGTCTCTTAAAATGGAGTATGCTTTATAAACCATATGAGATTTTTGTAATTATTAAGGCTCATGTAACCAAGCAATTAATTTCAACTCACTCATATTTTTAAAAATGAAAAAGCGGTGCATAAAAACAGATTATGGAAATGAAACAAAATACTTGAATAAATTGAAATGTTGGGACCCAGTGTTTTTCAAAATCTAAAGTATGTATTCTTCAGGTACTCAGAGGATTCTGTAGATGAACAGATATTAATAACGGTCTCAGTGAGACTACTTCAGGTGTTTGCTTTAGCACTTCATGAGACTGTGTCTGTATAGAACTGATTTAATTAATATTCTATATCAGAGTACATAGCATTAGAAATGAAAGATTAGTGGTGGGTGTGGTGAATCACTGAAATGCTCTAGCCCTCTAGATGGCACAAGTATATTATAGGATTACTAATGGTGCTTGAAAAATGTTCATCTCTGTCTCCCTTGTTTAGTGACACTTGAAGCTACAATGTTTTGATATGTATTATTCAAACTCTTCTTTATTCATCCTGACTTACAGTCTGTTTTCTGCCAGTGTCTAACTTAGAGAACTTGTTGGCTAAGCAACCTCTTTGTAGCTCAGTTTTCCTGTATTCAAAATGGTGCCAACACTGCTTTACCATGATGTTAAGTAATAATGAAATGGTAAGTACCTTTTCTGTACCAAGTATTAGCTTAAATACTTCAGGGAAGTTCTTGAGTATAAAGTTACCAATAGTTAATTTCTCTTAGATCAATTAATCAAATTATGTGAAAACAAACATAAGATAAAAAACAACTTTGGTTAGTATTTTTATTATTAAGATTAGCAGATCTGGCAAGATGCATTATATCTAAACTAAGTGAATGTTTAAAAACCAAACACAGTATTAATTAGTTAAGTAAGTAATTTTGAGTCTATTGTTTTCCAAGCATTGTGTTCAGCCTTGGGGATATTATGGTGAACAAACGGTGATTGATCTTACAGTTTAATGGAGAAGACAAACATTGAACTAGAAATTAGACCTGTAATATGTTTAAAAAGTTGAAGTATAGAGTAATATAGAAACATAAAACAATAGGGTGAGCTTAGTATGAGAGCTCATTTAAGGCCTCCTCTGGCAAAAATGTAGCATATTTGCAGGCAGAGAAAACATCATGAATAAAAGTCCTAAAATGAGAGGGGTTGAGAGGGGAGTAGTTTCAAGAAATTGAAATACAAAGAGAGTAGTTATATTTATAGGACCATGGCATGACCATATAATAAGATATGCTACTGTTTCTACAAATACAACATAATATATTTATAAGATAACTATACATAGGAGAAAAAGACAAGACTTACAAACGCATAACCTTGTATATGAGGATAGGAGGATTTTGGCCTTTGTCTTATTTGTAGGAAGATATCAAAAGGCGAGTGACAGGATCCAACTTATATTTCAAAATATCTTTCTGGTATAATGTAAAAAGAAGATTGGAAAGGAGTAAAAGAAGTGAAGACTCATTAGGAGAAATGATTGTGGCATGGATTAATATAGGGGAATGGGAATGGAGAGAAGTGGACATTTTGAGAAGTAATTGGCAGAAGTAATTAGAACTGATAGGACTCTGGAGTTGAGGGAAGAAAGCATTTTGAGAAGGTCAGGTAGTCAATATTGTGGAGCACTGGCAAATAATGCCACATATAAATACATATATATGTAGTAAAATCACACTACTTAGGACTAATTATTGGATGTCTAGATTGAGTGAATAGCTAACAACTTTTTCTTTTCATATTACTCACTTTTTCTGTTTATTTTTTTTAAGATTTTATTTATTTATTAGAGAGACAGAGAAAGTGAGAGAGAGCATGAGAGGAGAGAAGGTCAGAGGAAGAAGCAGACTCCCGGTGGAGCTGGGAGCCCGATGTGGGACTTGATCCCGGAACTCAAGGATCATGACCTGAGCCGAAGGCAGTTGCTCAACCAACTGAGCCACCCAGGCGCCCTACTCACATTTTTTAAAAAAATATTTATTTATTTGAGAGAGAGAGAGAGAGAGAGAGAGAGAGAGAGAGAGAATGTAAGTGAGCAGGGAGGGGCAAGAGGAAGAGGAAGAGAATCTTCAAGTGGACTTCTCACTGATCATGGAGCTCAACATGTGGCTTGATACCAAGACCCCAAGATCAATACCTGAGACTAAATCAAGAGCCAGACACTTAACCAACTGAGCCACGCAGGCACCCCCATATTACCTAAATTTTTAAACTTTGTTTTGGAAACACTTGACCCCAAAATCTGATCAATTGTCATATTTCCCCAATATGTATTTCATTTCTGCTCTCAGAGCTACTTCACCATCTTTGCTCTAGTTTAATGCCTTACTATGATCTAAGAACTCACTCAGCTCACTTGTGTCTGTCTCATCACCTTCTGCTTTAATGTATCCAATGTACTAAGGATTCATCTTTCTAATTTATAATTCTATTTTTACCACTATCTTTCTTATAAATCTTCAATGGCTCATTTTCTGCTGAATTTATGATAAATTTCTAGTGACAGGGTTAAGAGGGTACATAATGTATTACAAAGGTTAATCCCCCTCTTCCACCACATTTTAAGGAAAATGGGTTTTGCTTACTGGATGTCAATCAGGAGTTGGTTTTCTTTCAGTTTATACAATGGTTATGAGTAAGGAAAAATGTGAAGAAGAAAGAAATGTTAATTTGCATAAATATGCATCAAATAAGAGAAGGCAGGAGAGTTAATGTGTGTATGTTTGTTTTAGAGAAAGTGTTATGGGGAGTTGGAAAAAAGGAAGACATTTGAGGGATACTATGGTATATACATTAGTGAAGAGTGAGAGAAATGGAGAAGAATAGGTAAGAAGTTTTTAATCAGATTCATTTCGATGTACTTCTAGAGAATTCAGTAAATATTTGAATTGGATTCTTAATTATTTAACTTTGTATATGTTCATCTATAAATATAGCTGATACTTTCTCTTCTAATTTAGACCTTCACTTTTTCCCAGAAACCATAAATTATAGCCAATTGAGAATTTCTGCTCATCTGCTATGTCCAGCATTTTCTCATCTTGATTGTATTTACTCTTGTTTTTCTTTCAGTAATTTTTAAAGTTTTTATTTAAATTCCAGTTAGTTAGCATACACTGTAATATTAGTTTTGGATGTACAGTACAGTGATTCAATACTTCCAAGCATCACCTGGTGCTCATCACAATAGGTACCCTCCTTAATCCTCATCACCTATTTAAGCCATCCTCCCACTCACCTCATTCTGGTAACCATGTTTGTTTTTTGTAGTTCAAAGTCTTTTTCTTGTTTTGTCTCTCTTTTTTTCCCCTTTGCTCATTTATTTTGTTTCTTATCTTCCACATATGAGTGAAACCATATGGTATTTGTCTTTCTCTGACTTATTTCACTTAGCTTAATACTCTTTAGCTCCATTCATGTTGCTGCAAATAGCAAGATTTCAGTATTTTTGTGTTGAGTAATATTCCATTATATATGTGACATATAAGTATATATATATATATGTATATACTTACATATAATATATATAAAACATCTTTATCCATTCATCAGTTGATGGACTCACACTAGTTCCATAGTTTGGCTATTGTAGATAATGCTACTATAAACATTGGGGTGCATATAGCCCTTTAAATTAGTACTTTTTATATCCTTTGGGTAAATACCTCATAGTGAAATTGTAGGATCATAGGTTAGTTCTATTTTTAACTTTTTGAGGAGCCTCTATACTGTTTTCCAGAGTGGCTGCTCTAGCTTGCATTCCTACCAACAGTGCAAGAGGGTTCCTTTTTCTCTACATCCTTACCAACACCTGTTGTTTCTGGTGTAGTTGTTTTTAGCCTTCCTGACAGGAAACAAAACCAAAAATAAAATATTGGAACTTCATCAAAATAAAAAGCATCTGTACAGTGAAGAAAACAACCAAACTGAAAGGTAACTTACAGAATTGGAGAAGATATTTACAAATGACGTTTTTTTCGTAGCTAGAACGTTCTCTTCTTCCAACAGTCCTGAAGAATTCCTACTATACTTTCAATATGAGATGAGATACTATGAGATGGCACCATCTCTATAAAAGATTACTTTAACCACAATATTGGATCTTATCTCTGTTTTTCCAGATAGCTCATGGAACTTGAATTTTATTTTTCTTGAGGACTTGATGTTAATCTAGATTGTATTATAGCCATTAGACTGTGTGTGTGTGTGTGTGTGTCCTTAATCTCTCCTAACACAGAAAGAACATGGAGAGACTATTTCTTAGTCTAATTTATATCCTTCTGTCCTGTTTAGTACAGTATCCTAAAAACTGCGTTGTCATAAATAAAAATATACATGTCCTGTTGTAAGCAATTTTATCAGTGTAAGACATTATCACTTATTAAAATATTATTAATGATGTGTTTCCTTTACTGGTATATCATAGGCTATTTTCTTCAATTAACAGATGAAATAAATTTGACTTTATAGAAATTATATATACTTAAACAAATGACACTGTGTATTGTTAAGTTTATATCTATGTTCATATTTTGCTAGAACAAATGAGATTTCCAAATCAGAGAATAGACTCCTTTTACTCCTTAAGCTTAAACAGTGGAAAGAGTGCATCTTACATTGGTTGCATCAGCTTTGATATACAGATGACATGGTAAGATCCAGATGTACTTTAGTGTGCAGTAGGATTGCACCCCAGGAGAGGAAACCCACAATTAATAGACTCAGTTCTGATATAGGGTGGTTAGCACATCTGCCCTTCCTTCATTCTAGAGATAATTAGAGACCTTGAATCTGAAATGTGTCCAACTTTTCCCTGGGGAAAGGAAGGAAAAATTTCAACTCTGGAATGTAATCAAATGGCTCTGGAGAGCTATGTCTCTAATTCACTGTGGGGCAATTCACTGTGTCTAACTTCCAAGGTAAGTTTGATGTTTGATAATACTTTAATCTATGCCAATTTTTCAGGCAACTTGGATCATGTAGAAATAAGAAAATATGCTTGGACTCTTATCCTACAACATATATTTAACTATATAAAAAAATCTCACACCTAAAACTATAAATGATGTTTTAAAAGTCTATTTTCTTTTCTTTATAGTTTGCTATTCAATTGTGTCAATAAGATGAAAAAACAAGTTCTATTTGTATACTGATATTTATATTTTTAAATTATTATAATCTAATAATCTAATCTAATCTAATCTATAATCTAAAGATGGGATGGGAAGGAGACAAACCATAAGAGACTCCTAAACTCACGAAACAAACTAAGGGTTGCTGGGAGGTGGGGAGGGGGATAGGGATATGGACATTGGGGAGGGTATGTGCTATGGCAAATGCTGTGAAATGTGTAAGCCTGATGATTCACAGACATGTACCCTGGGGTAAATAATACATTATATGTTAATAAA
>CM052799.1:149701782-149721595 GCA_028533885.1 Nasua narica
AGGAGACAAACCATAAGAGACTCCTAAACTCACGAAACAAACTAAGGGTTGCTGGGAGGTGGGGAGGGGGATAGGGATATGGACATTGGGGAGGGTATGTGCTATGGCAAATGCTGTGAAATGTGTAAGCCTGATGATTCACAGACATGTACCCTGGGGTAAATAATACATTATATGTTAATAAAAAAATTAAAAAAAATAAATTATTATAATCTAAATTTATAGTGATTTAATGGAGCATGATATCTTTTTATGTAGTTAAATATTAAAACATATAATTCTAATGTTAAACTCATTACTATCACAAAATCTAAAATCTAATATTCAATAGTCAGATTATTTCAGAGTTTTTGATAATTTGAAGAGTCCCGTGTATCAAATTTACTTTGTCAATTTGTTATTTTATAAGAAAATTGTGAATCTAGCTAAAATAAAAAATAGGATGCTTTAAATATGTATTAAACTCAGCATTTAATAAAGACCTCTTATTATAAGATTATTTTATTAGATGCTCCTGTTTATATATTCAAAATTATACTATTTTACGTTTATGTCCATTATGAAATATTTCAAGTACACAGAGAAGTTTAGGGAATCATCTTACATAACCCAGTCATTAAATCTTAATATTTTGTCACATTTACTTTCAGATATTTTATAATTTAACATCCCCAAACCCATTCCCTTCTTTCCTCTCTGTTGTAACCTCTATTTTGATTGTCATATGATGAATTGTTTTATATTTAATTATTGAGTTCATAAATGTGAACAACACAGAATATTGTTTTTGCATATTCAAAATTTTTATGTAAGTGGAATCATCACATACGATTTTTCAACCTTTTTAATTTGTGTTACTGAGATTTAGTCATATGGATACTTTTACCCAAGTCATTCAGTTTAACTGTTCTGAAATGTTTTTTTGTTCAAATGCCACATTAAAAAAATTATTCTGCTGTAGGATAACTACAGTGTTTCTGAATTTTCACCATTATAAACAATGCTTCAATGAATACTCTTATACAACATTTTAAGCCCATCTGCAAAATATATTTTAAAAAATATATTCTAGAAAGGGGCCTCCTGAATATTAGTGAATAAAAATGTCTGGTTGTTACATAGAGTGAATTATTTCTCTAAGATAGTTGCTTGTACCAATGCATACTCCCCGCAGCATTGAATAAGAGTTTCTATTCAATATTCTTACTAAGACTTGGAATCATTAGGTTCTTCAGAAAGGTAACAAGGAATAGGAATAAAAGACACACCTTGATGCTGAACTGCATTGGTTGCAATTCCAGCTCTGCCCCATATTAACTTTGTGACAATGCCAACAACTTCACTTTGTACATAATTTTTCTCATCTTCAAGTTGAGAGCAATAATAAGGACACCTTTCTCAAGGAGTTGTTGTGAGGGTCAAAAAAGTTAATAGAAGTTAACTATGTAATAATAGTTTTTAACATGTAGAAAGTATGACTTAAATATTTAAAAACACCTTATTTTTTGAAAAGTAGTATTATATTATCTCATCAAGTCTTGTCTTAATTTGCAGTTCTATAAGTACTAGTGAGATTCACTGCAACTTCTTCTCTTTGAAGTGTATGTTAATGTTGTTTCTCTTTTTATGGTTGGGCTTTTGGTCTTTCTTATTATTTATATATGGGCATTTAAAAGTCCTTTTTGCTTGCCATGTTTTGGTGTGTAAAGGTGTTGCTTATATGTTACAAGCTAAATTATTCTTTTAAGCTTTGTTTATAAAATTCTTTGTAGAAATTTTAATTTTAATAGAGCCCAATTAACTAATATATTCTTTACTGGTTCTTAACTTTTTTGTCTAGGAAATCCTTCCCTACTTGTGTTTATAAATATGATATCCCATAAAGTCTTACAAAAGCTTTGAAATATTATTTTTTCACTTTTGGCTCTTTAATTCAATTGGATTTTATTTTGGGATATAATGTAAGATGAATAAAATCTTACTTTTTTTGGCATATGGAAAACCAAACATTCTGATACTATTATATAGGTCAAACTTTTATCTCTGATTTGTAATGCCTTCTCCATCACATATAAAAATTTTGTCTCTGTGTGAGCTTATTTCTAGGTTCAGTGTCTTTGTTCTGTGTTTTCTTGCACATTGGACATTATGTCCAATGTGTCCAATATCCCATATGCATAATATGTTCATTGTTGAACTTAAATCCTCTTTTATACAACCAAATTTTAAAAACTCTTGGCAATTTTGCATACACACACACACACACACATACACATGCATGAAATAAGTTGGGATTTTCATTGGAATTTGAAGTATATAATAATTAAGTTATAATATTGAGATTTTTTCCATGTATGAATTTGATATTAATTTACTCCAGCATTTTAAAATTTCTTTTAATAGCATTTAATAATTTTCTTCATAAAGTTATTATACTTCTTCTGCTATCTTTGTGCCTAAGTAATTTGTAGGTTTCTCTTTTTTTTTCTTTGTAATTATAAATAGGATGTTTCTATTGCATTTTTAAAATAGTCATTACTGTTGCAGGAAAACACTGTTTTTTTGTTTTATTTTTGTTTTGTTTTAAGACTTTATTTCTTTATTTGACAAAGAAAGAGAGCAGTAGAGGGAGAAGGAGCAGTAGGATTTCAGGCTCCAAAGGTAAGAAATAGAGTACATAATGAGGACATTATGGCCCATTGTAAGAACTTTAACTTCTCTAAGTGTAATGGAAGACCATTGGAGAGAAGTGTGGTGAATAATAAGATGATCTGTCATTGGCTTTAAAAGGATCACTCTTATCTTCTTTATCCATTTGTCTGTTGAAGGGTATATACAATGGAATATTATGCCTCTATCAGAAAGGATGAATACCCAACTTTTATATCAACATGGGGACAGGACTGGAAGAGATTATGCTGAGTGAAATAAGTCAAGCAGAGACAGTCAATTATCATATGGTTTCACTCACATGTGGAGCATAAGGAAAAACATGGAGACATTGGGGGGGAAGGAAAGGAAAAGTAAATTGGGGGAAATCGGAGGGGAAGATGAAGCATGAGAGACTGTGGACTCTGAGAAACAAACTGAGGGTTTTGGAGGGGAGGAAATGGGTGCTCTGGTTAGCCTGGTGGTGGGTATTAAATAGGGCATGTATTGCTTGGAGCACTGGGTGTGGTGCATAATCAATGAATCTTAAAACACTGAAAAAATAAAATAAAATTAAAAATAAATAAATAAAATTAAAAAGGATCACTCTTTCTGCTATGTTGAGAATAGACTGTGAGCACATGAACGCACAAGTAGTTAGGAAGATATTACAATGGCCTGAGAAGGTGATTCATACTAAGTTGGTAGCAGTGAATATGGTCAGAAGTAGTCAGATTTCAGATATATTTTGAAGGAATAATGAACAGAATTTGCTAATATGTTTTACATGTTGTTTCAGAAAAGAATGGACTGAAGTTTTCTTTGTCTCTCTCTGTTTCTGTCTCTCTTTCTCTGGATTGAAAAATCTTCTTGTATCTGATGTTCCTAACTATCATGAATTGTTACACTAGCCCATAATGAGTCTTTAAAACTTGTTGAATTTTAGTTGTTTCCTTCCTTGTCCTAATGTAAAATGAAACTAGGCATTCTACTTCTCAAAAGGTCTTACTACCTTTTAGAATACAGTTTGTCCAGTTTCCTGGTAACTTCAACTCTGTGAAGGGCTCTAAAAATTATGATCTGGTAGTTTATTAAGCTTTTCTCTTTAGAAGAGCTTTAGGTTCTCACTCAGCACCAAGTAATATGGCGTATTGTAATATGACATGTTGAAATAGATGAAATAAATTCCAAGTAATTGAAATATATAAAGCGAACAGGACATAAAGTAGGACAGTGTATTTAGCCAATAATCACAATCTATGATCAGTAGCTTCATGCTCTTGGTTAGTTGATGGTTCAATGTTTAAAGGGAAAGCTTGGGGCGCCTGGGTGGCTCAGTTGGTTAGGTGACTGCCTTCGGCTCAGGTCATAATCCCGGAATCCTGGGATTGAGTCCCATATCGGACTCCCGGCTCTGCGGGAGGTCTGCTTCTCCCTCTGACCTTCTCCCCTCTCATTCTCAGTCTCTCTCTCTCTAATAAAAAAAAAATAAATTAAGGGAAAGCTTTAAAGATATGAGTATTTGTCACAACCCATGCATGCCCACAAACAAATGCACTTAAATATCAAATTTACTCAACACGATAGTAACCATTACTACATCTGATAAGCTTTGACTTCTACTGTTTTCTATTCTAATTTCAACTTGGTAAGTTGATTTTCTCATAAAACTATAGTTTGCAAAACTTTGCCTTAGACTGTATCTCTAGAAGTGAACTGTTGTTTCAAAAGTAAATACATTTAGTAAATAATTAAGAAATGTAACAAAATTTGTTAAATGTTATTAAAAGAGAAGTACTATTAAAAACCCCTAATTAGGGGTGCCTGGGTGGCTCAGTGGGTTAAAGCCTTTGCCTTTGGCTCAGCTCAGGATCTCAGGGTCCTAGAATAGAGCCCTGCATGGGGCTTTCTGCTCAGCAGGTAGACTGCTTCCCCCTCTCTCTGCCTGCCTCTCTGCCTACTTGTGATCTCTCTCTCTGTCAAATAAATAAATAAAATCTTAAAAAAAAAAAACCCTAATTAATGATGACAGGATGGAGGAAAAGAAATAAATATATCAGGGAGTGTTGAGATCAATGCTTAAACATAGAATGTTATATGTATATATATATACATACACACACATATATATTACTATTGAGTGTATATATATATATACTCAATATATGTAGTACCTATAATATATATGTGTATATAGTGCATATAGTACATATAGTATATATAGTGTATATAGTATGTATAGTATCTATACTAAATAATTCATCCATATAACAATTAAAAACAAATAGAAATGTAAAATATGAATAGTAAACTTTTCTCTCCCTTCTTTCCTTGTCTTACTCACCAAATTAATTACTTTAATGACTTTAATGGTTTCTTGTGTACCCTTCTTAAAATTTTATATGCAAATTCAAGAAAAAACACAACACCTTTTCTGATTCTAGTATCAACAACTCACTTTATTCTATGCTATTCTACAGCATATTTTTTCCCCAGTTAATCCATCTTAGAGATATTAAATATCTACTTAGTCATATTTTAATTTTTGCCTGATGAGGATGTTTTCTACATATCATGCAATCATTTTTTAATCTATGGGTATATAGATTTTTTCAGTGTTTAAACATTACATAACAATGCTGCAATCAATAGTCTATATTGATTGTACATTAGTCCATATTTTTGTTTTAGTCTTTCCATCAGATAAATATCTAATAATGGAATCCTTAGATTAAAAAAAAGCATATGCATGTTAAACTTTGATTTTGACACTTGCCTTTCTAAAGGTTGTTTCAGTTTATTTCCTCATTAGATACAAGAATGCTTCATTACTCAGGTCTTCATTATATTTAGTATTGTACTGTCCTTGTTTTGCTGGGATGAACCACTCTTGCTCACATTTATTATTCTTTGAATGTATAACTTGTTTCTATTTGATGATATTTTGTGGGTGTCTGTGTGTGTATGGCCTTTCCATTACTATTTCATGTGAGACTGATTTGTGACAATAAATGTTGTCACATTTTGATATCAATGTAGGAAACTTTAAAACAACTTAGAGCAAATTTCAAAATTTTCATATTTTCTGTGCTAGGTTTTTAGATACATTTGTAACATAAAGGCCAGCCCAAAGCTTAGTGGTTTAAAAACAGTAGTTTATTATCTCCAGTAATTCTATGGATTGACTGGTATCAACGGCATATTTTTTTTCCTGGTCTTTTTAGAGATTATAAGTATTTTTGAGAGCAATTTAAATTTGTTAAAAAGAAATAATTAGGTACTTTTAAGGTATTACTATAGAAGATTAAAATGGTACAAGAAGGGAAATTAATGAATATGGGCACTTTTTGATACAAAACTTGATGATCAAATAAATATTTAAAAATAATATTTCTACAGGTAATTGATTTTTGCCTATGTTAATAACACTGAGTAATTGAATCTGCTCTTAACGACCACATTTTGTATAAAGTTCCCTTAGAGCACCCTGATGGCAATATCGATAAATGGTTATGTTTCTTCTGTTTCCCACCCTAAGTGCCCCAATATAATCTTGCCTTTTTAGTTATTATATATCACCTACCATCTTTGCTCCAAAGCACTTTGTGGACAGAGCACATTGAATCAAACGTAGGCAAGAAAATGCAGCTCTGTCGACTAAGCTGATTTGTGAATTTCTCTCTAGGGCACAGCCTTAAAACACAACCTGAAACAACATTTTGTTATTTAATTCATCAGCAGAAAAGTAGTTATGCTGAGATGAAATAAAGTTAGGACTGCCTAGATTAACATAGGCATTCTGTATTAACGGGGATCAGAGTTACTCAATTGCTCTTTCAAAGAGGGACCAATGTTGTCAGATTCATGAATTAAAATTGTGAACATGCATTTTGATATTGTGGATGGAGCCTGTGCTGTGGCTCCAGGGCAAGGAAAAGGGGAAAATAACACTGGTACAGGAAGATTGGCATCTCTCTGAGGAGCCAAGTAGAAACTCAAATCAGAGTATTCAGTATTCAAATCAGCATAGATTACTTTCTGGATGCCCAGTCAGTGTTATTAATTTTTTTTGAAATTGCATTATTCTAGCTAATGATTCTTCATGTCTGTTCAGTTATGAGCCCATTGCCCTGACTTCTGCCCTCATCACTTCCACAGTATTTAGACAGCCTTGGAAGTATTTGGTAGTTTTACATTTTCCTCACTTTGTTGGGGGTGGGGCTAAGTAAATTTGTTATTAGTTTCTTCTTTGCAAGGTTTCAGCACTGAATTCAGTTGTGCAGAAGTAGTAGTTTTAATGTTTGGTGCTAACTACTATCAGTGCTGTTCTATAATCTCTTTCTGCTTTTCTCTCTCTCTTGTACTATTCATAAACTTCATACCTTTCAACTAAATTATTAATTTAGTCACCATCTTAGCAGCATGCTGCTAAAAAGAAGACACTTTCTGTTTTACATTTCAAGAAATCGATTTTTAATACTTTAAGGTATTGGTTATATTATCGATACCTGAGAGTATCGATAGGGTACCTGAGGGTAGAAAAAGTCCTATTGTTCAACTGATATCTTGCTTTTATCCCCTGCATTTGTATTTTGCTATAGACAAGTAGCTTTTTCTTATAACATTCTTCATCCTAGACCACCTAAGCCTACTAAAAGTAGAAGCCCACAAAAATACAGTGTGATGGAAACTTGAAAGAGAGGCTTATAGCCTGCTCCCACTGAGACATTTTTTTTAAAAAGTGTGTGCAAATAGTCTGTAAAATTATTTTTTGTAGCTCGTTTTTTCTATTTTTTCAAGTTTTCATTTAAATTCCAGTTAGTGAATATGTAGTGTTAATATTAGTTTCAGGTATACAACTTACTGACTCCACACTTCCTTACAACACCCAGTGCTCATTGCAACAAGTTCACTCCTTACTCCCCATCCCCTATTTGACTTATCCACCCACCCACCTCCCTGTTTCATGCCTTAAGTGCCCCAATGTAATTTTGTCTTTTTAGTTATTATATATCACCTACCATCTTTGCTCCAAAGCACTTTGTGGACAGCACATTCAATCAAACATAACCATCAGTTCTCTATAGTTAAGCGTCTGTTTCTTCATTTACCTCTCTCTTTCTGTTTTTTTTTCCCTTGCTTGTTTGTTAAAATTATTTTATTACATTTCAAAAGTATATATATATAACATATATAAAAGTATTTATGCATGGAGCTATATGTACATACATAGAAATGTATGAATAAACAGTAACAGAGAGACAGAGAAAAAGCACACTGATAAGATGATAAAATTTCACGGTCTGCTTTCTGGGGTTCTACTGAGTGTAACAGGAACCATTTAAAACCTAATGCAAGTCTATTGATTTCTTTTGAATATGAGACTGCATGTTTATCATCATACTCTCTGGCTCTGATTCCTTTCAGTTCTTTCTTACAGTTTTTTAGTTCGAGTGCTAGAATAAATTAGGGTGTATTTAACAGTTCCTCTTAACTCTTAAAAGTTTCAGAGACAAATCTAGGTAAGAACTAAAAACACTTACGATGGGTATTTTTAATGCCTACTTTATCTTCTTTTGGTCCGTCATTTAAGTATCTTATTTTTTTTTATCTGTCTTTAATACATTCTCCTCTGTAGGGTAATTAAGTTACATTATTATGACCACTCCATGACTGTGTCATATCTATGGCAAATATTTCCTTCTTGATACCTTATTCAGTAGACCTTCTATTTTGATTCTGTTCAATATTACTTTCCAAGTTTTAATCAAATTTCATAATTACTTCTATTAGTTCATTGAGAATAATCAAAACAAGCTGTATCATATAATTTTGAAATTTAATAATTAAAACATCTAGAAATATTTCTTTTTTTCCCCCAAATATTTTTATTTTGTTTTTTCAGTGTTCCAAGATTCATTGTTCATGTACCACACCCACCACCAGGCTCGCCCAACCCCCCACCCCCGTCCCTCCAAAACCCTCAGTTTGTTGTTCAGAGTCCGCAGTCTCTCTCTTTCTAGATTCTAGAGAATCTAAAAATCCCATTAAGGAATTTTCTTTTGCTTAGCTAATGTTGTATAAAAGTAGCTTGAATCATAGGTGATGGTTCCTTTTGGAAGAAATCAATTACTGTTTCATCTGCTCTTTCCCTGTGGACATAGGAGGCATGACAGTGCAATTCCAGTTGTCAAAAAACCTTGCAAAATATCTCCCTTTTCTGCTTAACATCTGAAAGCATTTCCAGTGAAAGAAAGCACTAACTCTCTTGTTTACATATGTTCTTTTATTTCTCTCACTAGATCACAGAAGTAATGCAAACTATATCTATTAATCTGATTCAGTTATTGTACTCTGCAATGTTTAATTTACCTTCATTGTAAGAATTTTGGAAATATTTAAATCATCTTTTGTTTCATAACTGATTTAAAATCCAATAAGATAACTCTGAAGTAGAGTTAAAATTTTTAATTTTTATGAAAAATTTGAACCTCTAGCTGATGGGGTTGGCGAGGAAAGAGAAATGACAAATCAATGTGTCTTATTCTTTAATTATTGTATCTGCCAACAACCCGTCTGTCTCAGACTTGGCTGTAAGATGAAGTTATAACCCTCTTGAATGTGAATATCATAAATAATCTAGGGATCATGTCTTTTGGCACAAGTAACCCTAAAGTGGTAGTGGGCCTTAAAGATTCTCTTACCTTGCACAACCCTTTGGTGTAGGTCCAATTCAGGCAAGCTATCTTTGGCCAAAAATGTCTGTTCATTCTGAAGAAATTATGCTCCTCTAAGGCCACTAAACTTCATATGGTATTTAAAACCAATCCAAGAGATAGTAAAAAACTCAATGATATTTATATGTTAGATGGATGAGTGAGTAAAGGAGACTTGTAATACAGAAAGAAATACTGAAGACTAGGTATACTGGGGACTAACTACATTGCCGAATAACACTCATCTGAAGTCAATGAGACTGCACTGGGCCACCAAAGTTTTGCAACTCTAGAGTTTGTAACCGCTGGAGAATAGATTAATATTCTTAAGGTGCATTCTACGATACACTCACCTTAGAAGATTCATGAGGAAAAACAAAACAAAACAAAGCTCAAAACTTTCATGGTCACCTGTGTTGGAGCAACTGCACATAATGATTCCCTTTTGCAGGTTTATAATGTATACCAACACATTGCAGTGCTCTCCAGATGGCGTGCATCTACATCATAAGGTGCACAAAATAATTCAGTAGGAGATAGGCAGGAAACTTGACAGCATTTTATTTTTATTTTTTAAAGATTTTATTTATTCATTTGACAGAGAGAGAGAGAGAGAGATCACAAGTAGGCAGAGAAAGAGGCTGGCAGAGAGAAAGGGGAAGGCAGGTTTCCTGCTGTGTAGAAAGCCCAATGCAGGCCTCGATCCCAGGACCCTGAGATTATGACCTGAGCCGAAGGCAGAAGCTTTAACCCATTGGGCCACCCAGACACACCTTGACAGCATTTTAAAAACATTTATTTTTATAATATTTTGAATCTTTTTATTTTTGCCTATTTTATATTGTATATAACATTAACACAAGAGTGTAATTATTTATTTATGTTTGAATACCTACACACCTATTGGGATTCTGTGCTCAAAATTGTTATAGAGTGTCTGAAGAAAAAAAAGTTTTGGACGTCTTCATTAAAGAATCTTAGATTTTTCACAGTAAAGCAACATTACTTTGAACTTATATCAACTTAGATGACTTTAAGTGTATTTTTTAAAGACTTTATTTATTTATTTGACAGAGAGAGAGAGAGATCACAAGTAGGCAGAGAGGCAGGCAGAGAGGGCTCTTTCTCTAGGTGGCCATAGCCCAGGGGCCCACGTCCTGGAGAACAATCCTCCATTTTCCTACCCAAGGAAATGACAAATGCTGCTTCCTGGGCCGATGTGGGGAAGCAGGCTCCCTGCTGAGCAGAGAGCCCGATGCGGGGCTGGATCTCAGGACCCCGGGGCTGGATCCCAGGACCCTAGGATCATGACCTGAGCCAAAGGCAGAGGCTTTAACCCACTGAGCCAGCCAGGCGCCCCTAAGTGTATTATTTTTAAAAAGACAATCCAATTGAGTAAATTTATGAAGATTTAATGGGCTTTATTCAATGACTCATGAATTAGGAAACATCTCATCTAGCAAAAAGAACTGAGCTTTGAGGAGTTGTACAAAATGGAAGGCTTTTATAGACAGGAATGGGGTGGGACAAGGAATTTATTAGCAAAAGGAAAGAGGAATATTTTAGTCAAGGTTGCCTTTACTTAGGGCAAAACGCAGGGGGGTCTTATCATGCAGATTGCCTCACTAGTGTTGATCAGGAAATTCCACACTGATTATTTTAAAACTCTCCTGGAAGAGGGGTTCCTGGGTGGCTCAGTTGTTAAGTGGCTGCCTTTGCTCAGGTCATGATCCCAGGGTCCTGGGATCGAGCCCCACATCAGGCTCCCTGCTCCATGGGAATCCTGCTTTTCTTTCTCCCACTTCCCCTGCTTGTGTTTCCTCTCTCACTGTCTCTCTCTCTCTCTCTCTCTGTCAAATAAATAAAATCTTTAAAAAAAAATTGAAAAAAAATTCTACTGGAAGAGGTTGAAACTGCATTTATGTCAGGCATTAAGTCCTGGTGGGGTTTAGCAAAAATGACTCCCATTTTGGGCCTGTTATTTCTTTTTTACAGTATTTGTGTTCCATCCATTATGACCCAATGAAGCACATTTTGTGAGTCACTGTTTTTGAGAAGTCAGATGCTTTTATTCTAGACAGCATGCTTCCATTTACTGTATCTGTTAACAGGAGAATGATAATGACCTGTATTTTAGAGTGCGTTTTGCAAATTCAGTTATTCCTGGAAAGTCTTGATCAGAGAGGACAGAACTAAAGCAAAATTAGAAAAAGCAGGATTTTTACCTTAATTGCAGCCTAACAAGTTTGCCTGCCAAACTATAATGGATGCTGTTAAAAGACATGAGGTCCCTGGGTCAGAGATGAATGACTGTCTAACTGGTAGCCAGAGTATCAACATTTATTTTATGTATGTATGTATGTATGTATGCATGGATGGATGGATGGATGGGATGGATGAATGAATGGGTGGATGGATGAATGGATGGATTTTGCCAGTTCTCTAAGCCCCAGTTCCCACAGGGACACAAGATGACTAGATGACAGCTGTGCACATTATGAAATGCTTAGGGGAGAGGAAGCCCAAGTTTAGGGAGCCTAGATCTTTCCCAAGTTAGGGAAGAAGCATGCTTCCTTTTTGCTTTGGTTAGAGACACTATCTCTGTTTTTCAAGGCTGTTCACTATACAAACATCCTTGAAAAGATTGCCTTGAAGTAAAGGTAATCGGTGACTCTACTTGCAAGGTATGTAGAAATATGAGAGATTCATGGAGAAATATTTCTTAGTTAAACTGTGCTAATGGGTTAGGTTTCACAGAGAGTAAGCCAACATACCTGAACCTGGCCCAATGCTCTCTTTAAAGGCTCTTCACACAGGATCATCTTTCTGGATACACGACCAGTACAAACACGCAAAATCCTGTGCTTAGAATCCCATCCCCTTCTGTGGTTTAATGGTTTGTGATTTCTTGTGGTTGCTGTCTTGAAACTCCTCATAATGTTATCTTAGACATTATGTTTTGTTAATTGAAGACCTATAAGATAAAAGACGAATTGTGAGGGCCTTGGAGTCTTGGCTTATGCATACTCCTGCCTCTTGCCCACCTCTCTGCTTCCTGGGAATGAGTTCTAGGTCATTTCCCTAACACCCCATACCATGCCCAGCCTCCCTACCTTAGGAAGGCTTTTGCTCTTTCTCTCGGGCAGTGACTGGGTTGTGATAGTTGGAGGAGGCCCTCATTTGCTGTTTTCTTTCTCTCCATGGAAAGGCCTAGGGTGGGATATGATGGCAGTTAGTAGAGCATGAGTAGGGAGAGTAGCAGGGGGAGACAATCTCAAGCAGAATCCCTGCTGAGCATGGAACCTGACGTGGGGCTCCATCTCATAACCCATGAGATCATGACCTGAGCAGAAACCAAGAACTGGATGCTTACCCAAATGAGCCACCCAGCTGCCCCAAGTTTTAGTAATTCTTTAAATGAGTTAATGCTCCTACATTTCCAATTAAAACTGGCATTGACAATATAAAAATGAATGGTTAAATTCATGCTAGTAATTTAATATTTTAATTTTTTCTTACTTAGAAACATTAAACAACAAAGAAAACACATAATGGCAAAGTGAGAGAGAGTGAAGAAGAAAGGAAAAGTTCATATTTATTAATTTTAGTATTTATTTCCTGCCTTTTCAACAAGGGTCCTTGCATTTTCATTTTGTACTTAACCTTTATAATTTGTGTAGCTAGTTCTACTCACACAAGATATCTATCTCTGCTTCACCTCACCCAATGCCTTCATCTCAGAATTCATGGAATATGAGAACTATTAGAGGAGATACCCATACCCTTCACTTGTACTCTGTTCTTTCCATTTTTTTTTTCTTTTTTTTGGCAGACTCCCCGCGGAGCCGGGAGCCCGATGTGGGACTCGATCCTGGAACTCAAGGATCATGACCTGAGCCGAAGGCAATTGCTCAACCAACTGAGCCACCCAGGTGCCCCTGTTCTTTCCACTTTTTACAATGGAAAAAGAGTCCCTGATTCTATCCTGGGCCAACCTATCTTCTTACATTCTGCACCTTTACTTTGTTCGTATCAGGGGTCTCACTTGTATTTATCCTTTCTCTCACTTGCATCATGAAATCTTCAGACTTTTCATTTCTTTTGTATGATTTCCACTAATATGCAAACATGCTTAGTATAATGCACTCTTAATGTTAACATACATAAACAATAACAATCATATACAAAACAAGAAAATCTCTTGACTCCACAACCCTGCTTTAGCTGCTTTTCCATTTCTCTGCTCTGTTTTGCAGCAAAAAATTCTCAAGAGCTGTGTACACTCATCACCTCTCTATCTTGACTATATATCCATTTCCACTCCACTCCAGTTACTGTCCATATGACTCCCCTGAAATTGCTTATTATATTACCAAATGATCTCTTAATGCCAAGTTCAGTGCTCACTTATCTGGACCCCATCACACTTGGCTTTTGTTCAACATTCAGCATACTTGACAACTCCTTCCTTCTTCGAGTTCTTGGTGTCCATGACTTCTCACTCTTCCCACTAATCATCCACCTTGTTGGCTATTTATTAGTCTCTTTTCTGCTGATTCCTCCTCTAACAAATCTTTACATGTTGGAATGCATCCAAAACTTAATATTTGTCTCTCAAATCTTCTTTATATATTCTTTTCCTCTCTCTCTTCCTTTCCCTCAATATATAATCTCCAGTTTGAACCTCAAGATTGTACACTCAGTGGCCTCATCTTAGGTCTTTGATAGGCATTTCAGAATTAAAATGACCAAAATGCAACCCTTGACTTTCCCCAAGTGCGCTGCAGTCTGTTTTTATGAGCTCAGTAAATGATATCATCATCTAGTCAGTTACTCAACTCCTTGCATTATCTTCCCTTTAAATTTCACATGCTTTTCATCAGCTAGCAGTGGTTTTGAACCTATAAACTTAGTTGGAGTCTATTTTTTTCCCCTCCATCTGCTCAGATACCACCCTAGCATAAGCTACCAACCAATGTCTCCTGCTAATAAGACTGTTGACTAGTCTCCTCATGTCCATACTTGCCTTCTGTAAACCTGACAATGGTCTGAGTACCTGAGTAACTTTTTGAAAACATAAGTTAGACTATGTTTATATTCAACTACTGAGATGATCACACATTCTTCAGGACCTACTTATACTTCTAAACTCATTGTGTATTATTTTCCCTGCATATTCCAGGCACAGTAGTCTCCACATTTCTCTCTTCGACCAGAGTTCCTTTTCTTGGAGGCAGGCACTTTAGAGGACTGGCTGATACTTGGAAACAGTACTTGGAATATCATTCAATAGATGTTCAATAAATAAGTATCTTATTTATCTATCAACTCATCTTTTTCTAATATAAATTTATTAAGTACTTACTATGTTATTATTTGAGGATAAATTTAATATTTTCATTTTTGAAAATGCCACCAAAATCTCTTTGAAATTCATAATTTTATATATAATTGTCTCTGTTTTTAATTATATATAATTGTCTCTGGTGCTCATGTCATTCCTTTAAACAGAAACACTTATTTGTTACTTTAATATTGTGGTTTGGTTGTTTCCTTCAGACTATTAGTGTAATTGATTGGTAGAATCATGGTTGTGGGAAACCATATAGCTTAATGGAATTCTCAAGAACCAGGAATTCAAATCCATCCTGACTTTATGTCTTTATTATTCTTGACCCTGTGTTTTTCCTTATCTAGGGAATAGTATAGATATAGAGAATAGTATAATATCTATATCAGGTATGAGCAATTTTATGAAGCATGTAGCAAGGAACCCCTACCCACTTCTGGTAAAATGAGGCTGAATAGCAAATATGAATAGGCAAGATGCAGAAGAGCACATAAAATTTCATCTGCTTTTTTTACATTTTGGAGATATCAGTGTATTAAATCATTTCCTCTGTATAAATTTGGATGCTCTCTGGAAAATCATTCAATTATACTAATAAGATTACCAAATTATTTATTGATTAAGAACATTAAAAGAATGGGTAGAGGACAGTAGATTTTTAGAGCACGGGATACCTCAGAAGTTGACTGAGCAAGGTTGTCTGACAGTGAAGTACAAGGGGACAGGACTCTCTTTTTTTCTGCCAACCATATGTGACTAAATCCATTCATCTTCAAGTCTGTTTCCTCTGGGGTGCCCCTCATATTCTCAACTCTCAAATTTCCTTACCATGTGCTGTACCAGCATTTCATCCATCTATATCCTCTATTAAGTAATAAACTCTGTGAAAATGAGAACTATAAATGCCTTCACTATGGCTATTTTTCTATGGGTGGAATTTAATGAAAGAATGAGTTGAGTTAATGCAATAGTTCATTATCATCTGGGAGAATAGCATGAAGTATAGAAGAAACTAGAAGAGATCTCTCATGTTTGCTCTCTCTTATCTGAATAAGAAAAGGAAATTTAAGGGGCACCTTGGTGGCTTAGTGGGTTAAAGCCTCTGCCTTCAGCTCAGGTCATGATCTCAGGGTCCTGGGATTGAGCCCCGCATCAGGCTCTATGCTCAGCGGGGAGCCTGCTTCCCCCTCTCTCTCTGCCTGCCTCTCTGCCTACTTGCAATCTCTCTCTCAATCTCTCTGTCTCTCTCTGTCAAATAAATAAATAAATAATCTTTAAAAAAAAAAGAAAAGGAAATTTAAAAACTAGGAAAGATGTCTCTAGTATTATTTGCACCCTAAGTGAGGCAGTTTGCTGGGTTTTGACAATGAAAAAAAAATAAGAGAAAAAGAAAAAAGAAATATCATGATAGAATCCTGACTTTATTTATTATACATTTATTGGTTATGGTTGATAAAATTAAGAAAATCATATGTGACTTGAAACCTAAGTACAAAGTTAGTAGAGTTAGCAAAACATTGACCATTCAATTAATGGTAGATATTATCAGTATTTGCTTGTACACCTTGGATGGCAATTAGCTAAAGTTTTATAATTTTAAATATTGAAAGTTTTTTTCCTCTTTTTTCCATGACTTAATCCATGTGTAAGATAAAGCAACGATTCTTAGAACACATATAAAATAAAGCAATGATCTTTAGAATAGTTTCAATAAATTAATTACCAAGCATCTGTATATCCAAATATTCTCTTGTAAGAGAGATTTTTTTTCCATATCAGATTAAGTTTAAGTTCTAAGGTCTTGAAGTTAGACTTTTTAGTGTCGAAGGTAGTTGACATTTAACCTTTGAAAGTAGAATTAAGATATTTTTGCTTCTTCTAAAAATCACAAAGATGTTCAAGTAACTATTTTAGAGAATGGCTCATTTTAACACCCACTTGCCTTCTCGACTATGTCCTTGTAATAAACATTATCTGCCATGCTCATTATATGTCTTTTTAAAATCCCATCTCATTTCTGTTATCTCTTCAATTTGCAGACAGAGATTATGTTACATGAGGTAATCTGTTTCGAAAAAAACAAAAAGCTATTGCACTCAAGCCCTACCCCCTGACATTATCCCTGACCCCCCACCCTGGAATTACACCTTTCATACTTGAAAAAATCATATATCTTAGTGTAAACAGCAGATTTAAAAAGAGATTAAGCCCTTGTTTTGTGACGAGTTAAATGGTTAATGTGATTTTTAAAAATGGCTTTTCAGATGTGAATCATAGTAAGGTAGAAGTGAACAGAAGTTATTACCCTCTAAAAGTTCAGTGGTGATTTTGGTCCAGTTCCTAGTTTCTCCATGGACTCGTGCCCAGCATCAACAGTCATTAGTAATTTAGCACTGTTGATGGGAGCCTCTCCTGAGAGGGAACATGTGAATGGTCCCTGGGGTCTGATACTAGAGAGCCATTCTAACTCAGGAATGCAGTGCAGCTGAAAACTTTCCTTGTAACCTTTTGGTAATTTCATGATACGTAACCTTCTCAATTCAATTCAGTTAGACGAAATAAGTACTTATATACAATAACATGCAACGTACACAGAGATTAATAAATATTAAGAAGTATTATTTAGAAGACATCGACATTCATCTCAGCTTTTATGTTTTGTTTTTAGAATGCTATAGCCTTCCACTGATAATGGTTTTATATGCATATAAAATTATATGTATATATTTAAATATATGTATATACATATATATGAATGCGTATATACATATAAATGCATGTAATTTATATGTGTATATAAATCATCCTTATTCTAATTTCTCTCCATGCAGGGTAGGTTGAGTTGTAGCTGAATTTAATCAGGGAGAATTAATTGATCCTTACTTGGACTCTGATGTGTTAATGATGGTTCTTAAAATCTGCTCGGGTCCAGTATTTCTTTAATAAACCATACCAATTTATATTTGTCAAATTCGAACAAAGACCTCTAAAAATAACTCAGTAAGCACAATTTGGGGGAAATTAGAAATCAAACATAATCTAAAGGGTTAGCATCTTTATTTAAGAGTGGACATCATTATTACTAAACATTCTCTGTGTAAGTTTAATTTATCAGGCATACCTGACACCAACTTCATCCTCCGGCCCCTTTGCCCCTTTAAGTAGTAGGCTTTGCCAGCCCTGAGATGCTATTATAGCAGGTCAGGGGCTGAATTCACAATTTTTTGTGTGAGTGTGCATGTGTGTATGTGTGTGTTTACTGTTTTTGCTGATCCTATTGGCTAAGCTCGTAACAGCTTCTTGCAATGTCTTTGTTCAGGTTGTATGTGTATTGGAGTCCCTCAGGTACCTTCTACAACATCTCAAAGTCAAACCAATTATTGCTCCTGAGCTTGCTGACCTAATTGCTAATCTTTATAAATATTGCTGCTTATCTGTTTGGTTCTCTGTGTTGTTTCATTTCCCCCTCCCCCTAGTGCTCACCTAATTTTTCTCTAGTTGTTCATTGCCATATTGGGGCTGAAAACTGTCCATGTTTGAGCTTTGTTATATCCCACTTTCTCATTGAGACTGGGAGACTTTATTCAAAAATTGGGAAAAAACCCATCTTAAGGTAGGAAAGGTCTGGCTTTATGCAGTATTACTACTAGGAAGTATTATTATTATAAAACAAAACAGAAAATTTTAGATACATTTTCTTGCCCTTTTTCTTGCTCCCTCATTAAAAATATATATTAATTACAGAAAAAAATGAATATAAAATATATAAAAGAAAAATAGAAATCACTCCAGTGTTGAAGTCCTAGAAAGAATCCTTACTATTCTGCCATAGATCCTTTCCCAGTAAATCTGAGTGCTAGCTTGTGTTCATTTTTAAAGCATTTAAATGAAATGAATTTGTATATACATCTATGTATATAGAAATACACATATACTTATATCCCAATATCATAGTATATATGATTTTTTAAATTCATTAAACTTTCTTTAGAAAACATTACTTTAAAACTTCTTCATTATAAAAAGGAACATGTAGTTGTGGAAACATGGTCACTGGACTTCTGTATACATTTACAGAATGTTTTAAAAAATATACACTAGTATACTGTACAAACTACTTTTTTCAATTTATTTTAAATATTTTTGTCATAATTTTTAATGTGAACATCATTTTAAGTAACTGCATAATAATCCAATTCTACATTTTTAAACTTTTCTGCCAACTAAGAAGAGGCAACAGTGATTAAATCTTCTATTCACCTGCTGGCAAAAATACTATCTTGGAAATCTTAATTATTTGTTGCCCATTGAGATTTTAGTAAGGTCCACATGAAAAAGGAGAACAAAAATTTATAATAGACCTTTGTACTTTGTCCTTTCTTTCTTTATAGTTCAGTGTTGTATTATGGTTTCTTGTTATTTGTGGTGAATATTTATTCAGCCATAAGATCATTAAATTAGTTATGGATTAACTGGTGATATATATTCTGTGTTGTAATTTTATTTCTTTCCCAATGAATGGAAGTCTTATTTACGGAGATTTAGAGGCAATAACATAAATAACATTATAGTTGATTGACAAATTTTGTTACAAGATATAATGTTGGTTATGTGTTTGGACGGAAATGAGTGATAAGGAAACTATCAGTCTTTTCTTGAACTTTAGATTCAAGTGTTTCAAAGGAATTAATCTATTAACACAAATAGGGAAGTAGTGAAGAGTAGCTGATAGGGGTGAGGCTTAGAGTAGTGTGACATCCTATAAATGTAGGGAGGGGTCATTGTTGTCACCTATAAGAATAACCCTTGAAAGGATTTGTCTGAGGGCCAAATCCCTCCTGTTTTGTGGAGATTGAATCTCATATTATTTTTCATGCCCTCCTTGAAAAAAAAGATCATAAAATTATTACAATAATTTTGGGTGGGAAAGTGAGTATTTCAAATGAGAAATCAAAACTCAACACCCAAAGAACAAATAATCCAATCAAGAAATGGGCAGAAGATATGGACAGACATTTCAGTAAAAAGGACATCCAAATGGCCAACAGACACATGAAAAAATGCTCAACATCACTCGTCATCAGAGAAATACAAATCA
>CM052799.1:149721695-149802206 GCA_028533885.1 Nasua narica
ATAGCAGCAATGTCCACAATAGCCAAACTATGGAAAGAAACTAGATGCCCATCAACAGATGAATGGATAAAGATGTGGTATATATACAATGGAATACTATGCAGCCATCAAGAGAAATGAAATCTTGCCATTTGCAATGATGTGGATGGAACTAGAGGGCATTATGCTAAGCGAAATAAGTCAGTCAGAGAAAGACAATTATCACATGATCGTTCTGATATGAAGAATTTGAGAGACAGGGCAAGGGGTTGGGTGGGTGGGGAAGAGAAATGAAACAAGATGGGATGGGGGAGACAAACCAAAAGAGACTCCTAAACTCACAAAACAAGCTGAAGGTGGCTGGGAGGTAGGAGGGGTAGGGTTATGGACATTGGGTAGGGTATGTGCTATGGCGAATGCTGTGAAATGTGTAAGCCTGATGATTCACAGACATGTACCCTGGGGCAAATAATACATTATATGTTACTAAAAAATTAAAAATAAAATAAAATGAGAAATTATAAAAAGTTACAAATTGTAAAGTGTTAAAATATACCACGATCATCACAAAATCCTGAGTAATAAGCCAATATACTCATTAATGAAAGTCCTGATATCTGTAATCACTTTTTCTACATTTTTGGCAGCATATTCTTTGATTGCTTTTTTCATATGATAAATATTTTGAAATAATATATTCTATGGAGAGTAGAATGATAATTAAGTCTTTCCTCAAGGAAGGTTGATCTGAAGTTGTTCTTTTTTTTTTATAGAGAGAAAGAGAGAGGTAGAGGAGAGAGAAGAGAGAGTGCCATGGGGGAGGGGCAAAGGGAGAGAGAGAGAATCTTAAGAAGGCTTCTTGCCCAGCAAGAGCCTAAAGCAGGGCTTGATCTTATTACCCCCGAGCTGAAATCAAGAGTTGGACCCTTAACTTATTGAGCCACCAAGGTAACCGTGAAGTTGTTCTTTTTTATTGGTAGCTTTAAAAAGTTTCTTTCTGCTTCCACAATTCATTACTGATAATGTCATGCAATGTTTCAGGATTGTTGTCAAGTTTGAGAAAGGCTCTCTGAATTATCTTTTAAGTGCAAACTGGGAATTTAAAGTTTCTTTTGTGTAATAACTAATCTTACTTCTTGAATTCATGACATTCATAAACCACCCTGCCATTAGTGTCCTCAATGGCCTTGTTGGGGCATATTATGTTACCTTCATTGATAGAAATTTTCATGTCAAATCATCAAAAAATTAAAATCATTTTCCAATGATTCATTCTTTTATTATTTAGATTTTTTGTTAAAGATTTTCAAATCTATTTGTTATTTCTATTTGAAATGCCTCTGTTCCACTAAATGACTGTTTTGGCATAATCTGAAATTTTTCTTTTGTGATAATTCACTTCCTACTTCATATAAATGATGTCATATAATATTTTCTCTTTTATTTTACTCAAAATAATGTTTTCGAGAGTCATGTATGTTTTTACATGTAACAAAAATTCATTCTTTTTTTATTGGAGTAAAATTCCATTGTAGATGGTAATTTGTTTATCTAACTTCTTTTGGTGGAGATTTGAGTTGTTTTCAGGTACAAGCTATTATGAACATATTTATCAAGTTGTTCCTACACTATTTGTTGGGAAAACTTTCCCCATTGAATGAACTTGTTTTTTAGATAATCAACTATTCCTTCAATTAATTTCTACCCTTACACGAATCTACACTGTCTCAATTATTATAAAGCATGAACAGAGCTGCTAAAACAATTCTTGTAAAATTCTTTTGTGGATATATTTTTAATTTCTCTTTTGTAGATAAGTAGAAATCCTATGTCATAAGGTTGGTGTATGTTTAACTTTATAAGAAAATACCAAACAGTATTTCAAAGTGATTTTATCATTTTTCACTATTCTTCTTCATCAATATTTGCTGTTGTAAGTCTTAATTTTTTTTTTTCATTCCAGTACGTGGAGCTCCCTTCGTTTTTTAAAATAGGTTACACACCGGGTGTGGAGCCTAACATGGGGCTTGAACTCATGACCCTGAAATAAAGACTTGAGCTGAGATCAAGAGTTGAACACTTAACTGACTAAGTCATCCAGGTGCCCCTCCCTGTGTTTTAACTTGTATTTCTCCTATCCCTATTGATTTTGATTTCCCCAATAATTAATGATTTGGAACATCTTTTTATAAGTTTTAAAAATCACTGTCTGCCTCTTCTATTATGTAGTTTCTGTTTAAATATTTTATGGATCATTTTTGTTTCTTTATATTTTTGTTATTGATTTGTAAGAGTTCTTTATTTTCCCTATACAGTTTTTTCTCCATATGTGCATTGAACATATATTTTCCTAGGTCCTGGATTACTTATCGTTTTCTTAATGATAATTTTTGAGGAAAGAATGACCTTAACAATTATCCCAAATTATGGAAAACAAGCTAGGCTTTTATAGTCCTACATCACTTACTCACTTTCAGCTGTTTGGGGAAATGAATGCTTCAATCCAGAGGAGGGTGGGGAATCTGAGGAAGGTGTAGCTGGCAAGATGGACAAGAAGAAGCAATAATACCTAGAACAGCAATAGTACCTAGATCAGGGGAGTGTGAGCCCATGACGTTGGGCCCATATACAGTTTCCGTACTTAGTCACCATGTATTCATTGTGCTAGCACAAGCCAAAAACAAAGGCTAACTGAGGTAAACTGGCTAGGTAAACCATTTAGTTTTTTGTTTGTTTGTTTTTTCCCAATAGATTCCCCTGGATTTCCTACCTAGACCATCATATCATCTGCAAATAAGGACAGTTTTATTTCTCCCCTTCTAATCTATAGACCTTTTGAAACTGTTATTCAAGTATAATTAACATACAGTGTTATATTTATTTCAGGTATATAGTATAATGATTCAACAATTCTATACATTTCTCAGCTCATCAAGGTAAGTGTACTTTAACCCTCTTAATATGTTTCCCCAACCCTCTCACCCACCTCATTTAGCTGTTTTTGACTCTTCAGTGAAGGGCGTTTTCCAGTAGGCATTAAAATTGTTTACAAATATCTTTCTACTTTATGTCCATTCCCATGGGTTTGGCATTAAACTATGATGAAAGATGATTTACTTGACGGTAAGTGGTTTATACCCTGAAATCTCTTTTACTCTAGTAATGCAGATTTTATATTAAAAGAGCATGTGGCTGAAATGAACATTTATGGATTGGGTGCTCAGGTATATATGAGGATTATGGAGTGAGGCTGTGGTACCAATATTATTAGTGAGATAATCCTACCCATTCATCTTCTGTTTTGTCTTCTGGAGTCAGAGAGTTTGTGTCTCACTCTATGTCTGGGAATAAAATAGGAAGAACCTAATACGTAGTGTTATTTTGTTACCTACCTCCCATATTATCAGAAATAATGACTGCATATGGAGGGGAATAAAATGTTATGGGGATTTCACGTTTCTTTTTATGATTTTTGCTTTTAAGCCTAGTGTCAGACTGATCTTTCCATCCAATGAAGTAGCATTAACTAGCAGAAAGAGCAGTCCCAAGCTTGTGAACTAGGGAGCAATTATCACTAAATGTAGCTAATATAAATATTGTAAGTTCAACCCCAAGCTACTTCCAGTAAGAGGAAGAGTGAATGTCCTTGTTATGCCTCCATGTGTGTGTCTTCAGAGAACTAAGAGCTGAAAGTTTCATTTGTATAAATTGGAAAGGATATTAACTATAACTTTGAATATATGTAACACTTCGCTGCTGAAATCACACCCTGAGTATCACAGACATTAAGGAACTGAAGAATGTTCAGAAAGTATGCAAAAGAGACCTATTTGCATAAGTAGTATTTCATCAGACATAGAATTTCCCTTTAGAGGACTGCCAAGTGATCACTTCAGTTACTAACTCAGGACTGGGAAACCTGGTTTGGTTCTTGGGTGATCAAGCCAAGAGTGGCTCTTCTAAGGCTGAGCCTCAGGTATGACACACTGTACTATATCCAGACCCCCTTTACAATGTTATTATCTCCCCTACTGATTTAATTTATGCATTTAATTTTAGTTCCCAGGGTGCAATATGGCTAATTACTTGAGAACTGCAGAACCTTATGAGGGAAATTTTTGCTTCTATAATTTGTGGCACGTCAAGTATAATAATGTACATTTAATTTCCTCAAAAAAAGATAATTATGCTAATAGAATTATTTGAATAAAAATTTGTACTTTGTGGTGGATTATGTTCTCTACCTACTAATTTATATTAATACAAGTCAGTAAGGAATTTTTAATAAGCTATTTCAACCCTGGGCAGGGGCGGACAAGTCTGGGAATATCATGCAGGCACGATCCTCCCTGTTAACATCCTGGGTAGAAAGGAGTGTCTCACAGTATTGGAGAGCTGGGATTCCTATTAGTTAGAAGTTAATAGGAATGTTATCTAGGTCTAATACATAAGGCAGACTATTTGGATATATGGACTTTGATGGAGGGAACAAACTGATTTGTGGAACTCTGAGAACAAAGCCAGCTTCTTTGATAACAATTTTGTATTGTTATAAAAATCAATTAAAAGTGGTATGTGGGAGCATTTTATGATAAGAGATCTTTATTCTATTTTAATTTTATAAGGAAGAGTGATTTTTAAACTGAAATTCATACTCCTAATAGCTTCCACATGGCCATGGTAGAATATGGGGTTGGAGGGAAAGTGAAGATTAACATTATGAACCCAATAGTTTGGGTCTATTGCTGCCATTTTTACTTACTTATTCCACATGGAAAAAATTTTTTTAAGTTCCATTGCCTTGGTTTTTTGTTTGTTTTGTTTTTTAGTAAAACAACTAACTTAGGGAAACATTAATGTCTGAGTCACGATTATATATGGAGTATATAATTAATATACCTGAATTATATGTGTACATTAATTAACATACATTTAATTAATATATATGGAGTATGTAATTAATATACATGAATATATACATGAATTAATATACATGAATGGAAGGCAAGGGCTAGTTACTAGTCATTAGAGTACTTCTCTTCCATAGGTGATAGTTTGGTTGAATTTTATTGCTGCATTATTAAATGAATTTGTTTTGTGTTTATAAACCTATGCCTATTTTTCTACTTACATGAATACCATGATACAGCATGAGTAAATTTTCTCATGCTTTTCTTTTTTGTTGTCATTAATGCATAAAAATCTGAGGATTTATCAAATGTACATATTATGTGTCCATTATGGGTTTGCTATGTGCTTACTGTTTGTTACTTGTGATAAACGCTATGGTGGTAAAACCGGGCCAAATGTTTGCCTTCACGTTGCTATTAAACACGTATTATCATAGATTTAATGGCTCAATATTAGAACTGTCCATTATTGTTCCTATCCAAAAATGTGATAAGCTATTGGGGCAATATTCAAATAATACAGAGCTATATGGAATGAAAGCATGCTACTAGGGCTATACCCAAAAGCCATGACTAAGAGAGGGATTTGAGGTATAGAATCAGAAAGACCCAGGTACATATCCTGCCATGGACATGCGTTAGTTCTGTACCTTCGGGCAAGTCATTTCCATTCTCTCAATCTTATTTTTATTATTTTATAATTGAGACAGTTACGATACCTACTACATACAGTTGCTATAGAGATGAAGTAAAATAATATATATTAAAGGATTAACAATGTCTACCACACAGCAAGCATTCCATAATGAATAGCTGTTAAAAACACAGTTTGTAAATAAGTTATTTACGAACACGGTTTGTAAATAACTGTAAAAATAACTTTTTACAAACTTACAGTTTGTAAAAAACATAGTTTGTAAAACACTTGAATAACTCTTCTAGTATATGTAATATACAGATATATCCTTGCAGTTTAAGATTTTTTTTAATTTTAGAAAGAGATAGAGACAGCACATGAGAGCAGGGGAGGGGGCGAAAGGGAAGGAGAGTGAGAGAATCTCAAGCTGACTCCACTGAACGCAGAGTCCGACATAGGACTCAATCTCACAACCCTGAGATCATGACCTAAGCCAAAAACAAGAGTTGGACATTTGATTGACAGAGCCACCCAAGTGCCCCCATCCTTGCATTTTAAACAAATTATCTACTTCAACTCAATAGAAAGTAAAATAATAATAACCACCTTCTTACCCAATCGATGGGAAAAGCTCAAATCATTGCAAGATTAAAAAAAAAAATTATTCCAGTATCATGGTTCACTTAAAATCTGTGATGAGTAAGGTGCCACTGATGACTCTTCAAAAGAGGCAGTGCGGTTAGTGACAGTGAAAACCTCAGTGATGAAATAGAAATAAATTGTAGCATCAGAAGGGTGGTCAAAACCACTATATTTCAGAGATGAGAAAACAGAGAGATGGGACATGAAGGATATTGAGACTTATTTTTTCTAATGATGTCTGTAATTTAAAATGTGGAGGAAGACAGATAATTTCCCTCAATACACTTTAGACATCTGTTTACTTTTATGCAATGCTTTTCAAATCCACAAAAGATAAACCCAGGAAAAGAGGAGGTAAATGTATGTAAACATTGTGAATTCTAGTGACATTCTCATACCACTTGCTCATACTGTTAAGATATTTGAAATTTGGCTTTCTGTGCTTGGGAAAGCTCCTCCTTTTCCCTCTTTGATCATATTTACATTACTTTTCTTATAGAAGAGTTTCGATAAAAATCCACGGTGGCACTAAGCCAAAATTCAAGACATTTCATGAAAGTAAGTCTCATGGGATCCATTCTCAAAGAATATAGTCAAAATCATTGTTCCCTGATGAGGGGTTTGGTGCTTTTAAGTCAGCAGTGTTGGCCTTTCATACTGCAGATTCAATAACCTTTTTCATGAGTTTTGGCCTGTGTGTACCTGAGTACTGTTTGCCTATAAATTACTTATAAAATTAATACTACATTAATCTAAAGAAAAGTGTTCTTGTACTTTTGTGGCTTTGTGCTACAGTAAAACCTAGTTGTATTTTAGTTTGCAGGAAATTCTAGGCTTTTGGTATTTTCTTTGTCTAATGAACCCACAAGAGATGTTACCTGTACTTTGGAAAATTATGAATGTTTTATTAATTGTTCCTTTAAATTAGCCTTTCTGAAGTCACTCTGTCCTTGAACAGTTAGTTGTTCCTTTCTTTGTATTCCCATAATACTTTGTTCACACTATTATTGTAGCACAGAACACACTGTCCTAGAATTATCTATTTACATTATCTGTTTTCCTCATTAGACTTGGAACCACTTGAGAGTAGAAACCTGGTAACCTCTACTGTTAATAAGCTAACACCTAACTCTCATGAGGCTCCAGAAAAGACTTGGAACATGTACTGATACACATTCCTGGAAGTTTTTGATATTAGACATTCCTCATGGATCAAATGAAAGTTCCTGTGGTTATAGAATATGTTGGGATAAATGGCAAGTGGACCGTTAGTGTTTATTGAATGCCCACTGCTTGCACTGTTTGTAGATACCTCACTTAGTCATCATAGTAGCACCTGGGAAGTGATAGCATCCACATCCCTACTTTTTTTAATAGTAGGAAGTTTTTACTCAACACAGTTTAGAAATCTGCTCAGTTTCACAAAGGTCCTAAGCAGTCAACATTTGAAATCATAACTGTAGCCCTCCAAAGTCATCATGCTATCATACGATCGTTGGCCAGTCATAAAGGATCAGATCACGGTTAGGGAGAGGGTGGCAGTTAAAAAAATTCAAGAGATTTTCTAAAAGAACACAGCACAGTATAATTACCAGGAAGTAGTCTTATGCATAATATAATGGAAGGAGAAAGAACTTTTTATTTTAGATGTTTAGTGACCATTTATTTACTGATTGTTTATTGCATACTTTGTGTCAAATATTATACTGAATTATGGAGATTAATAAGAAATCATCCCTGATTCAAAAGGAGTTTATTACTTTAGTGAAAGCAGATGGGAATTTAGTGAAATACATTTCCTGCCTTAGGGATTATAAGTATCTATGACATATATATGAGACAATATAAAAGGGTATTTAAAGGTATAAACATTGGTATCAGACAGACCTGAATTCAAGTGCTGACCTTGTTATTCAAATAAATGTAAGACCTTGGACAAGTTATAAACACTTAGCATCAACTTATTCTATTGTAAAACTGGGAAAATAATAGCACATTCACTCATGTGACTATTTTGAAGACAATTTAGATGTTGTATGTATTGTGCATAAAAAAGTGCCTATTATTATTAGTTATTATTATGTACAGGCTATACTAGGTACACAAAATTAAGTAGGTAATTACTAGGTTGATGAAACAAGGGAGAACTTAACAAAAGCTGCAGCTTATAAGAAAGGAAGGAAGTGGTTTTGGTTTCATTTAGTTTTTAAAAAACAAAGATTAGGGGCTCTGTGATAAATTGCAAATCATTGGAATTATGTAAGTTCCCCAAAGGCCCAGTCTCCACCTAAAGAAAATAATGGATACGAAGACTTTTTCTTGTAACCGAACTTCATATGCATGAATTTAGTTTTCAGTTGATGAAATAAAGACAAGACACTTCCAATTCACCTATTTCTAGTTAAAATATTTTGTAATCCACGTGTATATGGAATTTGAATGAGATTGCCAGTATCTGTGTTAACAAGTAGTATTCAAAAGAGTTTCTTTGCCCAGGAAAGTACAGAATGAAGTAAACATTTCAAATGAGAGTAGATAGTGAGTAGTGGGATATCTAATGGAGTGCAGTCATATTATATTAATGTGGCTGATTAGCATGTATTCAGTGGAGCCACATACATACTTATAAATAAAGAAGCCAGTCTTCACTAAATACAATGCATTTTGGAGAATCGTCTAGATATGTATTTAATACCCAATGCATGGTCACTTATTATTCATACACATTTACAGTTGAACTTGCGTCGTGATATAGTGATCATCAGAAGACACCAAAGGAGTTACGATGTTTGCTCAAGAAAAGTCAATATTTGGAATTTTTTTTAAAAAGTCATAGAGTCTTTGTTGCTTGAAAAAAGATTATCTCAACCACTCCTATCACTGTGATAGTGACTTAGCCCTTGGGTCTGACTGATTTCTTCTCTGACCTTTCATACTGTGTCTGTAGGGAAGATCAATTCATGGACTACCCTTGGGAGTTAAGCCTATTGTCCAATTGTTCATAGTATTAAAAAGAAAATTTTCCCCCAAGTGTAAGTTTAAAGTACCTTTTCTTTAGCTCCAGGGCACTGATCTTTTCCCTACTACATTCAGAGATTGTGAATAACTCCCTTACTTCATTTATATTTTTAACTTGAAGTAATAGACTGTGATCAAGTGTCTACTAGTGATCTTTTTTTGTGGCCTCCTAGAGAGATACGGTGCCCTCTCAGTATTTCTCTACTTTTTATCATTCAACCTTTTTGTCAGTTTTGCTACCTTTTCCCCTCCAGGTGTTTCAGTCCCTTTCATTAATCTGCGGGGGTTTGGTCGGTACCACAATATTCCTTCTGATTGTCACGCTAGGACTAAGTGGCCCAGGCTATTCATCTGCTACACAGACCCTTTGTCCTGTAGTCCTTGTATTGTACCTCTACCAGCTGCGTATTTTTCTTTTTCTGTAATGCTAGTGATACTCAGGAGATGGTTTAAGTGTCCACAGTCATGTTCCAAAGCTATTCAGAATTGTGTCTTTTCCTCAGGCTGAAATTCCATTTAACCTGAGAAAGAGAATATAGGCGATTTCATGTTTCTAAACTTGTTTCTAAGGTTTTATCAGGGCTAAGTTTGGAGGCCCAGCAGTCTTCATTGAACATTAGTTGAAGGCAGGACTTTTTAAAGACTCAGAAATAATTCTCAATTCTTTTATTATCATACATTCTGATTTTAATAGATAATTATGGAACAATTTATGAGTGTGTAGTACGTGTAATGCTTTAGCTCAAGCATTGCAAGAATTAAAAATATCGGTAAGAAAGCCATTTTTCATTTATTTTTGAGTTGTTTTTCTTGGGATGGAAATGTATTGGGGCTGATGGAGCCACATTTCTTCTCCTTGTCAACTATGTAACCAACATTATAATTTTTTGAAAGGTTGTAGATATAATAGATAGTAGTCTAACTTCATGTGTTCTACCTGAATTCACCATTCGCAACATAGGTACACTTATCTAACTTGTCTAAATCATTTTTTTCTCTTCTGTAAAACTGAATATAATAACAATACCTATCTTATGGTATTGTTGAAGGATTTTAATGAAGTTGTCTATGCAAAACATATAGTGCTTCCACATAGGAAGCACTCAATAGTACTTGCTATATTTATTTCATGCTTGTAGGGGACACTTGCTATTTTGGCTGCCCAACAATCATATATTCTTCTTATGTGGGGGAGATCACAAAAGAAAATGAGAGAATATATAGGCCAAAAAGCCTGTCCCAGAGTGGGAAGAAAGGGGAAATAATTGTCTTTCCCACCTCCAGAAATTACAACATTGTCTTCTGGGATTGACCCAAAAATACATGATAGGCTAGAGATTAGTATTCATAGCTATGGAGATTATAAGCAGGAAAGTGAAATACCCAAACCTATTTGTGTTCTGTGGTATTTTGCCTTTGTAGGCAGATGATTTTTTTATTTCCCCAGATTTTCAGCTTCCTCCTCAACTCAGACTTCCTGGCTGTCTGGGTTTCCCATCTTTGCATGGGAACTCTCGCGATGCAAAAAGATGGGGACAATGGTAAGACTCGTCTCATTCTTTCCCTTGTATCTAAGGAGTTACTGTCCTTTGTTGCCTGATGTTTAGTCTTGATCACCCTTTATTTTCATATTTTTGTCCATGATTTTCAGATGTTTCAGGTGAGAGGGTAAATCTGGTCCCTGTTACTCCATCTTGCCTGGAAGTAGAAGTCTGTAATCTAGTTTTAGTCAAATACACAGATATAAACCAAATTATTTTTATGGGATTAGGATGTATGCTGAGGCTCTTTGCTCCTATCTGTTCTCTATAATATAATACATTCATAAAAAATGAAATTTTTGCATAAGCACAATTGGTTTCTGTTACATAATTTAGGAACTGGAAAAGTTGTTACAAACTGTTGAGTATGGCTTCAGTTGTAATTGGGTGGTTCTATTCCCCACTTAGTTGTTGGGAGTCTAGATTCAAAATTGATTTAACAAATATTTCTTTCCAAATATTTATCGAGAATTCTGTTTTACTTTGTTTGCTGAAGAGGGTAACTTCATAATAACATATAACTAATATATTTTATTATTAAACATTTTGTTTATACATTTTCACAGTGATATGTATACTGTATATAATTGTGATATTATTTTGAACTACTGTGTTTGGATATGAAGGGAGAACTTAGCTATGCCATGAGTGCCATTGGGCTTTTTAATAAATATGAACAGTGATAGATCATGAGGAAAAAAAAGAAGGGTGCTTCTCAGGATGTCTTTAATACAACAGTGAAAAGACTGTGGTAGAGTCTTTCTTTTTCTTTTAAATATTCCAAATATAACCATATGGAAAGTTAAAATGTTCATATCTTATTTCAAGAGGGGATTCTGGAAAAGATATTTTGATGCTACTGTAATTAAGTTACCAAGAAGCAGGGATAGGGCACAACTACTGATGGAATAATCCTGGAACTTGCTCAGAAATTTGCAGTGGCTCCTTGTTTCTTAAAGAACTATGTTCAAACTCCTTGAGTTGAAATACAAAGATATCAAGATGCTGATCTTGGTGCTACATGTGGCATAAAATTATGACTCTTTCATTCTCAGACTATAAGGATTCTGTTAATCACTCTGTTCTTCGTATTTGTTATCTGTAAAACTGGAGATTATAAAATTATAGTGAAGATTACATAAGATAAACTAAATCAATTGTGTCTATTATTATTTTTCACTCCTCTGTGAAAATTTTCCCCAAATGTCTTTCCATGCTATATTGAACTATGGCTGCAAATCCCTTTCAAGAATAGCCTTTCAATATTTCTGTAGTCTCAAAATTTCACTGCAAAACAAGACCTTGATTACATATCCTTACTTATTTTTCCCTTTTATTTCTTATATATACAAGTGTATCTTGTCCCTCTCAATAATATTTATCATACCTGGCTTTCATATTTTCATCTCATGTCTACTGCAAAGCCTTTTTGTGCTTTTGTCCCTAGCAAATACTCTTTTTTTATAGTTCACCAAAATATCTCTCACCTTTCATTCAATATTTCCTATAATTGTGTATTTTACAGTATTCTTTACTTACTACTCAAGCTTAGTTTTCCAACCTCTACTTTTTTGAAACACAGTGAATAATAAAATTACTTCATCAATCATCATTTTTAAATATGGACTTTACTCTTACTTATTTGTTTTAAATATATTAGTATTTTGTTCAATCATTTGGTTTATTTTAAACAACAAATTACTAAGAGTATCTGTATATAGTGTTATTTTTAAGTAGGGGTACAGGTTTTGATATTTTTACTTAAGAAAAACATTCTATTTTAAAAAGCCCATTATGGTTTCCTTCTTGTCTACTTCTATATCAGAAGATGAGTGACATTTCTTTTTTTTTAAGTATTTTTTTTAAGATTTTTTATTTTATTTATTTGACAGAGAGAGGGAGATCACAAGTAGGCAGAGAGGCAGGCAGAGAGAGAGGGGGAAGCAGGCTCCCTGCTAAGCAGAAAGTCCGATATGGGGCTCAATCCCAGACCCTGAGATCATGACCTGAGCTGAAGGCAGAGGCTTAACCCATTGAGCCACCCAGGCATCCCTGAGTGACATTTCTGGGGGGAAAAAGACCATGATGGAGTTTTCCCTCCTTATTTATTTAACTATCTCTTTGTTCTCTATTTAAACACTTACAGCTTGGAGGACAACTGTATTTACATTGAACGTAACATAGAAATTCTATTGCTTGCTGTAGATTCGACGTTTTTTTTTCTTCATTCAAATTCTATAGGGTAATATATCATTTATATATTCATACAAATAAAAGATCTATATTTTTATTAGACCAATCCAATTTCTGTAATTAGAGCAGCAACCAGAGCAAGAATAAGAGAACAATCTGTCTAAAGGCCACCAGAGAGAAATGTAAGGGGTCAAATGATTTAGTGTACACTCAGATCAAAACCAGTACATATTTGAAAACCTGAAACAGAGTAAACTTTAAAGTATATAAGGTTGAATAATTAAGTTACATTTATTTTACTTTGTACTTTCATTTTATATGAATTAGGGCTTTTCAAAACAATGTTTCCATACTGTATTTTGTATCATTCAATGGGGAATCTTGGCTAAACTTGTCAATCAATATCCCTGATTAGTTCTCATTATGCATTTATAGAGACCTGTGTTTATGGGCCACCTGCTATTATTGTGAATAATGATCTTTTATGAAACAATAAATTTAAAAAAACCTTATTGGTATTAGAATGTAGTATAAATAGCTCTTCAGAGTTCTCTATCAAAACAAAAGTATTACTGAGCATTTACTATATTTAAGACACTGGTTTGGTGCATAAACAATATAAAACATGACCATTTCCTTACAAACCTGGAAATTTTGTTGCAGAGATGTGGACACATATGCGAACAAGTGAAAAATGGTTATCAATTTACTGAATGTTTATTTGTCAGCTACAATTCCAAAATTGTATGTTATGAGTAAGATATAAGATATAAGAGTAAATAAAATAGATAAAGTCCATAGAATTATATCAAATGGCTGATAATAAGGTCTTCAAGAAGAGTTTAACTGGTTATTTGGAAGTGACTAGTGTTGAATACTAACACAAATGTGTAATTAAGAAATGCAGTAGATAAAAATACATGTATTTTCAACAAAAATATAATAAAAAGCAGTCTTAGGACAGGTGCATTTAAAATCTGGGATTTTAGGGTGCCTATGTGGCTTAGTAATTTAAGCATCTGCCTTCAGCTCAGATCATGATCCCAGAGTCCTGGGATTGAGTCCCATAGCAGTCTTCCAGCTTCTCCTTCTCCCTTTGCCACCGCCCCCCCCACCCCCCCACCCCCCCGCCGCTTACACTCTCTCTCAAATAAATAAAATCTTTAAAAAAATAAAAATAAAATATGAGATTTTAATTCTTTACTACAACTATTTTAACTACAGGTGATTTTCAACTTAATTAAACTTAAATTTAGATAAAAGGAACCTCAACTGGCATAAAGCAAGAAGTAAAGTATTTTCTTTGAGTAAAACAATTGGCTTTTGAATATTTAATGTGTTTTAAAATATATATATTCAGAGATTGTCTGAGTCCTCCAGCCTTATCCAAGAAGTATAGTATACCAGATGTGGAACTCAAACTGATCTTGGGCAAATCATTTAATCTAATTAAAATTGAATTTCCTCACCTGTAAAATGGAGATAATAAGGGTGCCTGCCATATGAAGTAATTAGAGATAGTTAATGAGATAATGTAATTTGTGAGACTTAGTAACACACACACGTATACATATATAATATATATATACACACATATACATATATTGTGTATATATACATATACAATGTGTATGTATACTGTTTTGTATAAATTATTGGTAGTAATCAATATGTAATATACTTATTACTATTATTATCTTACATTTCTGCTTTGTAATTTGAATATCTTAAGATCACTTCATAATGCCAATCCAAGCCCCTCTAGACCATATGAGTCTATAATATTTCTTCCAAGAGATGAATATTAGGAAGAAATTGTTATTTGCCACATATGCAGTAAGAAAAACACAATATCATCCATTAAGAGAATAATCAGTAAAATACATCCCTAATAGGTACTATAATTAACCATGTTTTAGGGCTAAGCATTAATACTTAACTAGTTCTATGAGGTAAGTACTATTGACCTTGGCTTAAAAATAAAGAAACTGAGGCACAGAGTGCTTAGATAGAACATCCAAAGTTACATTACTGGCAATGAGAAGACAGAAATTTCAGTCTAGTCTTACCTATCTTCAAAGATCATACATGAAATTCTGAATTGGAGACTCTGAGAGACATGTTGATGCCCTGCTTAGATCCCACAATGGTATGTTGTGCCAGCCACTTCTTAAAGAATCCTTCAGTGGCAGAGAGCGTCTCTGCTCAAGGCTATAGCCTTTCCAGGTGGCCCATATCCACTCACTGACTGATGGGGGCAAAAATAATTCCAGTATTTTGACTGGACAGGAGACAACTCTGATGGGCTAATTTAATCCCAGAGCTTCTTGTGTGCTTGGTTGAAGTTTTTGGCCTGCCCGTATTATATAGATCAGCTTCCCTCTTAGCCTGACCTTAATTCCTACTTCATGCATCCACAAGAGTTGATTCCAAGGTACTCCCTCAAACATGCTCATGCTAAACATTACAGTCTTAGGTTTGTTTCCTGGAGAAGCCAATGTGCAACACAGTGCGTCAGTTAGAGAACGGTATATTGCATCATTTGGATTATCTCTTAGTTTCGCAAAAAATTTTACTTTTTATTATTTTGAAAGAGGCACTTTCATGCTAACTTGTTAAATGACCTTTATGTATGCCTTTTGCTCTCCTTTATTTTTATAGATTTTGATCTGATAAAGTGATAAAACTGACAAATCTTGCAATTGAAAGTAAGTGAAATGAATCTTCACTCTAGAATACATATTGTACAGAAAAGTCTCTTGGTGACCACATTTGCAAACTGAACCATATCTAGCTGGTTTTGGTGTAATGGATGTACCTTTAGATTGTGGGTGAGAAAGGCTGAGGTTTTGTTTTGCCCATTTGGGTAACTAGCTGCGTGACACAGGGCAACTCTACCTTCTCTTCATTCCTTATCTCCAAAAATAAAATGTGTTTACTTGCTCCTTTAGGGCACTTCTGATTCCAGAAATATTTTGTTCTTTATTTCTGGTTGCTCTCCAGAATTTTTTAGTATTTAGGCTCTCTGTTTCCTCTCATCTTTCTAAGAAGTAGTTAATGAACTATAAACAATTACTTAAAATTGCTAGTAGAGCCTTAAAAGGAACCCTGGAGTGAATCAGTTGTAGTGTGAATAATTACCTCCTAATTTATGTGTTTTGTAAACTCAGATTTATCTATGGGAATATGTTACTTATTCTAAGAAAATTTGACCTTTGACAAGTGGCATAGAGGTAGCTTCTAAAAACCATTCCTCTTTGGAATGTAATTTCAAAGGTGAAAAATAGCACCACATTGAGGTTACATTTTTAACATTTTAACATTCCTCACCAGTAAAAATTCTTCTTTCAGGAAGTTTACTAGTTTTTGTGACTGAGAACAGTATTTCTTAGTAGACTGGAATCTCTAGAGCTTCTGAGCTGTATTCAAAGGCAGTTAGTTATACATGTTCTTAAAAATAGCTTTGGCATCCTTAATACCCTCTGAGAGCACAGAGGTACACAGAGGTTTTATTTTCAATGCTTTGGGAATAATGTACACTGTACTTCATTTCTCCAAATGAAACTATGTAAAGATGATTTATTTTGCTAAATTATGTTGGAGGAAATATTTATTCTATCTACTAATCTGGGCTCAAGCTAAATATCAAAACCGATGATGCATCATGAAACATAAAGGTTTAGTCAAACAAGAAATGAACAGATAAAGCAAAAGAGACTCCTCTGAAGGAAATGTGCTATATATTAGGAATTATATAAAAATTCAAAATTAAAGAAATTTATGATTTCCAGTATGTCTCTTAATCACAGCAGCAGAGAGAATATAGAATTTATTGTCTGCCAATTTGTCGGTCATTTATCTACCTAGCCTTAACAATCAACTTTAACAGTCTCTAGATGGGCTACTTCATCTTGAAGTCCCTAGATTGCCCTCATCAAAATTAATTGCTTCTCCTCTTGTCTCTCATGAAATTTTATTTTCATTGCACTCAATTTCTTTTCTTTCTGTTACATGCCGTTGTTTATATATTTATATATATCTTTCATTATGAGATTGTAAACTTTTGAGACTAGAATTTTATTATTCCCTGAATCCATGGAAATATGATTGCATGATGATGAAAGCAAGCACAAAATAAGCATTAGTTGAGAAATGGATTAAATCTATGGAAAATATATTCTGCATTAACCTTTTCTTAAATAGTAAGCTAATATAAACCCACAATCAGAAAGCACATAACATAATTTTGATGATAGAACTTTTTTTTAAGGTAAGATTCTGTTTATTTGAGACAGAGAGAGAACAAGTGGTGGGGAGGGGGAGAGGGAGGGAGATAGGGAAGCAAACTCCCTGCTGAGCAGGAAGCCTGATGTGGGGCTTGATCCTAGGATCTGGATATCATGACCTGAGCTGAAGGCACACGCTTAACCAGCTGAGCCACCCAGGCACCCCAATGATGATAGAATATTTCTAAGAGTGAATATTGTTCTAAAAAATGGAGAACATTTTAAAAGGTAGAACCCAAACAGTATGAACATAATGTCAGAGAAGTATGAGGCATAATTATTTTTGGTAATTGTTAGTATCATTTTATAAAAAAATAAAAAAATTGTTAGTATCATTTTATAAATGATTTAATTCTTATCTACCCATAAATTCCAGAAACAAAATCCCTAAAGGTAAATTTATTTTTCCAAAATCCCAATAGAATTTGAAATTTAGTATATTGATTCTATTCTTCATCTGAAAGTATAAAGAAATGTAAATAAAAACCTAACTATTCTTTTAACTATTTATTGAAAAAAACGAAATAAGAAAGATACAATTAGGAAACTGTCCTTTCCTAAAGCTTTCAATAGTTTCTCTTGTATCTTCCTTTTTCCTCCCTTAGCAAAATCTCTTGCAGATCTCAGTACTTTGTGATCATTTGGAGAGCTAAACTATCTCATTTATGTGTTATAAAAAATCTAGTCCTATGTAAGTCAAACATTTTACTCCTCTCACCAGTTCCACTTAGTCTTCCCTTACCTGGCCACTCAGAATGATGAAGGAACTCTTATCTGTTCTACTGTCCACTTTTGCTAGACTACTTCCAACTCTTCCAAGATGGAGAATGAATAAGGAGTATTAGCGGGAAAAGGCAACTAGTGGTATTGGAATCTTGTAGTAGGTACCATTTGTGTGTTCATATGTCCATCTTGTAGTAGGTACCCAGGTGTCCATATGTCTTATGATGTATTTTTGTTAACTCTTCCATGAGCCCCCTCATGAGGGACTCCTACAGTGCATTCTTTACATAGGTGGCAAACTTCTTGATTAAATTCCCATTATACCTCTCAGCTCCTGCACTCAGATGACATATCTTAAAGAAACTTTTTTTCCTGGGGTCCTCATGCCTCAGCAGTTAGCCCTCTTAAGGAGGGTTATTGCAAGATTGCTTCTAGCCTGTTAAAGTATATAGTATCTATGATGTAAGAAAAAACTGCATATTCTTGGTCTAAAATTGAATGATTTTTAGGGTACTATAAATTATGCAAAAAAATATGCTTGGTATGATTCATTTCATAAGAAATGCATATGGATGTTTGCACAAACTAGTAAAAGCGCTTACTGAAATATATTAAGAAACTTTAGGTCTGAGATTACATGTGGTTTTTATTTTCTCCTCTGTGGTTTTCCACATTTTCCAAATTTTTAAAGATGAACATTTATTGCTTTGGTAAAAAGAACAAGAATGAATGCCTTTTAAAAATAGCATTTTAGAGGACTTTGAACTGAAAGACAAAGGCTATTTTAAAAGTTAACTATTATAGCAGTGTCTGATGGAGTCAGTAACAGCACCATGAGGAAAAAGAACAGGTGATGCTAAATCATATTTTAGAGGTAATTTCTAAGGTGGCTGTAGTGTTTTGAATACTGTCTCCCCCAAATTCATATCCACACAGAAGCTCAGAATGTGAGCTTATATGATATAGAAGTCTTTCTAATTTTCTTGTAAACATGTAATTAAGATAAGAATCTTGAGATGAGATTATCCTGGATACAATCAGCCCCTAAATTCGGTGACTGGGGTCATTATAAAATAAAGGAAAGGAAGATTTGAAGCTCACAGAGACACAGAGAAAAGGTCATATGAAGATGAAGGCAGACACTGCCTCTAGGCCCAAGCCAAGAAACATCAAAGTTGCCTCAACCACTAGAAGCTGGGAGAAAGGAAGAGAACAGTTTCTTTCTCAGTCTCCAGAGGGAACCAACTCCTGACCCCCCATACCTGGATTTTGGACTTTCAGCCTTCTAAACTATGAGAAAATACATGTCTGCTATTTTAAATCTCTAAGTTCATGAGGATTTGTTATAGCAGCCTTAGGAAACTAATATAGCAAGAGGCAGGAGCACCTTAATTGGATGATCAGTCTACTTTGGATTTACTTCATAATGTTTTAGGAAATATTCGATAACATGAATATCAATGCAGCAAAATATGGTGATAGAAAAATTATGGCTAAAAGAGAAAGAATTGCAAAAGTGTTTGCTTTATTTTCTCTGTGTTGGATATGCAGAGATGAATAAGGGAGAAATTTAATATGTGAATGATGTTTCAATAAGCTATTTTGTTCTTTCTTACTTTGTGCTCACATACTGTTTTGCATATATTAGGGGTAGAGTGGGTGGCCTTTTTTGTTTTTTGTTTTTTTCACACGGAATTTTAATTTTCCTTCTTTTTTAAAATCCAAAATGGCAAATAATATTTTTTCAAGTATTCACTAAAGATGTGAATTGGACTCTATCTGAAATATCTAAATCAAGGAGCTTCTTAAAAAAAAAATCACCACGTTGGGCGCCTGGGTGGCTCAGTTGGTTAAGCGACTGCCTTCAGCTCAGATCATGATCCCAGGATCCTGGGATTGAGCCCCATGTCAGGATCCCTGCTCCTTGGGGAGCCTGCTTCTCCTTCTACCTCTGCTGCTCTGCCTGGTTGTGCTCTCTCACTCTCTGTGTCAAATAAATAAATAAAATCTTTAAAAAAAAATCACCACTTGCCATAATACTTCCAACTGAGAAGCAGTCAGTGGTAATAAATACCTGTCACTTTAGAGCATTTCAATACATTGAATGGAATAACAAAGTATCTTATGAGCTAAAATGATGACTTCAAAGAGATTGTCCATATCTAATTTTAGTTTATAAACAAGCATTGGTTTCTAATTCATATCTAATTTTAGTTTATAAACAAGCATTATTTATAAACAAGTTTATAAACAAGTCTGAAACTTGGGGAATGATTCTGAGGGTCTATCCAAATCAAGGGGCACAGTGAACAATGAAGGAATCTGGAGCCCATTGTGTGGCATAACCAGAGTTTTACAGCTTGAATGAGAAGTATGAAGGGATATATTGTTAATATTCAGGATGTAGTATGTAAAACCTTGAGTCTTTGTTTATTTCTTTTTTTTGTTTGTTTATTTCTTTGCCCTCTCATTGCCCACCCTTAGCAAAAAGAAGGAAGGAAAATAGTATAAATGAGTCTTTGATTTATTGATGTTTTTTGAGATTAATGAGACTTTAATAAGTTATTACTATTTATTATTATTATTTTTATATTAATATTCTTGTGCATTTTATTATTTGCAAGATTATTTTAATTAGAACTTATACCTCATTTTCCACTAAATAACTTGTAAATAATTTTATAAGATCAAAATCAGTACTGCAAAGATAAAAAAAAAAAGAAAAGTCGGAAATGCTTGAAAAGAGGAGTTCTTAACTAAGTGTTTGTGGCTGGGATCCTTGAAATCCCTGAAAATTTATGTTCAATTTGATGTGTTGGTTTTCATTAATCTTGGGAGTGGCTTCATTACTTTGATCATGTTCACAAAAGATTAGCAGGCCCAGAACTGTTAGGAACCACTACTTTAGAGAAAGAAGAAAGATCATTGTACTGGTAACCCGGAATAGTTTGTTACATTCATTGAGTATTGGATTCAGCTCTCAAAATTCTGAAGTAAAACACATACACACACATAGAAGCTATAAATAATTCTTGTGTAATAATAAAGAGGTACAATTTCATTTTTGGAGGTCAGATTTTTTTCTAAAGCCAAGTTTCAATAGAAACCAATCATACAGCTGGTTCTACAATAAATATAACATAATTTAATATCCAAATATCTATGACAGCGGGATTACAAAAGATATGTACCTTTAAAGTGATGTTTCTAGTGAAATACAATGAAAAAAAAACTGAAGACATAGCTTTACATCTTAGCAGTGAAGACATAACTCTGTGCATGTAGGGGGGTAAGATAATGCAGACCAGATGTAATAATATAGAAATATAGCTCTGGCCTAGAGAAATGGAAATTTAACTTATCTTTTAGATGAACTCTCTCAAATATCAGAGAAAGCATGTGGTGAATGTCAGTCATTGCATTATTGAATTCTTTGGCACTGTCCTAAAGAGAAATTGGTTAAAGAGGGATCATTTATTCCATGAACTTGATATTAAAATGACAATATTGGTTTATGTTATGATGAAGAGACCACCTAAAATATGTATAGGTGTGGGAATAGATGTACCAAAAAGACTGAAATTTTCTCAAAAGTGAGTTGTTTTATTTCAAACACTTAGACAATTATTCAAAGCAGATGTTAGAATCTAAATTCAAGGCTTATCAAACTGCCTGAAACCATTAAAAATTCACCTTTATGAGCCTATAAGATATTTACTTTTTACAGAACAAAATATTATTGGGTTCACCAATATATATTTTTTAATTTTATTTATATTATCCATTTAAGTAACTGCAAATATTTAACAAAGTTAATATAGTTCAAACATAGTTGTAGCAAATATTTTTTCCTGACTCATTATTTTATTGAAACTACATTCAGTTTTTAATATATTTTTTAGCATAAATGAGATGCCTTCCTTTGATTTTTCTCTTAGAAATGGATATGTATCCAATTAATCTAATAACCATACCAACTATTATATTCACATTCTTATTCATTATTTGCTTCATTCCAAAAATTTCTGAGTGAGTTTAAAAGACAGCTATATGGATATTGTCTTAAAAGATGGTAGGAGACTCTCTAATGTACTACTTCTCCTTCTCAAATGAGAAGGCCATAAACAAATACATTGGGAAGAAATTAGGATTTTAAAAATGTATCTTTCTCTAATTTGGCTTCTTTATCTTCAAAACCTGTTTTGCTCATTAAGATATTATGAAAATATCTCTCTGTGAGAAAACATGAAGGAAAACCTTCTTAGTAATGATTTTTTGGCTATGACCCCAAGGGCATAGGCAATAAAAGCAAAAATAAACATATGGCATATCAAAATAAAGGCTCTGTATAATAAAGGGCACATCCAACAAAATGAAAAGGCAACCTATGACTTGGGAGAAACATTTACAAGCCACATTCTGATGAGATGTTAATATCCAAAATATACAAGGAAGTCCTAACTCAATGAGCAGAAAAACAAATAGCCCAATTAAGAAGTGAGCAAAGGACCTAAATAGACACTGTCCCAAAGAAGACACATGAATGGACAAGAGGTACATGAAAAGAGGCTCAACGTCATTACCCATCAGGGAAATGCAAATCAAAACTATTATGAGATAATCACCTCATACCTGTTAGGATAGCTGTTATCAAAAAGATAAGATAGTAAGTGTTGGCAAGGATGTAGAGAAAAGGGAACCCCCATGCACTGTTGATGAGAATGTAAACTGGTATAGGCACCATGAAAAACAGTATGGAGTTTCCTCAAAAAATTAAAAAAGAACTACCATATAATCCAGCAATCCTGCTGCTGGATATATATCCAAAAGAAATTAAACCACTACCTCAAAAAGATATCTTCACCCTCAAGTTCACAAATTAGCTAAGATATGAAAATAACCTAAGAAAATAACCTATCCATTTACCAGGTGAATGGATAAAGATGATGTGGTATGTATATGCTGGTGGAATATTATTCGGCCATAAAAAAGGAAGATATCCTGCCACTGTGACAACATGATGAACCTGGGAGACATTATGCTAAAAAAAAAAAGTCAGACAGACATATATCTGATGTCATTTATATGTGGAATCTAAAAAAGTTGAAATTAGAACCAGAGAATAGAATGCTTGTTAATAGGGGTGGAAAAGTGGGAAAACTGAGAAGAGGTTGGTCAAGGTATAAACTTTGAGCTCTAAGATGAATAATTCCTAGGGGTGTAATGTACAATACAGTGGCCAGTTAATAATACTGTCATGTACATTGAAATTTGCTGAGAGTAGATATAAGTGTCTGTACCACATACCACACATAATCACATCCACACACAAAAGTAACTATGTAAGATGATGATGTGTTAATCAGCTTGATTGTGGTAGTCACTGCAGAGTATATGTGTAGCACACTATCACATTATACATCTTAAATATATATGATTTTTCTTTGTCAATTTTACCTCAATAAAACTGTAAAAGATACTACACAAGATTATTTTATATATATGAATATATTCAATCCACATTTAATGATTATATATACATATGCATACATACATACATATATACATATTTGCAAATGGGTGGATATTGAGTATTTGTTTACATGGTCATATTGATTGTACACCATTTTTTATAATCCAGATCTAGATTGTGCCTCATTATGAATGACAAAGATAAAATTATGAGGAAAGAAATAATTTCTAAAAAATCATTACATTGAAAATGCCAGTATTAATTATAATTTTGCTCCCATTTGATTGGATACTGTCTAGTGAGTGTTTTACTTAAATTTCAAAAGCAATAGATTCAAATGTGTCTAGGTTAGTTAAATGGTCTAAAATTGAACTGGAGAAAGTTATGTGAACCTTTTAAAAATATTTCCATATATATATGGAATCATGGCATCAGAACTGTGATGTGCATGTGTGCTTAGATGCACAGATTTCTGCAGTGGGATAAATGAATCTCATGTGGACACTGGAAGGACAAAGCTTAAAATGACATCCCAAGGAGTCATTGGCTCCTGCGGATCCACTGACAAGAGTGAGTGGAGCAGCAGGGGACCCGCAGAAGAGTGCTGATGAGCTTAGTCTGCAACAACTCTGGATTCCCTGGACGCATAGATGGATGCAAGTATAAGAGAAGGAAATGAAGACCTGAAAGTATGCCTCATGGCAATTGTGCCTTCATGAAAACCGAAGCAGTCGCTATTGGGGAACCAGACTGAGAGTCAAAATGTGTTACTTTAGACTTCAGGTCTTGAGTTCTTAATTCTTTAGTCACAAAATGAGATCTATGGGTTAGATAACTTCCCTTGAAATTTAGATCTTGAATAATGTTTTTGTTGTTGTTGTTTGTTTGTTTTGTCTCTATGGAAGAAAGAATGGTGCAATGGAAAGAGCCTGCTTGTTGGAATCAGAAAGGCAAGGATTTGACTGATCATTTCTTCTATTGCCATGTACCATGAACCCATCTGCAAAAGGAAGGGAAACTTAAATAGAAGTCAGAAAATATATAATAGTCCCTCTTTCTCTGTGAGACTCTCTCAAAATATCTTGTTGGACTGCATTGACTGTTCTTGTGATGACATGAGATGATAAAATACCTACTTGGTGAGGTGAAGTGAGGCGAATGAGGAGGTATGCATTGTTGCATAGTGTTGGGACCACTATTGATCCGACAATATGTTAGGAGGAGGATCTTCTGTTTCAGGACCACAGTTGACTGCAGACAACTAAAACTGTGAAGAGTGAAATGACGGACAAGGGGACTGTTATATTTACATGTTACACAAAAAAAGATTCTTTACTGAGATGACTAAAAATATTGTGATTTCCTTAATTATATCTCATCTCTTAGGGTCTTTGATGCTATATCCAGGATTTCATACCTATGCTTTAGTTTTGTTCTTTTAATTCATGTTTAAATCCACATTTGACAAGCTTAAGTCTTATGACTGAAGTTTTTTCACACCTAATGATTTTCATATTTGGCATTTCTGATGATTGCAATCATTATCTCAATTATATTAAATTTAAGAGAATACCTTTTATCACTAGAACAGCACATTCTTTTCTACTGTTTTATATTTGCTTTAAAAATAATAGAGCAAAATCAAAGATGGTAAATCCTGAAATGTTGGCTTGTCTGCTGGTACAAAATTCTGAATTCTGTGTGTAGAAGACAGAAGGTTGCGAGTTATAACAGAGGAAAGCTCAGAGAGTACAAAAACCAAACTTATAAATGTCTAGTGCCTGTAAATATGGCATAGCCCTCAAATGTTGTGAGTCGCTTTTTGATAAAACCATTTTATTTTTAAAGATTTTATTTATTTATTTGAGAGAGAGACAAAGCATAAGCATGAGCATAAACATGATCAGAAGGAATGAGGCAGAGGGAGAAGGAGAAGCAAACTCCCCTCTGAGCAGGGAGTCTGTTATGGGGCTGGATCCCAGGACCCTGAGATCATGACCTGAGCAGGCGCTTAACAGACTAAGACACCCAGGTGTTCCTTATTTTGACATTTTTAAGTAAATATGAAGCACTGTACATTTTTTCATTTACAAGGCTGTTAGAAAGGTCACCAGCTAGTGGAAAATTTGAGAACTTTTACTATGTATTTACCGGTTTCCTTTTTTTCAAAAGCATATATCAAAATCTTTAAACTAGTTTCTCTTAGACTATTTTAATGGATAGAAGACTTGATTTACTTTTTAAATTTATTTATGGTGTACACTTTCAATTTAGAAACAAAGACAATAAAGGAAGCAAAAGTAAGCAATCCAGAAATAATCCTTATTAATATTTTGGTGTATAACTCTCTAGATGTTTCTTTTTATAACTATGCAGTAATTTATTGAGAAAATATCTGGCTAAACAATATTGTCACATTTATGAATTAAGTGACACAATATATTCATTTACAAAATATTGTTGAGCCCTTTCAAAAAAAGTTACTGGTAGTAGAGATCTTTGACTCAAGATTAGGAACTTTTATCTCCATTGATTGTATTAAATAATCCATATATATACTCTTTAGGAAAAATATACACAACAAAAAACAGTTTCTGTAACTTCATAATCATGTTTCAAACGTTTCAGAGTTAACAAATTCTTTTATAGTATTTGACCCAAGTGTGGACTATCAAATTTAGACCTTTTTTTAGGCACTAAAGGTAACAGCAAGTATCTTCTGTAGCTCTCAGTATGGAATTAAAATTAGATTTATACAGGCAAATATAAATAGTCATGATTATAAGAAATAAGGAGACTGCAAGAGATTTCATGAGTAAAAAAATGTTTCCCATCATTTTAACACTTAGTGAGTTAACATTAAATGAATCAAAATTACAGATGGGGACTTTCTCCTCTTTGAAAATATGTTTTAGTTGAAACCTTAATAGTGGAAATATTTGGCAAGATACTGTTGTTACTTTATCAATCCAAACCATGCAATCAGTTATGTGGTGTTTGATAAAGGTATAATTCTATGACCTCTAGTAGGGTAGAATTTTTAAAAGTGGAGCTTTTAAGGTCAAAAAGGCATCAGCTACACATCTCTTATGAATCTTTACAGTGAATTCATTATAATGGATTACTATGAAATGGCTAGAATGAAAGCAGCAATCTAACTTGCTGAGAAGCTCCCTCCTCCCATAGGTGTGCTATGGAATTTAAACCGCAGAGGAGAGCTAATGTCAAATTCAAGTGCAAAATTAAGTACTCCTGAGTGATGGCATTTGGTGACTTCAAATGTTGTCTGTGCTTCCATATTTGTATTTTAAAGGGTGATGTGAACTTGGCATTCATTATTTACTTTTGCTATGTCCCCCTCTCATTACGAACATGGTGAATATTTTGTGGGAATAAACAAAATCTATTCCAGTAAAATGACAACAGCTAGGGATGAAATTTTAGGTGATACTTGGACTAAGTATATGTCAGAATTTAAAATATGGTTGTTTTTAATTATGTGAAGTCAAATGGATCATTGTTTTAGCCTCTTCACTGACACTAAAGCAGAAAAATTTGTTTGCTTAGGGGAAAAACATTATATATACATATTTTAAAACCTAAGGGCACCCAAATATTTGAAATACTTTAAAAATTCTGCATTTAAAATTATTTTGTCATGAGAAGGTTAAAAGCAAAATGAATTTTAAAAAGAAACCATGAAGCTTCATGCTTTTCTAGTTAAAGTGATACCTCTCTATTAAAAGGTATTAGAGTCTATAAATCCTTATGTTGTCTAATCACTTAGAAATATTTCTTTGGTGCCTGGGTGGCTCAGTCAAGTAAGCATCTGAATCTTAATTTCAGCTCAGGTCATGATCTCAGGGTCATAGGATCAAGCCCCGTGTCAGGCTCTCCCTCTGTCCCTCCCCCCATCCTAAACAAACAAACAAACAAACAAATAATTTTTTTAAAAGGAATATTTCTTTTATAAAAATGTGGTAGTGCAGGACCAGCGCAGAACAACAGTTCTTGACTGTTCACTTCAATGGGGGAAAAAAATAGACTTTGAAATATAGTCCATGATCTTTTTAAAATGCCATAGTCACATTTCTTTCTTTCTTAGGTTGTCTTCAGTGTAATTGCAATCCTTTGGTTTACCCGTAGCCCAATCTCTTAGTGAAATGGAGACATGGTAAAGGCAACTCTCAGTGATTAAAAAAAAAAAAAAAAGTATCTTTACTCTTTACATTCATTTCTAGGAAAACTTTGCAAAATCTTTTGTTCTTCTTTCTGTGAGTCAGGAAGTACCTAAAAAGCTGTCTCAGACTTCAGCCAACCCAGTTTTAATTGTTTCCCTCTTCTTTTCTCATTTGCCCTACTTCCCTTTCTTTTTTGCAATAGTTTGGCTCTTTCTAATGCAATTTCCTAAATCCAAATCCATGTCTAGGGTTCCCTCCCTTCAAGCCACTCTTCACGATAAAGTTTTAGTGTGTAGGTGCATACACATATGGAGGAAGGGTTGCTTGTTGTCAATTAGGCAAAAACAAAAATTTTCCTTAGCAGATATAAGAGGGAACAGGAATCTAACTACTCATATGAATTATTTTCTTCATTTCAAAAAATACGTTGGTAGGCATTTTTCAAAGAAATATAGGGAGGTAGATACCTGATATTTTGATATGGCCTATTTTCTCACAATTATTTTTTTCTTCCTTTTTAAAAGTCTGGATTATTTAACTGGGTTTAAAATCAAACTATACACTTCTATCTTGATAAAAACAATGCCAAAGAAAGTATGTAACAAGTGCTTCTGCTTAACAATGATAGATATTCAAAAATATTTTGTTGAATAAAGGAAAAAGTAAATAAACAGATATTCCCTCTCCATTTTTGAGATTAACTTCAGTTCTCAACCTATTTCCTAATTCTTCACATACCTGGCCTATTATGCTTTTCACTTTTAGAGATCAGGCCAGGGTAATTAAGAATGATTGCTTGCATACATTTTCAATAATTAAAACAAGTGTGTTCACATTTGATGCTACTGAATCAAATACCAGTATGAATATGTCTAACTATATGAGTGTTACTTTGCATCTGGGCTTTTAAATCAGGCCAGTCCATTTATTCACTACATCTAAATTTACTTTTAAGTGAAAGCTAAGGATGGATCCTAGTCTTTTGTTTAATGACCTCCAGGCTTCACCATTGTCTCCTATCCCCTAGCGGTTAGAATATCTCACTAATTACAGAGGTTCAATTCTATGAAAGTGAATCCTGGATCCTTTTTTCACAGATTTGTTGACTACATGAAACTTTCTTTGGCATTTTAGACTCTAGATTTTTCAAAATAACCCTTGGATTTACTTAATCATTTGAACTTGAGGTCTTCTGCTATCTATACTTGGGTCCATTCCAATGGCAAATAAATTCAAGTTTATTCCTCGCCTAATTTTCAAAAGGCTAGGGTTTATACAGGTAGGATTAGAGTTAGAAGAAATAAGGAAATACACTCTGTATCCCTAGAAATAATAAAGTTTGGCTGAACGGTTAAAATTCACTCCAGATCTCATTCAAGGTAGAGTGCCCTTACAAAGGCAAATGTGAGTTGAGTATACTTAGCTTTGTATTGGTATAATTGCGAACACTGGTAATGTAGTTTTCAGCATGGAGATAAATCCACATTGAGGGAAGAGGTAATAATACAATTTTCCATTCTTCTATGCCAGCATAACAAACATAGGATTACATGTTTAACCAGAAAGCAAATTGAGGACTATTACACAGGGCAGGATTATTTAATAGTGTATGATATAGAAACTATCACAGTAATAATTTACATTCACTGAGGAAGACTAAGTACTGTTACTTGCCTACTAGCTTTAATTTTCCAACCAAAAACACCAGGGAATTTTTAAAGTCCCCCTATTACCACCACTTATGCCACAGCAGGCAATGTTTTGCAGCCATTTACAAGAAAAGAGACAGACAACATATATTTTCCAGTGCTACAATAAAAAGCATACTTCCCTAAGATTCTACATTGCCTGTTTATGTACAGTTGAATGTTAGTACAGGCAACCACTAGGTTACGAGAATTCAGTTAATAAAACCTCTATGTTTAAAACATAAACACATAAGGCATAGATTCTTGAGAAATTACTATGACTTCTGTTGAGTTTCAAATGTCTGTGTTCACCAGTTGGTGGCTATGTTTGTTGTCCCCAAATATAAAAAGTTCTTTGCCATTTTCCCCATGGTTGGAGGAATATAGACTTTTTTTCAGGGTTCCCCACCACACAAAACCTAAGTAAGTAATTTTAGGAATCCTAAGTGCTCAGAGTTCTGTTCTGGATTATTACTCATTTCTGTTGAGGGAAGATACTCACGCCAGTGTCTCTCACATTTCCACAAATGTGCTCATGCAGCTAGAAGGTTGCTACCATCCACACTGCTAATATTGCCACCTACTTTTTCTCTTTGTGCATATGGGTTTAATCTGACATAAACGAACCCCAGCGCCAGTGCGATCAGTAACAGATTGTCGTGCTTCAATCACATATATTGGTACTGTAGCTGCTCAAAGGTGGGAAGGAGAACTTTCCTTCCTTGTTAGCCTTCCTCAAGAGCTTGCACAGATTACTGGAGCCTTAATGTACCAGTGGGGGCAGATGAATTTTTAAGGCCCTCTCACAGTCAGTCAGGTGTGCACTCCACAATCTCAATTTCTCAGGAGTGCAGCTTCAAGCCATAACGTTCCTGTCTTTATGAGTCCAAACCCAAGTGGTGGCAGAGTATAAATCTGCTGTGTTCTTTGAGAACTAGTCCTGGTAGAGTTTAAATTCTGCCACCTGTCATTGTTACTAGATGTCACCGGTGGATATGAAAGCCTATCTTGATCATAATGCTCTCATGAAGTGAGAGAAAGGTTGTGGCTCTCAAAGCAAATTTTCATGAGTGCTCCAAATGTGAGAGGCAGCTCTTTCAACAACTCTTAGAACAAAGTAGTACCACGGCTTTATCCAAGGGTAAGGAACCTTGATTCCAGAGCAGGACTAAATGAATGGTCAATCTGAGACTTTGGCACTGAAACGTGTTCTCAGGCCTTGTCACTGTTCCCTGCACTGTTCCTTATAATGACTCACTGTACCTCTTCTTATAGCAAGTTTTCTCTCAGTATACCCCAGTCTAATAAACATATATGTATACATCTGAACATCATTGTGGAAAGCCTTCCATCCCCATCTCCTCTACCTACCCTTTTAGGAAGCATCTCATTCCTTATTTGAGTAAGTTAATTTATCTATTCAAGAAACATGTATTCATTGTTCACCATATGCCAGGCAGTGATGTCGGCATAGAGAATACAAGAGTTAAACAATAAGAGGCCAAAATTTGTGAACTTGTATAGCTTTCTCTCTGCAGTGATGATAGAATAAACAAGTAAAAAATAACTTGTCAGATGGTAGTAAGTGCTAAAGAGATAAATAAGACAAGGAAGAGGATTGTAAGCCTTCTTAGGGGTGAAGAAGATTTTCAATTTTATATGGAGTTTTGGGGGCTCTTCTGCACAAGAAGGGCACATTTGAGCCAAGATAGAAGGACAATGAGGAAGTGAGACAAGATGTCTGAAAGATCATTCCAGGAAGAGTGTGTAAAAATGTACAGTCCCTGAAGAGAGAGTATCCTGGTGGCTAAGAGAGGAATAGATCATAGGACTGGAATCTTAGCTCTGTAGAATAGCAACCTTAATGTTCCTTCTCCAGCCTAGTCAAGACTCCCATTCATAATGAAAGGAAATAGAATAGTTGACATGATCAATCTATTGCAGATTAACATGGTACACAGATGGGGATCAACAGACCATAAAGAACCAAGATAAAGAAAAGATGCTGAGACAGCAAGGTAAAAAATGTGCCTTGCCATATCTAGCTAAGGACATAATTCCTTAATGAGAAGTGATTAAAAGATAATGTAGGACTAACATGTATTTACATCTGAAAGCATTGCCCCAAGTTTTCTGCTTAGTAAGCAGTGTATACAGTGTATAGACTAGCAGTCTTAGAGGAATTAAATCATTTTCAATTGATTTAGTGTTTTATTTACAAGTTTTATCAAAGACAGAAACTTTTAGCAATGAAAATCCAATTATAAGTACATTCAAACTCTGCTGCCTTTAATAAATAGCTAGAGCAAAATTAAACCTGGAAATATTCATAGATGCTATTTTAAAGAATGCATTATATTTCTATATGCCCAATTTAGCACAACTCTGCTAATGTGAGGCCACATTCATTCATTTAACAAATATTTCACAAGTACCTATTATGCACAAGGCTCTATTCTAGGTGCTAGGGATACAACACTGATCCAAACTATGTCCTTACCTCATATGCTAGCAGACAAGGCAAAATGCATGTTAGATACTAAATGCTATAAAGAAAAAGCTGGGTAAGTGGATAGAGAATTTCAATGGGAAAGGTCTTTGGGAAAGTATATCAATGAGAATATGCTGCAGTAACAGATAAACCTTCAAAACTTAGTGGCTTTAAAAACATAGGTTTCCCAAACCATAAGAGTCTCCTAATATCAGGAAACAAACTAAGGGCTCCTGGGGGGGGCAGGGAGAGATAGGGTATCTGGGTGATGGACGTTGAGGAGGGTATGTGCTATGGTGAGTGTGGAGAAACTGGAAACTTGCTGGTGGAAATAAAATGATACAGTTACTTTAGAAAACAGTCTGGCAGTTTCTTAAAAAGTTAAACATAAGGGCTCCTGGGTGGCTCAGTTGGTTGAGCAACTGCTTTCGGCTCAGGTCATGATCCTTGAGTTCCCGGATTGAGTCAACATCGGGCTCCCAGCTCCACGGGGAGTCTGCTTCTTCCTCTAACCTTCTCTCCTCTCATGCTCTCTCTCACTTTCTCTGTCTCTCAAATAAATAAATAAAATCTTTAAAAAAAAAAAGTTAAACATAGGTTTGTCATATGACACAATAATTATATTCTTAGTTATCTACCAAAGAAAAGCAAAAGTGTACGTCCACACAAACACTTGGACATTAGTGTTCACAGCAACACCATTCAAAAGAGTCAAAACAGAGAAAACTCAAATCGCCACTTTCCAACGGTGCCCGGGAGAAGAATGACGCACAAACAAGTCAGCTTCAAGAGAAAGGAGAAAGGGAACAGAGGCTGGCAGTTGAGAAGAGGGCTGCCTCAACAACTCCTCAGTCTTGCATTTATTAGATATAACAATCAACAAAGGAGTCAAATGAGATTAGATAAGCAAGATATGCCTGATTAAGCAGTACAAGATTTGTGGTTGAGTAAACCCATTTAAAGGGATCGTCTAATTAACTTCAGGTGGTCTTTAGAGAAGGGCAGATAACGGAAAAAAGAAGCTGGAGGCGTTCCACCCGGAGGAGCCCCGGGGTTCCCAGTGCTGGGCTTGAAGGACGTATGTCCTCCTCTCCCCCAAGGCCTGTAGCTGGTATATGTTCAAGCATGTTGGGTCAGTACAAGGCTCTGAGGGACGGTTATATCAGATGTCCATGAAATGATTAATAGAAGCACAAAATATAGTATAGCTATAAAATGGATACTAGTCAGCAATAAAAAGAAACTACTGATATATGCTATACTATAGAGAAGCCTCAGAAACATGATACTAAAGGAAAGAAACCAGAGGCAAAAGGTAATATATTGTATGATTTTATATTTAATTACCAGAAAGGGCAGTAACTATAGATGTAGAAAGCAAATCAGTAGTCTCTTAAAACTTGGGTGTGAGTAGAAATTAACGGCAAATGGGTGCAAGATACCTCTTTTTGGATAAACAAAGTGTTCTAAGACTGGACTGTGCTGCTAATTGCACAAAGGTGTAAATATGCTAAAACTTATCAAAACGTACACTTAATATTGGTGGATTTTGGGGTGTGTAATGTATGCCTCAATAAAGCAGGTAAAAAAAAAAATAAAAAGAAAGAAAAACAGCAAGGGCTTTTATAGAGTAAAGAAGGAAAAGAGCCATGCAGGATATAGTCAAAGATGGAGTAAGTGGCCCTATTGCATAATCACTGAAGCCTTGGCATCAGGGTTCAGACATTTTTATGTTTATGGGGAGTCAATGGATGCTTTGAGTATTAGAGAGATTGAAATTAATTTATGTTTTTAAAGGATGCTTTATGTTGACTTATTGTATGATGCTTTTATAGTGGTTAGGCAAGAAATTGTGGAAGTTAGAGCAAGTATGGTGCAGATGGGTGGTAAAAAGTAGTCTGTTTGGAGATATGTTTGAAAAGTAGACCTTCCTAGTTAATGGACCTGTTTGGGACACTAGAGTTTTGACATTTTTACTGCCAAGTACCATGAATAAATAACATCCCTATCCCACTCCTACTTTTCAGCCCAAGGCTGAACACAATTCTAAATCAATACTCAAGTCTCAACCTTAGGAATAGTGGTTAAAAGGAGGAGCCATGGGTAGGAGGCAGATCAGGGAAGTTTAATGCATACACATTGTAATTGTTAAAAGCAATAATTTGGTGTCTTTCATGAGGGTATATAAAGCTGCATTGAAATGGTCATGTCAAGTTTCTTCACTCTTTTTGTTTATTTTTTTTAAATTTTTTTTATTTATTTGACAGAGAGAGAGTGATCAGAAGTAGGCAAAGAGGCAGGCAGAGAGAGAGGGGGAAGCAGGCTCCCCTACTGAGCAGAGAGCCTGATGGGGGCCCCATCCCAGGACTCTGAGATCATGACCTGAGCCGAAGGCAGAAGCTTTAACCCACTGAGTCACCCACTGAAACGCCCCAAGTTTCTTCACTCTTAAAATGTTGTATTCTTATTTTGGACTGCAAAATATTATCCCATAGATTCATGGTAGTCATCCTAAATAGTTGACTAGAATTAAGCAAATGGCCCCCAATTTTTATAATACAGGATGTGTAATTTGGGTTAACTATTTAGTACTCAATTAAATATGCATTATAGAAATTTCTGAGTAAAATTTTTCCTCTCAAATTTGAAATATGATTTTCTATGACAATAAGGAATTTTATTTTTGAGGAATAATTTCAGAGTAATTTTAAGTGATTAAAATATTGAAAAGTAATTTTGAAAATTATATAAGGAAATAGTTATAGCAATTTATCTTTGTTTTTTATAGGTTGAACTTATGAAACTAAACATAAAATCTTTAAATTTTGAGAGAATGATTTAGGAACAAACAAATTGTAAAATGTGCTTCAAGTATTTTCACATTAGAGTTTTTATAATTTCTCTTATTCAGGAAATAGAGGTAAAGGAAAAGTTCGTATTACTACCGATTACTGCATGTAAGAAAATTTAGAAGTTTTTTTCCAAGAAGTTAAATTATAAAGTCAACATCTAAATGTTCCAGTAACTAAGTTAATGAATGCTAGGTTACACTTTTATAACTATTTAGAGAGTCAATTGTCAATTTTTTTTCTGGAATACAAACTCTGTTACCTGAGGTAAAATAATTATTCCCTTAAGACACTTCTGATTATTTTGGTTTTCTCATAATCGTTATTAATTTGGAATTTACCTAGCCAGAATAATTTTATAGTTAAACAACAACAACAATAACAAAAAACGTCTCTAGAGTAACAGATAAACCCCAACGTCTTAGTGGCAGAAGATAACAAAAGTTTGTTTTTACTTACTTAAATGCCAAAACAGATGTGAATGATTGTATGAGAAGCTCTCTTCTGATAACTGTTTCATTTAGCCAGCCTCTTTCCTTGTATGTATGTTATCATTAACACTTGACTTCCTTTTTGCTTGTCTGTATTAAGCTAATTAATAGGAAAAACTATGGAAGGTCTCACACGAGAGTTTTATTTGGCCAGAATGGTCAGGACTCATGCACCTGGTTACAAATAATAATTTGGTTCTTTGTTCAAAAAAGAAGGAAATGAGTTTGGTGAACAGTCAGCAGTCTCTACCTCAACCATGAAGGAGGTGTATATTACTTTCAGATATCTAGAGAAAGAATCCTCATTTAAAAATTACTGTTTAACACTTATATAATGTCCGGGTCAGGATGAGATTCTTTCATTTTACTATTTTTCTTTCTGTTTTTTTTTTTAATAATAGCTTTATTGAGGTATAATTTATATACCATAAAATTCATCCTTTTAAAATGTTTATTTCAGTGTTTTTTAAGGTATTTACAATGTTGTGGATCCAACACAACTATCTAATTCTAGAACAATTTTGGAATCCCCAAAAGAAATTCTGTACCTGTTAGCAGTAATTCTCCCCTGTCCCCTGCTCCCAGCAGCTAGAAACATCTAATTTACTCTCTGTCTCTAGGATTCCCTATCCAGGATATTTCAGATAAATGGAATCCTATTATATATGGGTATATATATTATATACCTTTTTTGCAAGGCTTCTTTCACTTAATATATTTTCAAGTTTGATCCATGCTGTAGCATGTATCAGTACTTCATTTATATTTTATGGCTGAATAATATTCCATTGTATGGATATTTTGCATTTTGTGTATACATTCATCAGTTTGTGGACTCTTATTGCCACTTTTTGATTATTATGAATAAAATTTCTATAAACATTTGTACATAAATTTTCTGGTGGACATATGTTTTCAATTCTTCTGGGTACATATCTAAGAGTGGAGCTACTAAATCATATGGTAACTCCATATTTAACCTTTTCAAGAACCTCTAAAATGTTTTCCAAGACTGCTACAATATTATGCATTCTCATCATCAATCATCAATGTATGAGGGTTCCAATTTCTGCATATGGTCATCAACACTTGTTATTGTTCCTATTTATGGTGATAGACATTCCAGAAATGTAAAGTGGTATCTCAATTTGGAAGGTATTGCCATCTTAACAATAGTAAGTCTTCCTACCCATGAAAATGGGAAGCATTTCCATTGATTTTGGTCCACTTTCAATTCTTTCAACAGTGTTTTATAGTTCATATAGTTTTATATTTCTTTTGTTAAATTTATTCCTAAGAATTTTATTCTTTTTGGTGCTACTGTAATTGAAACTATTCTGGTAACTTTATTTCTAGATTATTCCTTGCTCAGATATAGAAATACAATTGATATCTGTGTGATCCTGTATTCTTCAGCTTTTCAGATTTCATTATCATTTCTAATTGTGCGTGTGTGCCTCTGTGTGTGTGTACTTTAAGATTTTCTATATAAAAGATTCTATCATTTGCAAGTAGAGATCAATTTAATTTTACTTTTCCAAACTGACTGTCTTTATTTCTTTTTCTTGCATAATTATCTTGGTTAGAACCATCAGCACAATGTTGAACAGAAGTGGTGAGAGCAGGTATCTTTGCCTTGATCCTAATGTTAGGGGAAAGTATACAGTCATTCACCATTTATATGATGTTAGCTGTAGGTTTTCCATTGATGATCTATATTGGGTTAAAGAAATTTCCCTTTATTTCTAGTTTTTTGAATTTTTTTTTCCGTTCTTATGTTTTCTTTGTTTTGATTTGAGATAACAAGGAAGTTCTGTATAAAGCACAGTTTGCTGAGCTCCAAAAGAAAGTTAAACTTTTGGTTTACTTATTAAAAGAATATACATTTTAATATGCAGTACTTTGTCTGCTGCATGGATGAGTCAACATTCCTATGGCAACACATACTTTTTTGGTTAGTCTGCCAATTTGTGTGCTTAATTCACAATGTCACAACATGCTAAATATTGTGCTTTTTAGACAATGCATTACAGTACTTAAAATTATTAACTAATGTTTATCTAGAAAAACTGCATGCAACGGGAATGGTATAATTTAGCCTTTAATTCTAGAATGAAAATCATTAAACTTTGCTTACTAGACAATAAAAAAGAATAAGAGGTAAGATCAAAATTAAAATTAGACCCTTAGTTGACATCACATACAAATTTTAAAGTAGTAGTTAAAAAAGATTCTACTCATCTTATGTTTTGCATATCAGTAAGAAATAGTTTTGCATTGTTTATTAAGACAAGGGAATCTATTATTTCTCTAAAGATCTATTAGAGGTTATTATTCTTTTCTGCAAAGAAAAACTTTAGAGTATCAAATGAGATATGCTTATACTTTATTAGTATATTATATCCATATTAGTATTTAATAATTTAATAAATATTGTATAAATACATAGAACTACATCATTATGCTTGTGAATCTATAGAATTAAAGTATTTCACCTAAACTATTACTACTGCTTTCCAAGAATGGATGCTGATCTATGGTTATAGGAGATGAGGATACCAAAATCTTTATATCAAATTTGCCATTAGAAAAACATCTACTATAAAACATCTACCATATTTTATGGAAATAAATTAGATTATATAGTATCACTCCATTAAAATATGCATGTAAGAAATAACTTTTTTAAGACTGTATTGTTAGATTTTATTTTACAGTAGGTCGTAAGAGAAATAACTCAAAAAAAGATACACCTTGAAAATGCCTTGATTTCATTTCTTAGCTTGAGATATAATTTTGCGTATACACTGTTAGTGACAGAAATCATTAGTCAGAGTGCATTTTGCTATAAGTGATAAAATTCAAATATCTCTATCCAAAACAAACAAAGTGAATTTTTGGTTTGTATATTTGAGAAGCTTTAGCCATGATGTTGGCTTTGGCACAGCTATAGTAGAAGTTCAAATCACAGGACTTTGTCATTCAGTGAATGAAGTTTGTCTTTTAATTCATATAAAGTTCATTGCTTTGCTGACATTCTTAGGCAGTCCCTTACCAAATGTTAGTAGCAGAGAAATACGATTTTTTCAGCTATTGATCCTGGTAGAAAAAAGATTTTTTTCCTGCACGGTTGCCTCAGTTTGAGTTATTTACCAGTCTCTTAATCAAAGGATAAAGTTGGAAAACTGGAGAAATTTCATTAACCAGGCTTGGGCCACATAATTTCCATTGTTTCCAGAAAATATGTCCAGTCTTGACCAAAAGGGGACTGAGAATATGACAGAGTAGTTCCTCAAAAAAAAATGTCCTATAGTAGAAAAGAAAGAAAGGAAACAGATAATCATTATTCTGTGGAAAGAAACCAATTATTGCAATATTTTTGTTGTTTTTCAAAGTCTTCAGACTCTGAGAATGGAAAGTCATCTAACTAATATACCTGTTTTTACAGAGTCACCTAGAAAATTGAACCAAATAATTAAAAATTATCAAGTCCCACTTTCAGGAATGACAGACTAAACATTCCAGAACATCTTTCTCTGCAGAAAATAACTAACAACCTAGACATAATGCAAAAATTAACTACCTGAAACTACCAACGAGTGAGGCGAAGTCGTTGGACTCTGGTGGGGAGTGCACATAGGCCTGGAAGAATAGGCAGAGATCTTTGCAAGCAAGCAACAAAATTCGTTGCCAGCCATCATGCACAATAACAAATTCTAAAGGAAGTTCTTCAGGATGAAGGGAAAATAGTTTCTCATGAAAGAATGAAGAACATCAGAAATGGAAAATAACTGGATCGAGGCTAAATTCATGGACATAAGATCAATGAAGGTTTATGGCTCAGAAGGAGGCCCCGTGCTTGGGAATAAATACTCTATAGTCACTATCTTGAGTTTTCTAATAATTTTATCTTTGAATTTTTCTTTTGTATGTGAAATCTGAGGGATAATGAAGCACTTGGAGCACCTGAGAGCTTGAAGCCCAAGGTGCTCATGGTCCCACTTCCAACACCACTACAAGATGGGTTCTCAACTGCTTACCTTCCTACCACATCTAGAAATCAGTTATCTGTCCCCAGTACAGGCCTGGGTACAGGTGTAAAAAGGTTTAGGGTCAGGTGCTTGTGACCAGCACACTGAGTTGAGTGGGAGCTGGTCTCTACTCTGTGAAGGTATGCACTTACCCCATGAATATTCTTGAGCTAAGGAGAGCTAACATTAAATAGTAACTAAAAAACAAGTTAGGAGAGAGAGATTATGGTGAAAGGAAAAGCTTTTTTTCTGCATTTTTAAAAATATAGCTCCACATTTTCATTTTACCTTGATGTTACAAATTATGTAGTTGGCCCTTATCTGAATAAATACAAAAGTCTATTTATTTTTGCTTTTTTTCTCTTAATTTATGAAACATAATTATTGAAAAACTAAAAATATAACATTGTCTTATGTAGTTCTTGACATGCAGAACCAAGCACAAAAAGGACTTGGAGAAAAATCTGAAATGAATCTAGGCTGTTGCTTTGCATATGTGGGTATGTGAATAATGGAGGGTAGATGTGGTAGGGAGTGCACACTCACTGGGAGAATTGAAATGAGGGCTGCCCAGTAAGTTCACTTCTCTATAACTTTGGAAGTAGAGATTATTGCTATCTTCACAGCATGCACGAGAATGAGGATGGGATGGGTGGACTTCCTGAAAAACCTTGCCATATTTCTGGAAGGAGAATCAGAAAAGTAGAGACAGAACACCATGTAGGAATTCCAGAAGAGAAAAGAGCTAGAGGAAAGAATCCCCAAATCTGCCTATCTGTATCTCTGACTGATCCCCAAAATATGCATGTACAGAACAGACTAAAAGAAACCTAATTAAAGAAAAACTATCAGAACAAAACCCAGAGGTGTTGCATACTAAACAAAGTATTTCAGTTCAAGTGCAGGCAAGAAAATTATCTCTTAAAACAAACAAAAATATTCGATGTAGCAAGACCCTGAATTTTTGCAATTTAGCATTGATGATGTCCAGAATGAAGTTGAAAATGATCTGATATGGGAATAACCAAGAAAATGAAACCCAGTTTCAAGAGAAAAGGAAATTGATTGTTCTAGCCCTTGAAAAGAAACCAAATGTTTAAACCAGAAGACATAATTTTTTTATAAAACAATTTATTTATTCATTTATGAGACAGAGAGAGAGAGAGAGAGGGACAGAGGGAGAAGCAGGCTACTGGCGGGCAGGGAGCCCGATGAGGGACTTGATCCCAAGGTCCTGGGATCATGACCTGAGCTGAAGGCAGATGTTCAACTGACTGAGCCAGCCAGGTGTCCCTAGAAGACATAAATTTTAAAGAGGTTATTGTAACTATCATCAGTGAAAAAACAACATGTTTCCAAAGCATGAATATATTAATAGCAAAATAAAAACAAGGAAAAAGAACTAAATTAAAAATTTAGAACTAAAAATATACAATATCAAAAATGAAAAATTCAGTGGGTGGACTTAATAGCCAAATGAACATGTAAAAGAGAAAAATGAACTTAAATATGGAATCACTACAAATATTACAAGGTGGATAACAGAAACAAAATTTAAATGAACAGGGTTTCATGAATCTGTTAGGAGATACCAAATGATTAAATGAATATGTAATTGAAATACCGGAGGGACTAAGAGAGAGATTGGGGCAGAAAAATATTTAAAGAAATAATGGTCGAAAATTTTCCAAATTTCATGAAAGTCAGATAATTGCAGAGACTGTGTTAAATACCATATATATATATGAGAACCACCATGAAAATAGTGCACAAAAAATAGCCAAAAGGCAGCAGGAAAAATAAAATTAAATGAACACTAAGCAGAGTAAACTCAAAAAATTCCATGCTAAGATACATTATAGTCAAACTCTTAAAAGCCGAAGATAAACAGTATATCAAAGTAGCAGGGAAAAAAATTAAAACAAAAACAAACATATTCTGGGTAGGGGAACAATGTCCAAATTCATGGCTAACTTAATATCAGATACCATGAAATCTCCCAAAAAGGAATGGAAAAATATCTTAAAGTGCTGAATAAAAAAGATCTTTTAACCTGGAAATCTATATCTAAGTTTTCTTTCAAGAATGAAGACAAATTAACAATTTTTTAAAGATAAAATAAAATTTTATTGCTAGCAAAATTGTAAGAACTGCTAAAGGAAGTTCTTTTAAGGAGAGGGGAAATGATAACAGCTGAAAAATTGAGACAGAATGAAAAATGACAAATAAGTGACAATTTTTTTGCCTTTTTTCTCCTAACTTTGTTATAAAACATATAATTGCTAAAAAATAAATGTTAACATTGTCTATGGGATTTATAACATTTATAGTTGTATTATATAAAAACTAAAACATAAGGAGTAGATACAGATATATTTTAAAAAATGTTTATATTTTACATTTTACATATAGTAATGAGGCTATGTTAAATATCATATTTATAAGAACCACTATGAAAACAATGCACAAAAGAATAGCAAAAAGGAAGTGAGAAATTAAAATTAAAAGAGAATTCTGGGGGCACCTGGGTGGCTCAGTCGTTGGGCCCTTCCACTAGGGTGGAGAAGCCTGCTTCTCCCTCTCCCACTCCCCCTGCTTGTGTTCCCTTTCTCATTGTCTCTCTAAAAAAATAAAAAGAGAGAGAGAGAGAGAGAGAATTCTGAAAATATTTAAATTATATTGTAAAAAACTAGGAAAGGAGAAACAGAAGATGAAAAAAATGAGACAAGTAGAAAATAAGAAGTAAAACGTTAGACCTATGTTATTTGAAACCTTAGTTGACTAAATATTCCAAATAAAAGGCAAGGACCATCTAAACAGCCAAAAAACAGATGCAACTCTATGCTGTCTTCATGAGACATTTTCAATACATACACAAGATGAAAGTAAATGGATGAGAAAATGTATCTTAAAGAGTAATCTTATGGGACGCCTGGGTGGCTCAGTTGGTTGAGCAACTGCCTTTGGCTCGGGTCATGATCCCGGCGTCTTGGGATCGAGTCCCACATCGGGCTCCTTGCTCCGCAGGGAGCCTGCTCCTCTCTCTGCCTCTGCCTGCCTCTCTGCCTGCCTCTCTGCCTGCTTGTGTTCTCTCTCTGTTAAATGAATAAATAAAATCTTTAAAAAAATAAATAAATAAATAAAAAAGAGTAATCTTATGAAGGCAAAGAGTAATTTTATGAAGGCTAGAAAGATTATATTAATATCAGAAAAATGGGTTTTAAAGTAAAATTTATTAGCAATCATAAGGACATTTTATAATGATAAAAGTTTATCATGGGAACGCCTGGGTGGCTCAGTTGGTTGAGCAACTGCCTTTGGCTCAGGTCATGATCCCGGCATCTTGGGATCTAGTCCCGCATCAGGCTCCTTGCTCGGCGCGGAGCCTGTTCCTCTCTCTGCCTCTGCCTGCCTCTCTGCCTGCTTGTGTTCTCTCTCTGTTAAATGAATAAATAAAATCTTAAAAAAAAAAAAAAAAAGTTTATCATGACACGAAGTTTGAACAATTATGAATGCGTGTATTTTCAGTAACAAAGCTTCAAAGCACATGGAACAATTTTGACAGAATTGAAGAAAGAAACAATTCCACAGTCATAGTTACTCTCTTAGCAATTGAGAGAACTAGTCAAAACAGGAGGAAAGACTAAGGCCTGAACAGTGCTATCAATCACACCAACTTAATTGATATTTATATATTAAAAAATTTACTCTACGACAACAAAATACACATTCTCCTTAGGTGCGTGTTATATATTACCCGAGATACAAACATTCATGAACTCATCACAATAAATTTAAAATGTTTGAAATTATACAGAAAATGTTTACTGACTGCAATGGAATTCAGCTAGAAACATTAATAAGATAATGAGAAAAACCTCATGTATTTGAAACTAACCATGTACTTCTAATTATAGGATCAACAAATAAATCAGAATTCAGATTTAGAAAGGTTAGAAGTGAAAAGAATAAATTAGAATATTGTGAAATGAATGTTCATGGAAATACATCAAAAATTTGTAGGATACAGAAAAAGCAGTGCTTTGAAAGAAGTTAATATTTTTAGATGCCATCATTAGAAAGAAGAACAATCTTAAATCAATGATTTAATCTACCTTAAGCTGTGAATAAAATAACAAGCAAAACCCAAAGCACACATATAAAGGTAAATAATGAAGAAAAAATCAGAAATCAACAAAATGGCACACAGAAAACAATAGGGAAAAATCAATGAAACCAAATTCTAGTTCTTTAAAAAAATCAATATAGTTAATAAAACTCTAGCCAAATTGATAGAAAACGAGAAAGAAGGCATAAATTACTAACATCAGGAAAGAAAGAGGGGACAAATTTATTCCAAATAAATTTGAAAAACTGTATGAAATATAAATTTCTGGAAAGACACAAATTAGTCTAACTAGCCCAATAATAACAGAAAATTAGGACTGTCTTAAGTAAATGAAATAAACTGAGTTTGTAACTGAAAATCTTTCCCCTAAGACAACTTCAGACCAAGCTGGCTTCACTAGTGAATTCTATACAAAATATAATAGAGAAATAATACCAGTTTCAGACAAACTCTTCAATAAAATAGAGTAGGAAAGAACACTTCTCAACTCATTTTATGTGGTTCTGATTATCCTAATTACAAAATTAGACAGAGATTAACACAATAAAAATTAGACGGAGATTAACACAATAAAAAGAGAACTACAAACCAGTATCTCACAAAGCATAGATGCAAAAACCCTTAAAAATATGTACAAATTGAATGCAACAATATTTTAAAAGGAAATTTCATCATGACCATGATGAATTTTTATTTTAAAAATGCTAAGTTTGGGTAAACATGTAAAAATCATTTAATGTAATTTATCATATTAGTAGACTGAAAGAAAAATATATGTTTATTTCCATGGATGCAAAAGAAATGACAAATTTCAAATTTATTGCATAAACTCTGAACACACTAAAAATAAAAGCAGAATTCTTCACCTGATTAAACAGATCTATGAAATATTTACAGTTAGCCTCATATTCCATTGTAAAAGACTCAATGCTTTCTAACTGAGGTCAGAAACAAAGCAAGAATGTCTGTTATTACCATTTTAATATTGTTCCAGGGGTCATATCCAGTGTTATAGGGTGAGGAGAAGAAATAAAGTCATAAGTCTTAATCTACTATGTGGAGGACTCTAAAGGAAATCAGAATAAAGCTATTAGTATTATTAACTGACTTTAGCAAGGTCCAAGATACAAGGTCAATATATAAAAGTCAATTGTATTTTTATGTTCTAGCAATGAAAACTGAGAAAATAACATAATTTTTTTTATTTATGATAGCATCAAAATATTACTTAAGAATAAAGGCCTATATTATGAAAATGATAAAACACTGGAAATGGAAAGTTAAGTGCACCTAAATATATAGAAGGATGTGCCTGATCATGGATTAAAAGACTCTATATTGTTAAAATGATGGTTCTCCCCAAATTGATTTATATATTCATGCAACCTCAATCAAAAGCTTAGTAAGTTTCCTAAAGATATTGAAAAGCTGAATAAAATATAGATGAAATGGTAAAATCACTTAGAAAAAATAAAACACTTCTACAAATGATTAATATATATGTGGAACTTTTACTACCTGATCTCAAGACTTAACTATAAATCCACACTAGCCAATACAAACATAGAAAGACACAAATTATTGTGTTGTGTTATTATTCCAACACAAACATGGAAAGACACAGTTATTCAGTAATAGTCATGACTTACTTGGTCATTGATTTTAGACAAAAGTGCCATTAAATCAATGGAGAAAGAGTGGTCTTTTCAACAGATGGTTCTAAATAATTTTTTTTGTATACAAAATAAGCCTCAATCTTTACTTCACATGATATGCAAATATTAACTCCAAATGGATCATAGTCCTAGAGGTAACAGAAAACAAAAAGCACACATGAATGCAAGAAATCAAAGAAAGAAATACATTAGTTAGGACAAATTGAAAGGAAACTGTAATACCATAGATCTAAATTCAAATATTTCAGTAATTATATATCAAGGTATGTCAGTAAAATTAAAATTATAACCATTAGAAAGGTGAAAATTATGTGAATATTTAGAAAATTTAATTGTATATATAGAAAAACCAAGGGAACATATGGATAACATATTAGAGTTAATAGCAATTACAGAGTCAATATACAAAAATCATCTATATTTGTATGAACTGAAGCAAACAGAAAATGGGATGTAAATATGTCACCTAATGGCATAAAATATGACATATTTATAAATTATTCCAATGAAAGATACCCAATTTCTTCATATAGAAAAATTTATTTTAATATGTTATTATAGGATTATACAGATAATTAAATAGAAACCTAGCCAGATGGAAAGCTCTACCCTATTTATAGATTTGAGTAATCAGTCCTGTAAAGAAGTCAATTATCCCAGACTTGAGTTACAGTTTCAAAGCAATTTTAATTGCTTTGTGTTTGTGAATGTGCATGTGAGTTTGTGTGTATGTCTTTAGAACTGTGTAAGCTAATGCTAACATCTATATACAAATTCCGGAAATAAGGTAGACATTATAAAAGAAAACTAAGCAGGTGGGACAATTTGCTCTTACAGAATTCAAGACTTGTTTTAAAGCTACAGTAACATAGTGTGGCCCTGCTTCCAGACAAGACTGATAAAGGAACATAAGACAATATTGATTTCCTATGCAGACCCATAAATATTTAGGCAGTTGATGTTTGATAAAGAGGGGGAAAGGTAGTGTTTTCAACACATGATCTGTGGAAAAATTGTAAAATTCATGATTTAAAAAGTGAAATGTAACCTCTGTATCATTTCATATACAAAAATCAACTTCAGGTAGATTGAAAGTTCACATGACTTCTATAAGGTAGTAGTGGAAAACAGATTCATGTCTTTAGGGTAAGGTAATATTTTCTCAACAACTGACAAAAAAGAACTAACCTTAACTGTACTCGACTTCTTTTTTCAAAATCCTGCAGTGTGGGAGATGATATTTGAAACATATATAACTAACAAAAGATTCATATAAAGGATTCCTACAAAGTGTAAGGGAAAATATACGGCAACCTACTAATGAAATGCACAGAAGACTTGAGCAGGCACTCCATGAAAGATACTATTAAAATGAAATATTTGAAAAAGAATTATCAGGAAATGGCCAGTATGAAGACCAATAATACCAAAGGTGGGAAACAATGTAAAACTATGATAACTCCTACACTGGTGGTAGGCATATAAATTTTCAGAACTATTTTGGAAAATGGTTTGATATCATCTACTAAAAATGAAGGTTATTCATATCTGTAATCTAATAATTTTATTACTAAATATAGCACAACAGAAAAATGTCCATGTGGGCAGCAAAAGACATGTACAATAATTTCCAGTGCAGATTTTTTTTTTCTGTCGGCTGCAAACTGGAAACAGTCCAAATGTTCATTATTGTTGAAATGGTTACATAAATTTTGTTGTAGTTATATAATGGAATTCTGTGTGGTAATGAATGAACCACAACACATAGCATCATGATAAACATCACAGACATAAAATTGAGCAAAAGATGCCAGATACACAAAAAATACATAGTGTTTGATACTATTTGTAAAAGTGGAGAAGACCGGTAATGTACAACAGCGGTGTTTAGAAATGGATAGGGTCTACGCTTGATGGATAAAGATAAGAATGAAGTACACAAGTGATTATTATTGAAATCAGGACAGTGGTCTTCTTCTGAGAAAAGGGGCTAGTATTTGGGAGGAAGCATGAGGGAAGCTTCTGAGGTACTGGTGATTTCTTGGCCAGGCTGACAGTGGCAAAATTAAGATAATCCTTTGATTGGTGTAGTTATATTTTGTGTACTTTTCATATGTGTTATATTTCACAATAAAATAAATATATGTTATGTTATGTATCTATATATAGATGTCTAAGTATATATATGTATCTCAACAGTTTAGAAGTCTATATTTTGTTAGAGTTGGGATGTAAGAATAGTGATTCCTTAAATTTGTCAGGGCGTGTAGCAGTGTGCCAACAGGGTGTTGAAAGCTACATGTTGAATGTGACACACCACTTTTACTTGAAGTCCAGGGATGGAAAGGGAGAATTTTCATCACTACCAATCAACCATGACTTTATATTAAACTAGCCACAGATACAGTAAAGAATGCAAGGTTGTGTAACTTTTAAAGTTAACCCGTGTCTTTAAATATTTTTCACTGTTAAAAAATTTCTTATTTTTCATACATCATTTCAAACTATATTCCTTCAAAACCCACCCAAAATATCCAAACCATCCTCCTCCACTGAACACACACACACACACACACACACACATGCACACACATACCTACTAGAGTGACAAGCTTTCTCCTGGCTTGCCTGGAACTTTTGGGGCTTCATAGCTAAAAGTCAGTTCTGAAAAAAATCTTTCAATTCCTGACCATTTGGGAAAGTTTGTCAGAGATGCTATAGGAGAAAAGTTTGAAAAGGTCATTCTTTATACCACTGTTTTATGCTTTGAACATTAGCAACTGAAAAGGAAGAAAGAAATTTCTAATTCTAGAATTGTGCTAACACCAAGAAATATTTTGACCTTAAATTGTATTATTTGATTAAATAAGCTAGAGTATTTTCTGCTATTTTGCCCAAATTAAGTTTCTGCTCATTCTCGGTGGTATTGGTGAACCTTCCACACCAGGTTTAATTTACCTGATCTGAGTGAGGTGAGACAAGGCTAAACTAATTTTAGCCGGAGGCAATTCTAAAGCAAGGTTAGGAAATGACTCATGTTTGAAAGATATATAACCATGAAATAAGAGAGAAGAACAAGACATCTGAGAAAGGATAATAGAATAAGTTATTGGAAGAATATTACGTGATTAATGGTAAAAAAAAACTGGAATATGTAGGAAGGAATGATGGAGGCATTAAAACTTTTAAATTTATAACATTTTTATATGAGATGAAATGAGAGCATTTGGTGTCAATACATTACATTTTGAATCACTGACTCATTTGAGGAGATTTTATTTTCCTTTACTTCTAGATACCTTAAAATTCATTTTTATCATACTTCTGTCTCTGTCTTATGATCCTTTTACATTTTGGCATACACCAGTATTGGAGCTAAGAAAGTCATTCTGATTTGGAAATTCTTGATTTTCTAATTTGAAAAGTCATAATTTAATATCTCTTTTTTTATTGTATCACAGCATAAAGGAATTAATTCCACAGAGACTGAAATGACTATGAAATTGGTAAGGTACAGAATATAGCAAAAAATGGGTCTTATTCTCTATTAAATTGCTATATAAGGAAGCTGTATCTCCTGTAGGTATTGATGAGTTCCCAAGGACTAGATGCCCTTGCAATTTACTTACACGTGCAAAGGTCAATTTGGCTTTTGGTGAAACAAAACCAAGCAAATGGAATTATCTTTAATTGAGTGATACAGTCCATTGAATCTGCCATTCGGGCTGGTGAAAAAGTTCATTTTAGAAACTGCCAGTGTGGAGGAGACGTAGCCAGAGCCCCTGTGGTATGCATTGGAGTATGTTTAAATCTGTGAAGTCCTATTTTATCCCCTCACCTTTCCCCAAAACTATATTTCCATAAAGTTTTGGTATTTTATATTATTAAATCTTGCCTCTTTCTGTAATGCAGCTTTCAATTCCATAGCTAAGAATGTCATTCTAGATAGTAAGGATTTTCTGAGCCCTCCCATATCTTTTTATGACTAACTTTGGGAGCTGCTGAGGCAGACAATCCGCCCTGTTTTCAACCCAAAAAGGGCAGAAAGGTGGAAATATGTTTTATAACACTCTCAGCTCTTTTTAACTTGGAGGCATGCTGACTCTTTGGCCTTATGCCCGTGGAAAGAGACAAATGAGATGAAGCCTGTTTTTATTCCTGTTTCCAGTGCTCCCCCACCTAAAAATGACAAAAAAAGTAAACTCTCCTGTTGGAAAGAGGCCCTATTTCCTCCACCAGGTCAGAAGTTTAAAAGAAAGTAATTGGACACAGTACTTAAACTGAGCATTTGCTTAAGAACAACTTGGCTGCTATTTTTGGTATTATAATAAGGAAGTAAAGAATTTGTTAAATAGTTTGAAAAATTCAAGTAAAGAAAGGAACTTTTGAAAGAAAGTTCCTATTGTTTTTCTCCAATATCATTGTTACATTACAGTACAAATAGCAAAACAAAGAGTCAAACATTGTCGCCCTTTATTTGTTTGGCATATTTAGCATGAAACTCCCTGATTTCTCCTGACTTCCAAAAAGTATTCTTCAATTTCAAATGTATGGGAATTAGATACATTGTGGAGTGAATGCTGTGAAATGTAGAATATAGACTAGTATGTTCTCAAACCATATGAAAACTTTTGTGAGAAGTTAGTTTTCTTCAAATGTCTCAAGAATAATGATTTTTTTAAAATAAGATTTTATTTATTTATTAGAGAGAGAGAGAGAGAGAGAGAGCACACAAGCAGGGGTGTGGCAGGCAGAGGGAGAAGCAGACTTGCTGTGGAGGAGGGAGCCCTCTGGGGGCTTGGTCCCAGGACCCTGGGATCATGACCTGAGCCGAGGGTAGATGTTTAACTCACTTAGCCACTCAGGCACTCCAAGAATAATGATTATAGATTTCAAAGTTGTCATGAAAGGAAAAGGTAAAGTCAGGTAGAAATGCCTAAGTTATTGGTGCCTCTTCAACTGAACCTGCTTACCTCTGATGATCAGGATTAATTGAATCTCACACAGTGGCATCCAAATAGGAGTGGACACAGAGATTGCTTACAAGTTGGACAAAAGACACTGTCTTTTATTGGCTTATTCCATTTGAAAGACTTCTGAAGAGATTTGCTCTTTTTTTTAACATTTAATAATATTGAGACTACTTTTTTTTTTTTTAAAGCGGTAGGGTTCACAGCAAAACAGACAGGCAGATGCAGAAATTTCATAGGTAGCCCTTGCCCCACTTGCATAGACTATGCTATTAACATCCCCCACACAAATGATACATTTGTTACAAATGATAAACTACATTGACACAGCATAATCACCCAAAGTTCATAGCTTATGTTACAATTCACCCTTGGTGTTGTACATTGTGTGGGCTAGGACAGATGCACAATGACAAGTATTCATCATCACAATACCAGAGTATTTTCATTGCCCTCAAAATCCTCTGTGCTCTACCTCTTCAACCTTTCCCCACCTCTAACCTCAATTGGTTCTTTTTTTAAAAAAGATTTTATCTTAATTGACAGAGAGAGAATGCGCGCACCAGCAGGGGAAGAGGCAGAAGGAGAGGAAGAAGGAGGCTTTCCAGTAAGCAGGGAGCCCCATGTGGGTATCTCAGAACCCTTGGATCATGACCTGAGCTGAGGCAGCCCCTTAACTGACTGAGCCATGCAGGCACCCCTCAATTGTTTCTTTTTTAAGAGTTAAATTTGATACTCATGGAAGAGATAAAAAACAAAATAAAACAAACAAACAAAAGCCTCTATTGTTACACTGACTGTATATGACAACAGTTCAACAGTGTGGATCCCCCAAAGTATAAAATAACCCACCCAATATAATTTAACCCAGGTTATAGTTTTCCTGTATACTTTGAAGTAAAAAGAACTTTCGCTCATTCGGTATCCACTATACTTGTGAATCCCAATTATGTGACTCCCATCTTTTCTGGATTTTTCTCATCTGGACATCAATTATAATATGCCTAAACTTATTTTTTTTTTTTGTCCCAACCTTCCAAAATAACCTCTCTCTACGACCACATTCTGCAAAGAAGATAGAACTAGAGAGTCAGTTAATTTTTTCATCTGGTGTTATGATCAAATGTTTTGTGAAGAGTCTGTCAGGTTATTAGAAAAAGGCAGTGATAATCTACAATATTCAATAATTTTAGGAATTCTATAGTGATATTATTCCACTCAGGGGAACAGATGCCACATTTTCAGAAATTTTGATAAGGAAGATACAGTTTTGAAAAGGTAAGTTATAAAAAGTTGAAATGCATACTTTTTAATACCACCATTCAATAATGTCATTAATATTTTATTAGTTTGCAAATACAGCATATATGTTTAGAATATTTATATAATAGTGCTGATTAGTAAATTCACCATTATGAATTTGTAGATAGGTAAAATTGAAAGGTAATGAAAAGGGAAATTATTGGAAAATTTTCTTCCTCTATTGACTTTGTTGGGACAAATCAAAATAGTTTATGAAAAGAAAATTATCTTCATCTCTCCATACCAAGGAGAATGGAATGAAGCTTTGTCATTTTGACTTTACATATTTATTTATTTGCTAAAATAATTGTAAATATTTAGAAATAGTCACTGGTTTTCTTATAAGAGAGATTGCCCACTGAACCTATGGTATAACTACTGACCACGGATCCCAAATTTAGAATGATACTATAATTCCACAGGCAATAACAAGTATTCATTTAGCTATATACAATTACTTAGTATTAGTAAGTTATACTAAATGACAATTTTTAAGCTCAAAACCATAAGAAAAGAATGACAACATGATAAGCAATTTGATGTTTTCAGTTCAAAAACAACATGTTCTGTGTAGTAGGAATTTTTAAAATAATTTCTGCATTGTATATTTTCAAAATTGAGCATTTATGCTGAGTAATCCTTTCTTAAGTATTCTATCCTGTAGTTGTTATTTAACACGGAGAGATAATGTTCCACTCTGATAATGTGATTGTATTTTATTTATGACATCAGTAAGGGTCTAAGTGAATTGAAACAGTTTGACATACTAGTTAAGACCATGCTTTATTGAAGTATAATTGGCAAATAAAAAGGTGAAAAAATAGTTAACAGCATGAATCTGGAGCCAGACTAACTGGTCATCAATGTTGGCTCTATCACTTCTCTCTGTGTGTACTGGGATGAGTTTTACTTGATCTCAGATCCATCTTGCTATCTGTAAAAGATGACTAAAGGTCTCTACCTTACAGAAATGTGCATAGTGCTGAAAGCCAGGGGGCCATATCTGACTCATCAGAATTACTACGTAAGTGTTTAATTAATAAGGTCTAAAAAATAAGATCAATAAAAAACAGAAAAAAACTGGCACACATAGAGATTTGTAATAATATTATCATAATATAAATCACTCAATTTAATTTTTAATAATATACAGTTATATTGCATTGCCAATGATTTGATAAGTCATTTGAAATTTTTATCTGTATCATGGCTTTTTCAATGTGGTCCTCTTTTATCTTAATTATTTGTTAGTATACAAATATCAAATAAACCAACAACTCTACATTGCTCTTGAAACTTTGATAGATTAAAGGATCGAAAATGATGAACTGTTATCCCTTTCTCTAATCAACTACCAAAGACCAGAGCTGTCATGTTGGCTCTCAGTATATCAAGAAACTGAAGCAAAATTTTTAAATGCTTTCCAATTTGACCAAGAGTGTTTTTCATATGAGAAATGTGATAAGAAACACTTCTTCACATAATTTTAAATTATGACGATGACATTATCCTTGCATATATCTGATTACGAAAATACTTCCAGAGCTTGTCAGTTGAAAAGGAGACAAATATCAAAGATAATCTGTTATCCTGGCATGTCTTTGCATTTGCCAGTTATACCTAAGACTTCTGAATTCCTTTTATTAGTAGCAAAAATAAACGGGGTAATAAATGCTTTAGAGATGTTATTTGAAAAATAATTTCTGCGGAGCACCTGGGTGGCTCAGTTGGTTAAGCAACTTTCTTCAGCTCAGGTCATGATCCCAGAGTCCCCAGAAACAAGGCCCACATCGGGCTCCCAGCTCCATGGAGAGTCTGCTTCTCCTTCTGATCTTCTTCCCTCTCATGCTTTCTCTCACTCTCAAATGGATAAATAAAATATTTATTAAAAGAGAAAAATAATTTCTGAATTTTGCAGTTTACTTTGCAAAGTAGAGAGATCTATCGAGATTATGTTTTAATATTCCAGCTCTATTTCCTTCTGTCCCTAGCTGTCTCTCTCTCTTTCTCTCTCACATATACATACACATATGTGTATGTAAGTAATTTGATCTTAAAAATGCTTATCTAATTACAGATTTGAATGATACTCCAAATTTTATTGCACAATTCATTGAATTATTTATTTCTTCTGTTTTACTTGAATACAGCTTTAGATACATTTAAGTATCACGAGTTTCATCTGTTCTACCATAGTGGAGGCTCAGCACCAAATTAAGTGTTCTCCAATTCAAAAATATTTTAGCCCACTTTTTAGGAAAATTGAGCCAAACGCTTAATTTTAGTTTCCTCACTAGTGGTGGCATATCGATATTAGCTTTTTAAGGCCACACTCAATTGTTTTGAAACATACACATTCCCTGAGCTTTAATATAATACATAACCTTTACCGGCTTACTCTATTCATTGCATGGGTTCTGAAATGCACACATGGGATAACAACAGATGAGTCTCAAAGACTCATCTTTGAGATGAATCTGCTCATCTTCTGCTTTTGCAGAAACTGAATGCTTAACGCATTCATATGCTCATTATTCACTAACTGGGTTGTTGGCCTAAAGTTTTTGATTGAAGCCACTGAAAGTAATCTTGTGACTTCACGTTTTTCCTAGAAAACTTTCCTGCATGCACTAAGACAATATAGGTATAAATAGTTACTTCCAGGGGGGCAGATTTAGAAAGATAGTATAGTTAACATCCAAACACACTTCTGTGAAGGATGGAAGTATTTGATTGCTATACATATTTTTTAAAGCCATACAAAATCCCAATCAGTTGAAAAGACTCATCAGAAATAAAATATATAAACGAATAAAAACAATTTTGATTTTTTTGTCTTTCTTATTTAGGACTCAAACATTTGGAAGCATAGTGGTTTAAAGGTAACCTTTATCATAGATAGTAGATAAACATCCCCAATTTTTCTCGCTTATGTCTTCTCTGATATGCAGTAAGAATGGGGTTACTGAAGATAAACAATAACAATGTCATAGTTTGCAGTTTCTGTGCATTGTGTGAATCACTAGTGTGTGTATGCTCTTTGTGCATGTGTTTAAAGATTTTATTTTTATTTATTTATTTATTTATTTGAGAGGGAGAGAGAAGAGAATGAGAGAGGAAGAGGTCAGATGGAGAAGCAGACTTCCCGCCGAGGAGGGAGTCCAATGTGGGACTCGATCCAGGGACTCCAGGATCATGGCCTGAGCCGAAGGCAGCCGCCCAACAACTGAGCCATCCAGGAGCCCGCATGTGTTTATATAGGAGAGAGAGAGACAGAGAGAGAATGAAAAAATGCAAGGTTAATAAGAAAAGATTCTCCAGTGTATTGTTCTTTTGCAATATTGATAACTTATTATAAATGAAAGACCACACCTTATTCATATTTCCCTTATTTTTCCCTATTGTCTTTTTTGTGTTTTAGGAGTTTATTTTGAATACCATATTACATTTAATCATCATTTCTCCTTAGGCTACTTTTGGCTATAAAATGTTCTTAGATTTTCCTTGTTTTTGAGGAGTACTGGTCAGTTATTTTGCAAAATATCCCTCAACTGGGATTTGTCTTATTTTTTTCTGTCATGGTTATATAGGGTTATGTATTGGGGGAGAAAAATCACAGAGGTAAAATGTCATTCTCATCAAATATCAAGGGGACATACTACCAATAGGATTCATCTCTATTGATTTTGACTTTGGTCACCTGGGTGTAGTCATTTTCTACAATTTTCATATCATTATCTTTGGAAGGAAGTCACTATGGATCATTCTAATCATGTATCTACCATTATAGTACCATTCCAAATAGTTCCAGGGCACTATAAAGAAATCCCCTGTTCAATGAATGCCTTGCCCTCAATTCCCTAAAAACCACTGCTCTGTTTACTATCTCTATAATTTTGCCTTTTCAAGAGTATCATATAAGTAGAATCATGTTTTAGGTAGTTTATTCAGACTGGCTTCTTTATTTTAGCCGCATGCTTTAAAAAGTTATCCATCAAGGTGTGACTTGATGGCTCATTGCTTTTTATCACTAGACAGTATCTTGTTGTATAAATGTACCATAGCTTGTTTATCCATTTGCTTTTGAAGGTCATCTTCATTCTTTCAGTTTTTGAAAATTATGAAAACAGCTGTTATAAACATTTGTATACAGCTTTTTGTGTGGACCTAAGTTTTCAAATCTGAGTATTTTCATCTAATAAAGAGAAGATAATTATTTGTTATATCTGACAAATTGTTATGAAAATTGTACTGTTGAATCAATTTTGCAACATCAATATTTCTAAGTATTATCATTTCATAAGTGGTTTATTAATGACTTAGTAAGCACTCCAGTAACTTCATAGTATCTAACATAAAAATTGCTGAGTGATATATACAATACTGTCTCGTGAGGAAATATATTTGCTTTGATCACTAATAGAAATATATATATATTTGAATAATTTGGGGCTTGACAGCTACATCAGAAATGAGTTGATGTCAAAAAGTATTCTTTTTTTTTTTTTTAAAGATTTTATTTATTTATTTATTAGGAAAGAGAGAGAGTGAGAGAGAGCAGGTCAGAGTGAGAAACGGGCTCGCCATGGAGCTGGGAGCCCGATGTGGGACTCGATCCCCGGGATCATGACCTGAGCTGAAGGCAGTCGCTCAACCAACTGCACCACCCAGGGGCCCCAAAAAGTATTCTTGGTAGAAAAATTGGAAGTCTTAATCAGAAGAAAGCTTTAAGATGGTTTCCCCTTACCAATGAGTTTTGAATAATTAGAGTAGTTCTTACTGACAAACTGACTGTGAGAAAGTATCCAAACAGAGGTCCCTCAATCATTTTTATCTCTTAGACATGTCAACAACAACAAAAAATTTGTTTTCAATATAGCGTACAATATTACAAAAACTAAAATGAGCAAAATATGATCCCCAGCCTTATACAGATTAGGCAATGTCATAGACATGTCAATAGTTACATGGCAATGTAGCAAAGACTGTAATAAAGCCATGCAGGATATGTTACAGTAGTATATAAGAAGGAACTTGCACTGGAAGGAACATTTAAATAGTCTTTATATTACATAGAAGTATATCAGGCTGGGAAATATAAAAGAAATACAAGGGAGTAAATGGCAAAAGCATTCTAGACAGAAGGAACACTGTTTTGAAATGTACGGTATTTTTGGAGATCAACTAATCATTTGATATGACTGTAAAACAGTATGGTGGGATTAGAAAAACCAGAATGAGAGGAGATAATGGAGGGTCTTATATATTTTATGAAGGGATATATAATTTACTTTATCTTGTGGGCCATGGGGGAAAATGTAAATATTTGTTTTTGAATTGAAGAATGCTTCACAATTTAATTGGAATTCTGTGATACACTGTAAGAAATTCATTTGATGTAATGGACCATATCCTTGTTGGAAATCATGTTGTTGTCATTCCATTTATTATTCTATTTTCCACATTTGTTATGTTATATTTTGTTTTGCTTCACTTTTTCTCATCTTAAATAATTCCTGACCTTTCTTTGCCTCTGTTCCACTGTGTCCAAATTTAATTTTATATGAGAAGAACACTTTTTAGACATAAAGAAACATTCTTTCCGATTAGACAGATGTCACATGTGTCAATCTTTCAGATCCCAACATCTTGGTAAAGGAAGTAATTTGTGTCTGGGAACCAAAAGCTGTATCAATCGATGGATCTTACTCAAGGGGCGACCACATTCTTGCACTACCTGACAACTCATTTGAATCTTGAGTTTTGGACCAGTTTTACTTGATCATAATACTTAACTTTGTTACTATAGATTTGCATCTGTGGAACCACAATGACTTTCTTATTTTACAGGAATGACAGTAAGAGGTGAAATAGAATCAGTAAAGAAATAAATGATTCACAGGTATTTGTTGTCTCAGTGGACTAAAGTTCCTTCAGTTTATTCATATCTTTAGCTTAGTGTTTCCCAGGGGAAGGAGTGGCTGCCTCCTCCCTAAGAACATTCCCTGGGCTTGGCCTGAGGTGAATAGTGGTGAGAGGAGCTGTTCCAGAAACTCTGTTTGCTTTGTTAGTTAAAAAATACATAGCAAACAGAGAACATCAGCTGTAAAGCTATACACTTCTTTAAAAGAATATACACTTCATGAAAGAAGGGGAAGGGTGAGCTGAACAGAGTAGCAAGTGACACTCAAGACAATGTGGTTTTGATAAGGATTACTGTATTATAAACACATTTAGACCAGATGAAATATACTTTGGTAAGAAGATTGTTTTCTGAGGACATAAGTGTTCTTCATCTTTGAATTATGGGTATTAAATATGACTTCTGAAACTGCTGAGCTTCACATTTTAGACAATTTAAACTCAAGAAAAAATAATGATAAAACATGCCCCCAAACCCAACCCCCCAAAAATGTGTGGGTAGCAACTGAGAACGTAAATAATCTAACTTCAAAAAGTAAATTCCTTCTCACTCGGGACATTATTATTAATAATTGAAACTATGCAGCTTCCCTGTGGGTATTATGATAACTTACTTAGAAAGCACATGTGAAATAGATGTTTGCACTTTCTAAGTATGAAGTAGTAACTGAGAGTAAAGATCAAATTGATGCCTGATGGGCCAATGGGCAATGGACATACTTCTGAGAGGCAGTGAACAACAAAAAAAACGGTACAAATAAGAAAAAAGTTATTTTTTTTCTGATGCATGAAATAATTACACAAAATATTCTGGAAAGGCAGATGGTTTAACTTTAACAACCCACACCTAGAGGATAGAGTGTTTAAGGATCCACTGGCTGGATAGAATTACAGGGAAAATATTTTCTCAAGAACAAATTGCGTTGAACAAAGTAACTGGCAAAGCAGTCGCTTCAGGAGGGGTGTAGCTTTGTTCCTGAGCAAAAATGTTTGTATGTAGTCAGTTTGTGGAAACACTCTGCTAGTAATGAAATTTCTTTCTACTTGTCAGAAATGTCCAAGGATACACACTGAGTATAGGATCTTGTTTCTTTCCTGCTGGGGTTATTTGGTACATAGGGAAATACTTTCAACACTCCTATGTGGGTGGCGGGTGGTGGTCAGGAGGGATCTCCTTCATAGTCTTCTTTTCAGAATTAGAAAGGAAAGTGATTTTAAGCTTTGGTGTCAAAAGCACATGTTTTATGACAGTACTTTGGAGGAAAGAGAGCAGGATACACACATATGCTATAACAACAAAGGAAAGTCACTTTGTTCCTTCTTTTTTTTTTTTACTTTGTTTCTTAAATACTAAAGAAAAATCTGAATAAAATCAGATAATAAAATCAATCACAAAGGTAATCTCAATCATCTACTTACCTACTGTTTGAATTTCCAAAGGTCTTTTGCATTGCTATTGCTCTGGTCTAAATTAACATTTATGTCTTAAGCTTGGAGCTACTTGTAGAGTTAAAATACGTTGCTTTAAATTATTTCCCCTTATATTGGCAAAAACACTATTACTATAATAAAGAAAAGCTTAGAAAAAAAAGAAAACACAGAAAATTACCCATAAGTCCACAACCCTAACCCAACAATCTGCATGGACATTTATCTTTCTATATCTTAAGGACTTGATTTATTTTACTTTTTTCTTTTAAATTTTCCTTTTTTTCTTATCCCTCAGCCGCTTATATTGACATAAAAACACGCTGATATTTTTAATGAAACTCCGTTTTTTTTGCTTCAAAAACATTTCAGCATTCCTCATGTACAAAATTGGCATTGTACATATTGTTTTGAATACAGATTTTTAATAGGAATTTTAATAGCTAAATTGGCTCTTCATTTGCTAAAGTAGGTCTATCATTTTAGTTATAAAACTCTGCACTTAACTAACTAAATAAAATAAATTATCATGCCAGATGAACCCCATTCCAAAACTACGAATGAAAATAAAATTCGAATCCTCTGTATACAGATTGACTCTAAACTTAATGAATGCGCACTGGGGCATAATTACATGTAATTTGTTCAAAGGGCAATGTTACCCGATGAAAGCTATAAAAACATCAAGGTAATTTTCTCTTTAATTTATCAAAATTTTAAATATGTTTTCAATAATCTTGTAACTTTTAAAAATCACTGAGAGAATTTACTGTCTAGGACATCTGCAGCATTTTCTAAAAATCAGAAAACATTTTACGTGTTGTGTTAACCAAGAAAAAGTGCACTAAATGAGGAAAAAAGAACACGTTTTGATTTTTTAAATGCTGAATGATATATAAAATGTCCATGAAGCATGGCTGTTTTCTGTCCTCTGTTCACACAATCTAAAGCATCTTCAGTTCCCATAGCAACTTATACTGCAACCATAATCCCATTTCAAAAGCTTATGGTCAACTAATCTTCAACAAAGCAGGAAAGAACATCCGATGAAAAAAGACAGTCTCTTTCATAAATGGTGCTGGGAAAATTGGACAGCCACATGCAGAAGAATGGACCTGAACCATTCTCTTACACCATACACAAAGATAAACTCAAAATGGATGAAAGGCCTAAATGTGAGACAGGTGTCCATCAATATCCTAGAGGAGAACACAGGCAGCAACCTCTTCCACCTCGGCAGAAGCAACTTCTTGTAAGACACATCTCTAAAGGCAAGCGAAACAAAAGCAAAAATGAACTCTTGGGACTTCATCAAGATAAAAGCTTCTGCACAGCAAAGTAAATAGTCAACAAAACTAAAAGGAGACCTAAAACTAAAAGGAGACCTATAGAATCAGAGAAATCTTTGCAAATGACATATCAGATTAAGGGCTGGTATTCAAGATCTATAAAGAACTTATGAAATTATTTGGACAAATAATCCAGTCAGAAATGGGCAGAAGACATGAACAGACATTTCTGCAAAAAAGACATACAAATGGCCAATAGACAAGATGAAAAAATGCTCAACTTGTTATCAGGGAAATGCAAATCAAAACCTCAATGAGATACCATCTTATGCCAGTTAGAAAGGCTAAAATTAACAAGACAGGAAACAACAAACGTTGGTGAGGAGGTGGAGAAAGGGGAACCCTCTTACTCCAACCCTCTAACTGTTGGTGGGAATGCAAGCTGGTACAACCACTCTGGAAAACAGTATGGAGTTTCCTCAAGAAGTTAAAAATAGAGCTACCCTATGACCCAGTAATTGCATTACTGGGTATATTTACCCCAAAGATACAGATGTAGTGAAATGTAGGGGCACCTGCACTCCAATATTCATAGCAGCAATGTCCATAATAGCCAAATTGTGGAAGGAGCCACGATATCCTTCAACAGATAAATGGATAGATGTGGTTTATATATACAATGGTATATTACTCAGCCATCAGAAAGGATAGATACCTACTATTTACATTGACATGGTTGGAACTGAAGGGTATTATGCTGAGTGAAATAAGTCAATCAGAAAAAGACAATTATCATATGAGTTCACTCATCTGTGGAATATAAGAAATAGTGCAGAGGATCATAGGGGGAGGGAAGGAAAACTGAATGGGAAGAAATCAGAGAGGGAGACAATCCATGAGAGACTCATGATTCTGGGAAACAAACTGAAGGCTGAGGAAGGGGAAGTGGACAGAGAGATGGGGCAACTGGGTGATGGGCATTAAGTAGGGCATGTGATGTGTTGAGCACTGGGTGTTATATGCAACTGATGAATTATTATTTATTTATTTTTTAAAGATTTTATTTATTCATTTAACAGAGAGAGAACACAAGCAGGCAGAGAGGCAGGCAGAGGCAGAGAGAGGAGCAGGCTCCCTGCGGAGCAAGGAGCCCGATGTGGGACTCGATCCCAAGACGCTGGGATCATGACCTGAGCCAAAGGCCGCTGCTCAACCAACTGAGCCACCCAGGCGTCCCTCAACTGATGAATTATTAAACACTACATCTAAAATTAATGATGTACTATATGTTTGCAAACTGAATTTAAATTAAAAACAAAAGAAAGTATATATAATGAGGCAGGTATACAGCATCTCAAAACTAAAGTGCTACATTTGTGGTCTTTATCCTATTCCAAGATATTCACATAGAGACTGGTGTGTATTTTGTTTTATATGATTTTATTTATTATTATCTTTTCCCTCTTCATTTATCTCATTATCTTCCTCTACATCATCAGTTGCTTTTGGTGACTTTCATGGGATATTTGAAACTTTCTTTAGACTTCAACTGCATCACCTTTCATACAATTTTTAATTGCCTGCCTTACCATTGACAGAGTTCTTCTAAATATTATTGAAATCATTGTGCATTTGAGTCTATTTCTCTTCCCCTAATAGATCTGTCTGGATGTGTAGCACCCTTGTGAGGCAGATTCTGAACTGAGGTAGTTTGAGAGGATGAGAACCCTTTCCTTTAGCTCCCTTTTACCTGGTCCATATTTTTCATATCCTGTCATGTCAAAGCTTATCAGCCTTTGCCATTTTACCAAAATTGGGGGGTTCCCATTCTTTTTCTCTTTGACGAAGTCTACTTTTTTTCTGAAAACAACTTAGAAATTTTTGCAAAGCTACAAGGACTTTTGGATAGCTTTTCATTTTCTTCATCCACTGTCTCCACAAAGCAGGCATTTGCATACATCCTATCATGTCATTTTTTAAAAATACATTTTAACAATATTTCTGTATAATTTCTATTTATAGATGTAGTTCTATACTCCCCCAGTTTCTATTTGGTCTGTATATTCTTTTAATAACTGCACAAGTAGCTTATGTATAATTAGCTTTTAGCATATCTGTTTTCGTCTCTCTCACATGCATGCACATACTCACAACACACACACACACATTTGTAACATTCAGCCCATCTCCCCATTAACATTCGATTCCTTTAGTGGTGTGGAGGAATATAACACTTGAAAATATCAATATGCGTTTAAAGAAAGTGATACTGGTCTTTGTAGGAGGACATTAAAGAACATATCATTTTCATCATTCTTATTTATGTAACTCTTGCCTAAATCATTTTTAATGGTAAAATTTATGTGTTTTACCCTCTTCTTGCATTCCCATTTTGTTATGGAATATAGGCAAAATAAAACATAAAAACTTTTCCATCTATTTTTCACATGTCTTTGTTAACAATCACATGCTATATGATTGTTTTGAAGCCAGCACGACTGTGAATCATGAAAAGGTTTATATAAACTCTTTCTTTAAAAATAGCAAAAAAATTGCAGGTACTCAATACTGGTATTTTAAACTTCATTACAGTAAATAAAAATATAGCTTGAAGCTTTTACTTAACTTGGAGAGAATACCTATCTTAAATTTTTGACTAAAATTTTTTCAGAATTGAATAAAACTTCCACATAATATTAATTATTAACCAGTGCAATAGAGTCAGAATTAAGTTATCTTAGAGTTTAATGAAAAGCATGATATAATAATCTCATTCCTAGATCACAGTAAACCATGTGTATTTTTAACAATGCTAATTGAGAGTTATATGTTAAGTACTATTGGTGATCAACTTAGAACTCTTTTTCTGAATTAAAAATTACTGTATCATTTTAGATCCTTTATCATTTATGTGACTTCTTTCCTCTTCCCTTCTCTTTCTTATCTTTCAGCAAACTGAACCTTATTAGATTTTCTGATATAGTAATGCCATATACATAAACATACATTTTTATCTAAATATTTACTTTATGTGTCTCAACTCACCTTGATGAATAGTTGTCAACCAGCACTCTGTGAAGAAACTTAAATCCTTCTCATTTCATGCATTAATTATATATAATATATATAGTATATATATAGTTATAAATATACTATATATATGCTATAAATATACTATAACTAACATATACTTTAATAAATGTGCCCAATACTACGTGTAATTTCTGTTAATATTTTCATTGATTTAATTATTATAACAGTTGTGTGTTATAAAACTATGTGATATCATATATGAAAATATTGATGGTGCTATCTAGTGTTCATCTCATTAGAACTGCTAATCTGGGGGCGCCTGGGTGGCTCAGTGGGTTAAAGCCTCTGCCTTCAGCTCGGGTCATGATCTCGGAATCCTGGGATCAGGCCCCACATCGGGCTCTCTGCTCGGCAGGGAGCCTGCTTCCCCTTCTCTCTGCCTGCCTCTCTGCCTACTTGTGATCTCTCTCTTTCAAATAAATAAAAAAAATCTTAAAAAAAAAAAAGAACTGCTAATCTGTAATAGAGTCCTTGGGATTTTCCACTTGTTCTGAGATATTTGATAATTCACTTGACATAGGTATATCACTTATATCCATAAAGAAAGATAGTAACTTGACTCTTTTTCAGTGAGTCTCTCTTTTTTTTTTAAAAAAAAAAGATTTTATTTATTTATTTGTAAAGAGAGAGAGAGCACAAGCTTGGGGAACAGTAGGCAGAGGAAGAAGTAGGCTCCCTGCTAAGCAAGTAGCCTGATTTAGACCTTGATCCCAAGACCCTGGGATCATGACCTGAGCCAAAGGTCATGATTTAACTGACCTTCTGACTGAGCTACCCAGGCATCCCTCGTGAGTCTCTTTTTGAATCTCTCTCATTTAAAGGCAATGATGCATTTTTATATGTAATTCAGGAATAACAATTTCAAAATGAGCTGATTGGTCAGATAATACCACTATAAACTTTATTATAAACTTGTCATTGTACTTAAATTTTGCAATAAAATCTTCCAAACACTATTAATCTTAAAACATTTAATAGAAGGATTTGTAGATCTTTGGTATAACCCAGGAATCTCTTACTATTGCATCATTTTTTTTCCTTACTAACTATTCTTTGTTCTCCTCTATTTTCATTGGAAACCTCTCTGAGAGTTTATATATGTTACAGTTAGTTTATACAGCCAGCACTTTAGCTTTTAACCATGACTATGTAAGTGTATCGACTTTTTTGTGGGAGGTCAGAGGACAGAGTTCTTTGCACGCCTGCCTCTACCTGCCTCATCCACTTATCTTTTGAGAATCTGTAACTTGAGAAATTTTCAACATTTGGTCTCCATGTCTCTAAGTAACCAAGAAAGAAGCCTTTCTTGGGATAAGAAGAAAGAAGCCTAAAAAACTCAGTGTGATTGACTTGGATCTATTTATACTCTACTTCTACCAAGAAGGATTTGAAGCCAGGCCCTCAAAGTGCCTTCCTACTGAAGAGCTAGTTTCCACATCTGAAAGAACACACATCTCTGTTGTCAGAGATGAGCAATGTGTAAATCTGCTCAGGCTATTCCAAGGGCAAAAAAAATTATTTTAAAAGATTTTATTGATTTATTTATTTGAGAGAGAGAGAATGCCTGCGAGTGGGGGGAGGGGCAAAGAAGGAAGAAGAGGAAGAGAGAATCCCAGGCAGACTCAGTGCTTAACTTGGAGCCACTCCAGGCTCACTTGCACAACCCCGAGATCATGACCTGAGCCAAAACCAAGATGCTGAACAGACTAGGCTACCTAGGTGCCCCTCAAAGGAACAATTTTGACAAGAAACATAATTTAGAAAAATCCACTGGGGCGCCTGGGTGGCTCAGTTGATTAAGTGACTGCCTCCAACTCAGGTCATGATCCTGGGGTCCCAGCATCAAGTCCTGCATTGGGCTCCCTGCTCTGCAGGGTGTCTGCTTCTCCTTAAGACCCTCCCCCCTCTCATCCTCTCTCTCTTTCTCTCTCTCACGTCTCTCTTTGAAATAAATAAAATCTTAAAAAAAAAGAAAGAAATCTACAGAAGATAAAATTTAGGCTGAATGGGATAGTGCAGAATTTCTTAAAAACTCTATTAAAAAGGCATGAAAAGAAATTACTACAACTGGCTATTGTAATCCCAACCAAGTCACCATTATATGTCTCATTCCTCTAGAATGGAGTAGAATTGTGGTAGAATATTTATGCTTTAAGTATTGGAAAAAACCACAAAATTGAAATATTGAATACATGTGACCTGAATTATTGTTTTGGATTTTTTACCAGTGTGAACAAGGTACTTAACTGTGGAGCTCATTATTTTTATTTTATTTGGCATTTATTTTTATGGCATTACATAAATTTCAAAAGCTGGAATGTAAGGACCCTAATATTCTTAAAGTTTTAAAATATAGATTTGGATGTTTCAGAGTTATTTGTTTTCTTTCAATTTTAAGCCATCTCCTTTCATCTACAGTTTGTAACATAGTGATGTTTGATTTCTTTATCACTAATAGATGGGAAAGGGATATGTATGTAGGAAATGGGACTGGCTTTAAGCACAGGAAAATTTCGTGGCCGCCTGAAATTTCATCATTAGTAGTTCATCCTTCAATGTGAAGACATTACACATGCATTAAGACCCCGGTTCAACTATAGCTACTTATGGGAGATATTGAACATGGAACAATTAAAGTCTGTAATAAATTAATTTACTAGGACAACTAGCTGGTTCCTAAAGACATAACTGTGGGACACATAGATTTTAATATGGGATGGTCATTTGGGATATACCTAGAAGCAAGATGTGGCTACATCTGAACACTAGAAGCCAGAGCATATGCATATGAACAAAAAGGGCGCTTGTATCAGGGGGATTTGGTCATTGTGTCCTGGTGTATACCTATGTCTAAGTATCCTAACTTATTATCTTGTTCCCAGTCTGACTTTCTTTTAAAACTCCCTCCCTGCTGTTTCTAGAATGCTCCCTCTAAGAAACAGATATTACATTATTACAGAGAATATGTGAATTTCTTAGTTGCGGAGAGAATCTCCATAGTCCACCCTATCCCATTCTCTATCTTGCAACTTTTTCTTTTCATGACAATAATCTTGAATTACTTGAATTTCCTCAAACTGAATATTCTTGCTGCCTCTGTGCCTTTGTACATGATATTATAGTTGCCTGAATTACTTTTTCCACCCTTTTCTTTTCTACCCTATTAACTCTTTACTAATTTTTATAGTTACAGCTAAAATATCTTCTATATAAGGATTCCTTGGATTCACCAAAACTGAAAAATCATTTTTCCTTTGTTCCATGTCTTTATATGATACATACTTCAATTGCTTTATTGCCACACTTTAATGCAAATAATTGGTTAAATATCTGCTCCTTGAAACCAGGGCCTTTGTCATATTTGTCTTAACATTCTTAGTTCTTTGCACTAGGTGGGTTACATAGCAGGGACTCAGTAAATCTTTGCCTAATACAAGTGACTGAGTTCAGAAACTAGTCTTTGTCTAACTTTCAATGATAAGAGAACTTATAATTCTTTGTTTAATGCTGAGGAATAATTGATTAGGAATTCATATTAGTCACTTTATTATTTTCTTTAACCTCTTGACCTTTAAAATGTGATTAAAAATTCACTTTCGAGTATTCATTAGTTTTTGAAGCTGGCAATTAGACACATGTTAGATTGGTTCCACTGTGTGCCATGGACTGGATTCCCTTGGAAACGAACTCTGAGGTGGGAATTTCTATGCAGACTATTTATTGGGGAATGCTACTGGGAACAATTCCTGGGATGAAAGAGAGAAGCAGGATTTTGTAGAGAGAGAAGTTGAATTATGGTGCAATTGCACCAAAGACCGTGATTTATCCCAAAGGGTGTCCTAGAACTTATATGAACATTCGGAGATGTCTAAAACTGAGGTTAGTTTTTGATTGAGATGTTCCAGAAAAGGAGTGTAATCCTGCGTGAGATAGCACCCTCCTCTAAGGACAATTCCCGAGGATGCCCAAGTTGTGACATCTCAGCAGTAAATAGCAAACAATTAATGAATGTTTTGGCTAGTCCTTTACCTAGGCCTCAGTCTCTAATGAGGGTGATGAATTAGTAGGTAGGTCTAGCTGGTATCTGAAGCTTTTCCTGTTCTTTCTACAATGCAGTTCTCTGCTTTTCTTAATGTACTCTTCAACTCTTTGTTACTATAGCCACTGGCTTTTATCTTATTTTTATGAGCAGCAGCTTCACAAAAATAATTGGAAAAGGTAATCATTTAGAACCACACTAAAACAGATAGCTCACAAATAAGTACAATTAAGCTATTGTGTTTATTTACAGGCTGCTGTTAAGATAATTAAAGAGAGAAAGTAATATTGTGCTTTGACAGAAACAGTGGGAAGAGGAGGTTGGTTTTGTAGAACAAATTAAGCTACAGAATATGCTTTACTGAAAAATATGACTCTTATCAACATATGTTTTCACTTAACTGCACTGACTAAAGCAATTTTCCGTGATAGTGACTCCTTCTGGCTCTTTATATCCATCACTATCTTGTTCTCACTGCAACATTTTTAATAAACAAACTCTGTTGGATGACAACTTTAGGAAAACATCATGTGGAAGCCAAGGAGAACAACAAACTGAGGTGAAAGAAATCATCCTAAAGCAATTAAAATTATGAGCTTTGGATTATAATTTATTGTAAATGGTACATTTGGGGCCTCGGGAATTTTTCAAAGGAAGGGTCAAATTGGTAGCCAGAGAGACATAGAAGGGAAAATTCCCCATATGAATACTCCCTTCTTTCAAAGAAGGATAAATAAGATTTAAAGGCAAGTTTTATGATGTTGTCATAGGAGCTGGGTGGTTTTTGTTTTGTTTTGTTTTCAGAATTTGATTTCTTTATTTTGCTCTAGGCATTATTTATTCCATTTAATCCTTCTGTTTCTTTAGAAACACTACTAGAATGGTCTTGGATTGTCAGTGTTGAGCTCTGATTGGAAATTATAATAGGTCCCAGGGGAATCAAGATATATGGTGTCTCTAAAGTTGTTGTTGTAAATGTATGTCAGTATTTCTTTTCCCAAAGTCATAACTTTCCACCATTGTAAAACTTTGCGTGTGTTGTGTGCATGTGTAAATAATATAAGGGTCTCTATATAGATATCTCTATGCTCACCTCACCTACATTGTCTCATGATTGGTCTCAGCAGAAAATCATTTATAAAAGAAAATACAAGTCAGACATTAAAATAAAAGACTTGAAAGGAATGGTGTGTTTTACACAAAAGAGAAAAAATAGAGAAATGCTTTGCATGACACATAGTAAAATGTCTTAATTTCTTCCATCTCATCAGAGTCTCCAAAACCTCATCTGGCACTTGAGCTGCTCCCCAGGTAGCTGTCAATCCCTCTTTCCCAATGTCCTTTCCACCCTCATCTCTGCTGGTTCTCCTGTCTCTTCCTACTTTTCCCTTTTCATTTTGGGTTTTATTCCATTCTGATGTAGACATGCCAGGTAATTCAACTTAGCCTCTTTCTTTTTGATGCAACTCTCTCCACCAAGCAGGACAATAAAAGACAAAGGAACCTGCTAATTAAATCCACATTCTAACACAAACAGAGTGCACAGGACAGGGTTTTGAGTAACCCAAAACTGCTATTTCAGTATCTATTACATACAATTTTGCTTGTCATTAGCATCCCACAGTTTTACACTAATTAGACATCCAGTATAAAAGCCAAGGAAGGAGGATAATAGTTTCAAAATATATTCTAGAAGAGATGGTGTGTGAGTACATCCTATAGGTTAGCTACAATAAGATGATGTAATATAACATTTTCAGAAGGCACCCATATTAAAGATTTCTAAAAGCAAATCTGGATGGCTTAGTTAATGTGGGAGAGATGGCCTTGGTACTTTTCCATTTGCAAAGATGGTCCTCATAACTGATTATACTTCCTTTAGAACTGACTTTCCTGAACTGACTAGTTTAGATGTATATATTTAAAATTCTCAAAGCCCTCACATAGGTTTTATATAATTCCTTTTATAATATTGGAATAAACTTCTGCCATTTTTTGTTTGTTTTAGCTGATGGCATCTTTCCTTCTTAACCATGCCTCATTTGTCTCTTCTCTCTGTCATAAAACTCATTTTATTTGTTTCTGTCTCAGTGATCTTTGAATTGTTATCCTCTCTCATAGCTGAGGACAATGAAGCTCAAAAAAGTTAAGGAGCACATTGATGAATATACTCTAGAATAACTGAGAAAAGTTACTAAGATCCCTTTTTTTATTTTCAAATTCAGTACTGTGTTCATTATAACTCAGAATTGTATTCAAAAGGGCAAAACTAGGACATCAGCCAGGAGAATCGGCTGTGGCTAAATGGTCCACACAAAGAAAGAATAACACTGGATGAAATGGGTATGGGAGGTAGGGAAGCTGCATAAAGAGACTTCTCAAACCAACAAACCACAGATATTGCATTTCTCCCTGCAGCAGAGACGGTCTTTGAGGTGTGGACTGCCTTTAACATAAAAGGAAAGAAGGTTTACATAGCAGATTTATTTCTAATGCATCAAACACTGTGGTCTAAGGACAGCAGGGTGGAGGGAGAGGGCCCATTTAATCCAATACTGCTGGTCTTGTCATATCTGTGAAGCACATATGTTCTCATGTTTCCTGCTTTGGGAACTGTGTCTAGTTGTATGATAGGAATTTTGGAACCATATGCATACATGTGCTATCAAATGATTTCAGTATCTCAAAATGTTTTTATTATACTCAACATTCTTTAAAATTTTGTATCTGCTTGGAGCTAGAAAATGTATTTCAAGAAATATTTGTCTCCATTCCAACCCATTCCCCCAGTTCTCTGACATTACTTCTCCTTTCCTTCCATGGTGCTTTTTCATGAGATAGGATCCAAAGCCTTTTCCTTTATTGCTCTTGGCATCTGGAGGAAACTTCTTGCATTTCTCTGCATCATTGACACTCTCTCTTCTTCTCTTCATATAGTTCTTGAAAGTGTCTTCTCTGTTGCCTAAAGCTCTCTTAATTTTCTTCTCCCTTTGTGGTTATTTAACTGTGTAATTGTATTACTTAACTTTATAAATCATTTTGAGATTCTATGTAAGTCACAGTGGGAATAAAATGCTCTTTGAATTGGGTTTGTGAGTTCAACGGAAAGTTTTACTTAAACAGAAGTTGGAATAAGTTGGATTCTTTCCTGATCATTAGTATTTTCAATTTAAACTAACAGGATACAGGAAAGGAAAAATTGCTCCTACGTTATCAACTTAAACTTTTTTATTTTGCATATATAATTGATTATTCATCAAACATGTTAACTACCCTCTTCTTTATTTCAATGAGTTCTTCTAAACATTACAATATATTTTAAGTTATTTGGAAACAGCTTGTTATGACACATATAAATAGGCAAGACAACATTAGTTTCAAATTTATTGAGCCATATATAATCCGTAGTAACAATGATAAATATTTTTCTTGTTTATTTTGGTTTTACTTTTAGGGTAATCTACTATAGATATTAATAGCTGTCGAACGATTATCTGTTTCCTCTAGTTTCCTGATCAACAAAATCTGAATTGGCTTAAGAAGCAAAGTGGCCAGGTGCTCCCTGGGTTCTTTGGCAGCGAGGTGTGTCTAGGAACTGGTCTGGTCAATGAGCTAGAACCAGAAATTGCTTGGGAGAGGTGTTTGGAAAAACATTTTAAAGGGAACAAAGTCATTTGACTTTTGCCAGTTGCCATTAGCCCTTTGACCGTACCCATTCTTATTCTTTTTCATTTTTCCTATAGAAAAAGAAAACCAGTGTTGAATTCAGCGATTATGCTGTGAACCTGAGGAAAACAGTCACACACTAAGATAAGTTTGTGTTTTCCACAAAATAGACTCTGAGATGGAGATTTTTGTGCAGGAAGTTTATCAGAGGAGCGCTAGGAAGCAACACTAATTAGGGGCTGAGGGATATAGGTTTTGGCAAAAGGAGTCATGGTGCAAATCAGTTACAACACAGGCTTCAGCCAAATGCCCAGGAAGCTCTGGATATCCTGGAGTGGTGCTTCACAGCTATTTGCCTTGAGGCAAGGGAGCCAGGATTTTGTTCACACATAGCAACTGGTCATTGGATGGGGACTGCCTCTGGAGAAGGGGTATATTACATCAAACAGGTGTCCTCAGCTAAGGGAAGTTCTCAAAGGGACCGAGGTCAGACTCATCAGCCCTCCCAGCAGCTAAGAAAATGAGTGCCTTGTGTATAACGGAGAGATATAGGAATAGCATTACTTGTACTCTGTCTGGACTCTGAGCTTCTTACGTCAGTGAATATGAGCCTAAGAGCTTAAGACAATGCCTAACATTTAGTAAGAGATTAACAACTTCCTGCTGAATGAATATAATACTAGCATTTATTAACTGACTAGAACACTTGCTTATTAATCAAAGATTTGAAATAATTATTTATCATTTTTATTTAAATAGAAGATCATGTGAAGAGCTTTTCTTTAAGTTTGAGTTTATTGATACCAAACCTATTCAGTCATTCATTATTCATTATCTCAGCACAGACTTGTGGAATACTTTAACATGGATAACACGTTAAGTCAAACGATGTCTTTTAATGGAACATTTATTTTGGCCTTCTCATTTTGTTAAAAACAGCCAGATCCTCTTTTCTTTTTTTATAGCCTTGTTTGAAAAAGCAGCATAGAAAATGATGTTGTTTCATGCCCTTTAAGTCTTCACTAGCCATTATAATGATAATCTCTGCCCTTGAATGACTAACATTTGTTGTATGCGGGAAAATAATAATTTTTGTAGCCACTCCCATTACACCTGTGTGTTTAGAGGCTTCATTCTATTTGGAGTTGAATACAGACTAGAGATAGGAACAACATCAATTTAAAATAGACAGTCTTCTAAATTAAGACCTTTCAATTGTAATTCCTCAGCTGTGGCATGCACTGGTGTAAGTGTATAAGCAATGTGTTTCTTCCTAGAAATGAAACTCCATTTCATAATCTTTTTTCTACAAGTTACAACCAAACTACTGGATACTTGTTCACCTGTATCTTCTGAAGAGATGAGTGGAGCATCATTGTCCTAATTAACAGTTGGCTAGAATTATATGATGACTTTCATCAGTCCCCTTAGTATTTCTCATTGGTTTATCACTCAGACTCCCTATATTGAAAGATATGCCATACAGCTACTCAAATATAGAAATTGTTTAAAAATAGGTCTTTTTTTCCCCACTATAATAGACTACTGTTTCAATAAACAGGTAGCCTACTAATTCCCTAAAGTAGGTGCTTTTTTTTTAACAAATTCAGTTAAAAATAAGCAAAACTATGGTCACCTCAACACACCTCTTTCACCAAATTTCCCTGTCTTTCCCAAACATATTAAAAGAATTACCACTTTGACCCATTACAAATACCCAATCAAATCAAAGACATATATATTCACCAATACAATAGAAAGCAAAATGGATATTTTTTTGACCAACATGACTATGTTTGTATTGACAAAACTATTTGAGGCGGAATGTGTTCCAAGAGTAGGAAGTATTCAGGCCTAAGGATACTCCATTTATGAGATAACGATATATGAACTTATTATGAATGATTAATTTTCAAAAGTGTTTTTCCTACATTTCAGTCTTCTGCACTATTTCTTTGCACTTCTTACCTATAACCTTACCCTGGAGTTGCCATTTTTCATTCTTTCAGTAATTTAAATAGCCATTATGATTCTGGAAATCTGCATAACTTTGGGTATTACAACATGAAAACTCTGTGTTGTTAACACAGATGATGCTGCTTTGGAGAAGACAAGAGTGCTGTTTTGTCTAAATTAATAACAGAGGGAACTATAAAAAATTTCAAAAGAGTCTAACGCATTTATATGTGATATCCCAGGTTTAGCTGTCCCACTTTTATTATATTCTTTTTTTGAAAATTATGAATAACAGAGTTTTACTGTGGATACATTGGTATCTATAAAAATTATTGGTCTTCTTCAGTAAATTTCCAATATTTGTGTGCATTGGGAACACCTAGGTTTTTTGTTAAAATGTGAATTCTTATTAAAAAAATCTGGGACAGGGGGTACCTGGATGGCTCAGTTGTTAAGCGTCTGCCTTTGACTCGGGTCATGATCCCAGAGTCCTGGGATCAAGCCTCACATCAGACTCCCTGCTGTATGGGAATCCTGCTTCTCTCTTTCCCACTTTCCCTGCTTGTGTTCCCTCTTTCACTGTCTCTATCTCTCTCTGTTAAATAAATAAAATCTTAAAAAAAAAAACTGGGACAGGACCTGAGAATCTGCATTTTTAACAAGTTTCCAAATGATGTCACTGTGGCTGATCTATGGAATATGCTTTGGTAGCAAAAATGTGGCTGATATGTTTTCCCATTGAAAAATTATAATTATAGAACTATAAACTAAGTATATTACTATAGAACTAACTTGCGTATGGGAAATTCAATCATTGATAAAATATCACTCATTCCTAGTAAAGAAAAAAAAACTAGAAAATTGTCTCAGAAGACTGGATACAAAATATGTTTGAGTAAATGTATAAATTGAAAGGAAAATAGAGGGACAATAACTCCAAGGGAAAATAAAAGTTCAAAATTAGCAAAAGTTCTAACCAGTTTCTCTCACACATGCTCTATTTTGTAACCGATTTCAGTCTTGGAAATGGCAAGTGTGGACATCTTTATTGGTATCATCTTGACATTCTTTCTGAGATGTTTAGTAAGAGTGAGAAGTATATCATAAAAACAGTGGAGTGTTAAATAGGAGGACTTGGAGCAAAGCTTTCTGTTTTGAGTTTAAAAGAGAGAGAGATTTAATATGTGGACAAAGCTAAGTGAAATTCTTATTCAAACATTACTACAAATAAACTTATCCCTGGAGAAATCACTTCATTTTTATGTCTGTCATTTTCTAATCAAAAGTATGGAAATCTTATATTAGATAGTCTCAATAATCCTTTCCAACTTTAATAGCCATGATGTTATTTATAATTCTGGTATATATGCATGGAACCATTTAATAACCTACTTCCTGAATTCTCACAAAATGTGTTTCATAGCTGTACAGATTGATGCCAGCCAATGCCAGCATACAGCAAAACATCAGATTCCTCTCTTTCCGGTCTCTTCAAACTCAAGCTACATTTTAGCTCTTCAACAAATATCCAGTTCTCTATCCATCTTTTGCCTTCCAACATCGCCCACTAAATGAATCCCAAATTGCTTGTTCTGACATGCTCAGGTAAATGTTAATACTTAAGGTTAACCTTAATTCAAACTTCTCAAGTTCACTCCTAAACTGCTGGAGATACAGATCTATTAAGGTTTCTTAAAATGAAACAATCAGGGGGCGCCTGGGTAGCTCAGTTAAAGCCTCTGTTTCTGGCTCAGGTCATGATCTCAGGGTCCTGGGATGGAGCCCTGCCTTGGGCTCTCTGCTCAGCAAGGAGCCTGCTTCCCCCTCTCTCTCTGCCTGCCTCTCTGCCTACTTGTGATCTCTCTGTCAACTAAACAAATAAAATCTTTAAAAAAAAAATTAAAAAAAAAATAAAATAAAAAAAATAAAAAGTACAGATAAAATTGAAAATTCTTGAACTCCATTACAAACTAGTAAATTAAAAAACCTTATAAAATGATGATTCAATCCCCCTCACACACGGTATTTTCTGCTTAATGCTTTAAAAATACAAAATTTATTTATTTAAATATAATTGAATCTTAAAAAGATTGGCTTATACCCGAAGTTTCAGAAAGACATCATAATATAAAGTAAAGCAACATTTGTATAATGAAAGTGAAACTGTCTTCCTGTAAGGTGTAGATAAGTAAAGGGAACTCTGGAATTAATGGAAGATACAAACAAGGGAATATATTGAAGTTTAGCAGCCAAGGATTAAATGAGAAAGCATGGTGACACTTGCTAATATAGTATACTAACAATCAGCCCTCAAATAAACTGATCAATGAATTAAATTTTTACTGTAATTTTAATTTTTAAAATGATTGAGAATAAAACTAATACAGAACCCATTGTGATAAGATGATTATAATAGGTTATAAATCCTCCCCAAGATAACATTTAAGTTTACATTTGACAAAGCTAAAGTTGATACACTGATACATATTGCTATGCTCATGGTAAGTTTTCTTGCTTATAATTTATAAACTTTTACATCCCAGAAGGGATTGGGTTGTTTTTTAAAACATATTCAGTTTTTTTTTTTTTAAGATTTTATTTATTTATTTGACAGAGAGAAAGAGATCATAAGTAGACAGAGAAGCAGGCAGAGGGAGGGGAGAAGCATGCGGGGTTTGATCCCAGGACCCTGGGATCATATCCTGAGCTGAAGGCAGAGACTTAACCCACTGAGCCACCCAAGCACTCCCATATTCAGGTTTTAAACATAAAGGCAAAACTTAAAAATATAAGCCATATAAAGAAAGGGGTGATTTATAATAACAACCTAACTGTCTGTCAATGGTGGAATGAATAAAGAAAATGTGATAAACACACACACACACACACACACACACTACTATTCCATTTTGTTTTATTTTGTTTTGTTTTGTTTTTAAAGCAAATTCTGTCACTTGCAACAACATAGATGAACTGGAAGGACATTATGCTAAGTGAAATAAGCCAAACATAGAAAGACAAATACTGCATGATATCACTTACATATGGAATTTTTAAAAAGTCAAACTTATAGAAACAAAGAGTAGAAAAGTGGGGTTGCCAGGAACTGGGTGGTAAAGGAAATAGGGAGAGATTGGGAAAAAGGTATGAATTTTCAGTTATAAGATGAATAAGGTCTGAGGATCTAATGTTTAATATGGTAATTAAAGTTGGTAATACTGTATAGTATCATTGAAATTTTCTGAGTAGAATATAAATGTTCTGACCAAAAACAAACAAACAAATATGTGAGGTAATAGATGTGTTAATAAACTTAATGGGGAAAATTCTTTCACAATGTATATGTATATCAAATTATTACATTGTACACTTTAAATACCTTACAATTTTATATGTAAATTATACCTCAGTAAAGCTGAAAAACTCTGAAAAAGTTTTTAATACATTTTAAATAAATAGATACATGACCAAGAGGTTATTTTTAAATTGGTGATCATTGAAGGATAATACAGAAGGACTAAAGGCATTAGTTACAAAACAGATAAAGAATAAACAGACTTTGCTTAAACTGTAGTATAAAACTCTCTGGTCAGGGGTGCCTGGGTGGCTCAGTGGGTTGAGTGCTTGCCCTCAGTTCAGGTCATGATCCCAGAACCCTGGGATCCAGCCTGTATTGGGTTCATTGATTAGTGGGGAGCCTGCTTCTCCTTCTCCCTCTCCTACTCTCCCTGCTTGTGCTCTCTCTCTCTCTCAAATCAATGAAATCTTGAAAATCAACTACCAAAAAACCCCATCTTGTTAAAAGAATAAAAGGGATGATTTTAAACAGTGATTTAAAAATGAAATAATTGTGCAATCACTTTAGTCCCAAGGTTTTCTGACAATGAATACACAAGTAAGACCAGATAGGTTGCAAGCAGTCTTCCAATCACAGAAAGCATACCTATACTTCAGGAGAAATAAAACATTTATGAACAAATAAAATAGTAAAAAATTATTATATATTTTTCTCTATAATAGAATAACTATATTCTATAATAGAATAATTCATAATATAATATGAATAACATAGTAGAAAATTCTGAACAAGCTAGAAAATGTCTTTCTTGTAGCTGTTTTGTATATCTTTCCTTAATAAATGAAAAAGCAATGGTAAAAATTTGAATTTCATTTCTGGGAAGGTGGCAGTATAGGAAGCACCAGAAATCTGTCTCCCCACCAATGTAAAACTTGTATTGGAAGAGTCTACCTGATATAACTATTTTGTAATTCAGGAGTCTATTAAAGGTTTGCGACTCCCAGGAAAAGGCATGAATGATAAATTGTGGCTAATATTAGTCAGTTTCAGCTCCGAGCACTATAGTATCTAGCTCCACATTCCCCAATCATCAGCCCTTTGGCAGGCAACTATGCATGTGCTCTTATAGCAGCTTATACACAGCATATGGGGCCAGAGTGGGCAGGAAGAATCCTGTCCTCCAAATATTAGGTATCTATCTCCTCATCACTGATTGCTGCTTCTGATCACAGAGATACAGACAATGAATCAGCAACTATTGTTGTCCCACCTCTGCCATTGCTGCAGTGCCTTTCTCTTGGGCTGAAGTGACTTCATTTGAGAAGAATTTACCCTGAATTTTTTGGGGAAATTAGAAAGACATTACACATACCTAGGGGAAGTTATAGGCTCATAAAAGAACTGAGAAGACCTCAAGTTTATACCTCAGGCACAGAAATATTATACAGTAATTAAAAACAACAACAACAACAGCAAACCATAGGGAAGGGGAGAATCTAATGTCCAGAGTTACTCCATTATTAGTTTCAAATACTCATTTTTCAACAAAAAAAATCACAAGGAATACAAGGAAATAAGAAAGCATGGCTCATTTAGAGAAAGAAAAATAAAACCAGAGAAAGACAGCATATGAAAAAGAAACCATAAACCAAAATACTTAATGAAAATTTATACAAAAATCCTCACAAAATACTAGCTAACCAAATTCGGAAGCATATAAAGAGTTATACACCAGGGCCAACTAGCATCTATTCCTGGAATGCAAGGATTGTTCAACATATCCAAATCAATTAGTATAATATACCATATCAACAGAATATAGGGGGGAAAAAGCCACATGTCACCCCATTTGATACAGGAAAAGTATTTGATAAAGTTCAACACCATTTCATGATTAAAAACACTCAACAAATAAGGAATAGAGGGAAACTGCCTCAATACAATATATGAAAACTCACAGCATACCATAGTCAATCATAAAAGTCTAAAAGTTTTTTAAAGATGTCTGCATTCTTTACTTCTGTTAACATACTATTGGAAGTCCTAGTCAGAGCAATCAGGCAAGGAAATTAAATAAATGCTTCCAAATTGGAAAGGAAGAAGTAAATTACCTGTGAACATAGATGCTATAATTTTACATGTTAGAAACCCTACCATGTCCAGCAAAAATCTGTTACAACTAATAAATGAGTTCAGTGAAGTGGCAGGGTACAAAATCAACACACAAATTTAGTTGCCTTTAAATACAGTAACAATAATTTGAAAAAAAAATTAAGAAAACAATAGCATTAAAAAAGATTTACAAACTTAGGAATTAACTTAACCAAGATGTGAAAGACTTGTACAACAAAAATTACAGAACATTTCTAAAGAAATTAAGAGACAAAAGTAAATGGAAAGACATTCCATGTTCACTAACTGGAAGACTTTCATATTGCTAAGATGTCAATACTACCCAAAATGATCAACAGATCCAATGCAATTTCTGTCAAAATCCCAATAACATTTTTTTTTTCAGAAATAGAAAAACCCATACTCAAATTCACATGGAGTCTCAGGTGATCCTAAATAGAAAAATAATCCTGAAAAATAAGAACAAACTTTAAGGACTTGTACTTCTCGATTTCAAAACTTACTAGAAGACTACAGTAATAAAAACAGTGTGTTTTGCAAGAAGGTAGACATATAGACCAATGTACTAGAAGAGAGTCCATAGATAAACCTTTATCTCTATGGTCAAATGGTTTTGACAAGAGTGCAAAGACCATTTAGGACAAAAGGACAGTGTTTTCAACCAATGGTGCTGGGGAAAAGAATGGACATCATGAAAATTTTCTAAGTTTTGTGCATCAAATGACACTATTGGCTGAATTGGTATTCCACAGAATAGGAGAAAATATTTGCAAATCATCTATCTGACAAGGGATTAATATCCAAAATATAGAGAGAACTCCTAAAGCTCAACAATAAAAAAAAAAAACCAAATCGTTTGATTAAAAAATGAGCAAAGAATTTGAATAGATATTTCTCCAAAGAAGATACAAAAATGGTCAATAAAGTCACATGAAAAGTTGTTGAACATCACTAATCATTGGGGAGATACAAATAAAAACTGTAATGAAATATCACTTTATCTCTATTAAGATCGCTAGTATGAAAAAAAAACAACAGAAAATAATGAGTGTTGATAAGGATGTGGAACAGTTGGAATCTTTGTGCACTGTTGGTAGGAGTGTAAAATGGGGAGCTGCTATAGAAAATATTACAGTGGTTCCTGAAAAAATTAAAAATAAAATTACTATATAATCCAGCAGTTCCACTTCTGGTTATATACTCAAAAGAATTGAAGGGTCTTGAAGAGATACCGTGTACCCATATTCATAGCAGCATTATTCACCTATACTTGACTCTTGGTTGGCATTCAAGGTGATAGCGAGCCCTGTGGAGAATCCCTGTGACTTGTCTCAGCACCAAAGATCCCCCAAACTTCTCATTTCTCCAGTACTTCATTGTAATAATATTGAAGAACATCTGTATGTCCTCTTGCCCCTTTGGGATGGAATGTGGAAGAGAGATGATGGTTTGGCAATTACTACACTGAATAAGCCAGAGTGTTTAAAGCCAGCTCTAGCTAAGAGAGAAAGAACATGCCAGAAGTGACTGAGTTTTAAACCTGAAAGACATAACTGATAAATCATTAACTTAAGAGAGTTTTCTATAAGCATCTAGATTAAGGTTTCTGTATCAGACAGAATGGAGGCTCAGAACAGACATTTTAGTTTAGTTGTTAAAAAAAAATAAGTGAAATTTCAATATGTTCACATCTGTCGTCTAGTAAATATGTGCCCACTACAGGGATTTAAAGTGCAGTGAGAAACTGCAAAGATAAAAGTAATTTCCTTGTTTGTTACTTGCTGGATTTGTTTGATATTCTTTGGTGTTAATTCAAAATGCAGACTTAATAGAAATGTGCTCTATCATCAGGAGATTTCAGTCTAAGGATAAATTATACTGGTTCTATCCAGTTGGATTTGCACTGTTGTGTTCATGCCAGAAAAGGGATAGCAGTACATCTGATGCTATGGCATGCTGCCTTCTACTTTCTCACAGAATGCAGACATTTGTTAGACACAATGTTGCAATTGGAGACATCGAGGCATAAAGCTACTGAAGACCCTCTCTTGAAACCTGCACATGTAACCCAACAGTCACTACAACTAACTGAAAGATTTATCTTGTAAAGCTCTGCTTTCATTTGATCATTCTCTGGTTTAAAAAAAATGTTTCTGGTTACTCTCAGGCTATTATCGGACTTCTGCTGGGAGTTGTCCACAGATTTGTAGAAAAATACTCTAGTCTTATAGTCAAAGAATAGAGCAAGTCCTAGGTATGGTGTTGGGATTAAAACAAACAAACAAACAAATGAACAAAACCTTATTTTTGGTAACTTTCCACTTCCACTTCAGCCTACCAAAGAAGAAATATCCTTATTTTGAATGGCTTTTCAAATTATTGGGAGGAGTTACTGGCCTGGTATCTCTAGGTTGGGGAAAATTTGCCAATTGAAATCTCAGCCACATGACTGCTTAAAGATATATACACAATGGAAT